>CAJQUW010002446.1:0-55780 GCA_907163375.1 Prostheceraeus crozeri | reverse complement strand
TATTTCAACCACAACTACATTCTGCACTTCGCCAGAAAGGTTATGAGGTGAAGCAAGGGTTGCCATCAACTGAGGATATCAAAGCAGGTGACTTACTAGTATTAGATGATCTATTACGAGAAAGCAAATCTTCAAAGGATGTAACTGAAATGTTCATTCAAACTGCACATCATAGGGAAGCTTTTATTATCTACATCACCCAAAACATCTTCGATGGAGGGAAAGAGCAAAGAACTAGAAGTTTGAATACACATTATTTGGCAATATTTAAAAATCCAAGAGATAGCAGTCAGATACATCATCTCAGTAGACAGATATTACCTCAACAACCTAAAGTACTTTCAAAAATATATGAAGATGTAACAAAGAAACCACATGGTTATCTATTTATTGATCTAACCCAGGAATGTCCGGAACGACTTCGATTTCGAACAAATATCATACCTAATTCCGCTGAACCAATGACAGTTTTCTCAGTTCACAGTTAGTTTTAAGCAATGTACTTTGTTGCCTTATTATTTTCAAACATGTCGTATTCAAAGATGGTAGTCATTCCTCAAGAGGAGTATGTACAATTGACTACATTACAAAGTGCACAGGAAGTCAAAAATATAGATCAACCTATTACGAATCAACTTAAGGAACTAACACAAAAGGATATGGAAATTCAGAAGATTAAGGATCCCTATCGACGAATGCAGTTAGCAGCTGAAAACATTGACGAGAGGCGACAGATTCGTGACAAGTTGCGACGATTTATAACCTTGTCAACACCTCGACCATATCGTGTGCGCGCTGAGCGATTATTTGACTTCATTGATCCACATGTGAAGTTCAATGAGAGAGGGGAGATAATAGATGAAACAACTGGTGATGTTATTAGAAATAGTCACATAGATGACCTTCTACAATATGCTGTCAGAGATGTAAGGCGAAAACTAGGTGCACCACAAGGGTGGTCATATTTTCAGAAAATTTTATCTGATCAAAATGTACCTCACAATATTATTGTAGGACCGACTGTGAATGAATTGGATAAGGGTCACTTACAAGATGGATCAAAGAGTAAAACACCCACGATGGCGGTCAAGCGAGAGCTTCATGATCCCGATGATCTGCAACCAAAAAGAGCTACTAGGCGCTCAATGCGTGTTGCGAAGGAGTATAGTAAATATTAAGCAAATATGAATTAAGCCTTGCCTCTCTCATATCATGTCGTTACAAAAATTTTGCTGTTGTTTGAAATCTGCGCTCGAAGGCAAAGGAGAAGAGGGCATAGAGGTTGATATAAATTGTGTTAGCAGTTGCTGTGCGAGTAATACGCGTGCAAATCAGAACAAAGACGATGAGTACAGCAGTGAAACTCAGAAAGATTTATTACGACTTAAATCATCCCGCAAGTTTCAGTCGTCCGGAGGTTCTAGCTCGTGCAGCAGGTGTGGGAATAGAGAAAGTCAAGAAGTGGTTGAGGAGTCAACCGACTTACACTCTTCACAAAAATGCGAGAAAGCGGTTTCCAACAAGAAAATATGTTGTTAACAATATAGATAGTCAATGGCAAGCGGACTTGGCTGACATGCAACAGATATCACAGTACAATGATGGCTATAAATACATCTTAACCGTAATAGATATTTTATCTCGCTATGCTTGGGCACGTGCGCTGAAATCTAAACGAGGACCAGAAGTTGAAGCGGCTTTTCAGAGCATTTTCGATGAGGGGCGTGTTCCGCAAAGAATACAGACCGATCAAGGGAAGGAATTCGAAAACTCTCATGTTCGAAGTCTCCTTAAAAGTCATAATGTGGAATTGTTTAGTGTCAAGAGTGCTTATAAAGCTGCCATGGTTGAGAGGTTCAATCGCACACTGAAGACAAAAATATGGCGCTATTTCACTGCAAAAAATACACATGTTTGGGTAGGTGAGCTGCAGAAATTTGTTAAGAATTACAATGAAAGCTACCATCGAATCATTAAGATGAAACCAGTTGATGTTACCCCAGATAATGCGATGGATGTATGGCTTCGATTGTATGATAAGAAAGCGAAAAACATTTCCAATGAAAAGAAAATAAATGTTGGTGATAGAGTTCGGATTTCAAAGGTTAAGTCTACATTTGAGAAGGGGTATCTACCTAATTGGACTGAAGAAGAGTTTTTTGTGGATGAAGTAAATACAAAATTTAGACCCACCATGTATAAATTAATAGATTACCATGGCAATCCAATTGAAGGAAAATTTTACTCTTATGAATTGCAAGTAGTAGACAGAAGTGAAGAGGTGTATATGATTGATAAAATAATTAGGAGGAAAGGTCATGGCAATCAAAGGAAATATCTAGTTAAATGGAAAGGATATCCTGATTCATTCAATAGCTGGATAACGCACCAGGATCTACAAAATGTGGAGATGGGAGACACTCGTAACTTTTAAGCTAATATAGCATGTGTCTTCTTCCATATATGACTTTAACATGTCTACTAACTTCAATATCATTCTTCCAAGCAATAGCAACCCCAAGATATTCCCAAGTAACAAACCATCTCTATACTCTGTTGAATTCGCTAATCCAATTACTCTGCATGGACCCCATGAAGTTGCTCTAACTGAAATTACTTATTACAACGATATCAGTTTGCTAAAGAACAACTATTTTGAATTACATAAAGAAGTGCGAGAGAAGGATGATTGCTTTCGCATATTTCAAAATAGTCTACATGGTACATGGGCTTTTCATCATCTAACTTTACATCCTTTTTCAACATCTTTACCATCTGTTCAAAACATGATTAAAATTCAAAAGGCATTTGCAACGTCAACTTTTGATTCTAAGGTTCCCACAATGAGCTTGCAAGATACAGAAAAGGAAATCAGTAGAATGTTTGAACGAATAAATGATCTCTTCAAGCTGACTTTGAATAAATTCTACAAACCAGTCATAAAGGGGTCAACAAAATTGATGAAGGAAGGGAAGCATGTTCTTCTTGTATTAGGTAAGGATTTGAGTCATACTTTTGGGTATTCCAGAACAACTTTCTCATCAAGGTATTGGTACAATAGACGTGGGTGGAATTCGGAGAGGAAAGTCACTGATTTTCAATGTAGAATTGTGCCATTGTATGCATTACAAAAAAGGAGCATCCGAGTAAAAAATCAATTTGAGGTCATTAGAAGTGTTGAAGACTTTGCAAGAAAGTTTCAAGGATCAGTGCCAGAAACGCTAATGACTTGTGAATATAAGAAAGAGAAAGTAACTTTATTTACTGTTGAAACGGAGGCAGAATTTATTGTTTTTACTAAAAAGACACCATTGGAAAAGTCTGAGTCCGCTGTTATTGAATTTGGATCTGAAATGATTGGGATGTTTAAGGGCCTTGAAAGCGCACCTTGGTTGACAGAATTAAATGATACTCGTACATTCAAGGTTCAATTGTCCTCTTCTAAACTCAAAGCATCAACAAATGCTTCATGGGATATCCACGTATACAACGAAGACATATCGGGTGATGAATTGTCTACTTCCAGTGAACTTGTAAAAAGAGTTAATTCGAACATTGAAAGCTTGAAAACGCCATCTGAATTGTGTACAAAGCTAAATGAGTTTGGTGTAGATTACCTTGATGCAGATGAATATCACTTTTCTTATGACCCACATAAGAAACGCATGATTCTAAAGGTAGGGAAGAACTCTCTTATTAAGCTGGATAGCGTGTTAACGACCACATTGGGATTCTCAAAATCAACTATTTATGAAGGTACATCAATAGGCGATACAGCCCCATCACTAGAGCGTGATATAAGTAACTTATACGTCTATTGTAACATTATTGAATATACAAGGGTCGGCGACATTGAGGCCCCACTTCTGCGCACATTTCCTCTCTCATCCGTAAGGAAGCAACTAATCAATCGAGAATTTTTTAACACAATGTATCTACCAATCAGCCGAAATTTCATCAATAGAATTGACATATCAATTCATGATGACGCAGGAGAAGTAGTACCGTTCTGTGGTGGTGTTACTGTTTTGACCCTACATATTAGGTCACGAGAATAAGGCTTTACGCTATTGTGACTTCCATAGTTATTCAATAGTCATAATGACAGGCATTTACAGTAGACCATCATATCAGAGCGGTTATCCCGTGTTTCTTGGAGGTAGACGACAAGTTGGAGGAGGCATATTTGGTGCACTAAGACGTATGGTTCTTCCAACACTCAAAAAGTATGGTGTACCAATCATGAAGCGTGTTGGAAGCAGGGCTTTAGATTTTGGTGCAAATGTTGCAGCTGATGCGCTTCAAGGTGAGGATATCGGTGAATCTATGAAAATGGGCGCGCAGCAATCTGCCATAGACGCATTAGATGATTTAACAAAGACGAGACGTACAGTTCGGAAGAAGCGTAGGAAGTCAAGACAAGTTGGATCAGGCCGAGTTACTAAGCAAAGACGCAGGAAAAGTAAAAAGCCGACTAGAGCAGCACGTTCTAAATCTAGACGTCGAGTGAAAACAAGAAAGCGCAAGCGAAATTCCACAGCTACTAGAAACAAGTCAAAACGAAGGAAGACAACATATTTGTAGAGCTAATACGATGCAGAGTATCAATTCGGCTTTGTGTTTCTTCGATTCTCCCCCTCATCAGACAGACATCATCTCCTCAACAATTGTAGACATAGTCCCCACAACAAATATCGATGGTGACCAGCAGCCTATTCAGTTTGATATACCTGCCAATCCTCAAGATTATATTGACTGTCAATCCATTGATTTAGAGTTGTGTATACAAATTAAGAAGACTGATGGTACAAATATCGATTCATCCAAGGATAAAGTGGGATTAGCAAATCTTCCTATTGCCAGTCTGTTCTCAGATGTGTATCTAATATTGAATGACAAACAGATTGAAGGAGGGGATCGAGCATATCCATATGGAGCATATATACATACAATGACTCAATTTCAAAAGCAAGCTAAACAGTCACACTTGCAAGTTTCTGGGTGGTATGATGATCAGCAAGGGAAATTTGATGATGTCTCAAATACAGGGTTGAAAAGACGAATGGATTTAACAGCGGATTCAAAGGAATTATACTTGAAAGGACCCGTCTATCTTGATTTCCTTCGTCAATCTAGATATCTGCTATCACAGGTTAAAATGCAAATAAAATTTATTCGTGCAAATCCTGAGTTCGCGTTAATGGCTTTTGGAGCTACAAACTATCAAGTCAACATAAGTAATGCCGTGCTCAATGTAAGGCGAGTAACAATGAACCCGTCAGTCATCAACGAGCATGCGACAGGATTGAGGAAAAACAATGCAATATATCCAGTTAATCACAGTGTGTTGACAAACTTCACAATTGGTGCGGGATCATCCTCACATGCCTACCCAAATCTTTTTCCCACTGCAATGCCAAAGGCGGTGTATATCACATTTGTGGAAAATGAGGCATTCATTGGTGCTTTTGAAAAGAATCCATTCAATTTCCAACACTTTAATGTTAGCAAACTAGCACTCTATCAGGATGGGAAATTTGTATCTTGCAAAGCATATGAGCCTAATTTCAAAGATGGTAAATTCGCACGTGAATATGGTTCTATTTTCACCGCCCTCAACATGTTTAATACAGACGATTCAAATGGAATTACAATGGATATGTACAAGAATGGCTACTTCTTCATTATGTACAACCTCACAGCAGATGCAGATCTAGGTGGTGAAAGCGTAGGAGTTACAAAGCCTGGAAATCTACGACTGGAGGTATCATTTGAGTCACCTTTGAAGAAAACAATTACTTGTCTCATTTATGCTATCTATGATAGCAAAGTTGAGATAACAAGAATGAGAGACGTGACTGTCAGCTATCAGAGATGAGTAACTTAAGCAACATAGAAATCTTGAGGAAAATGAGGAAAGCTCATCCCTACTCCAAGACAATATTTCTCAATGTCTTTTCTAGAGATAATTTACCTGATTCAATTCCTTTCTATCCTTGTTCGCTTATCATCAATACGGATACCAACAATCTTCCCTGAAAACATTGGATTGCTGTATACATCAATCGTTATAAAGTTGCCGAATATTTTGACTCTCTTAATCAACCTCGTTTACATGATATCGCATTATGGATGAACAGGTTCTCCTGGACTGTTAGGAAAGTGACATCGTTCCCACTTCAAAGTAATACATCTCTAATGTGCGGTGGCTATGTACTCTATTTTGTCAACGAGAGACCATTGAAAAATAACTGTAAAAGTGCTTTAGAACTATTTTCAAAAAACTGTGATAAAAATGATGTAATTCTTACTAAATATGTTGAAACAGTTTTGAAATAAAGTTTTATGTTGTATCATTAACTTGCTCTCTTTTTTCCAAAACAAGGGTTTATAAGGAAAACAAAAACATGCTCATATTTCATTATCTATTCACATATATACAAAAAACATGTTCACATTTCATTATCTATCCACATATATACAAAATCTACAATTTGGTTTTCATGAAACATTTTTTCAAATCACATATGATGGGAGGCACATCACTTATGTCTTTAATGCCGGTTATCACAATCTTTCCATTATGGAACACATGAACATGATATGGATGCCAGTTAGTCAATTGAGCTGCTGAAAATAACTCCACTTCATAAGTTAGATTATGTGATGATGTAACTTTACGGAAATCATAGTGATAGTGTAATTCACATAACACGGTCATTGTCTTCACTTTCCAATCAGATAATGAATCACCAAGTAAATGTTCCAAAGTTAAGTGTAGATATGAGAGATCACCCTCCATGACCCTTCCAATACATTGGATTGTTCCATTTGGAAAGAATAGGATAGTGAGAGATCTATCCTTCCTCTGAATCCTCCATGTTAACATTGAGAGTCTTCCAAGATGTAAGCTCGTTGTCGGCTTCAATTTGCGTTTTATCAGTAACCATTGTTTTCGGTTGGGTATATTCCTCTCGATCTCTTGTAGATTGAGTTTTGACTTTGCTTTTGTAGTTAACATCCGATTTACAACTTCCAACCGTTTGATGTCCTCCATCTCTAATGAATGACGTTATCTGTGGTAGTATCTCCCTTGTAAAGGTTTCCCATGTGACGTCACTGAAACGAAAAAATCGATATTCAACATTTTCACGTTTTGGTGAACAGACGTATAGTTTGACTGATGAATCACACTTTATCCATACCTTGTCATCGAGAGGAATCTTGATCCGAGTCTTGTGGTTGTCAATGAGATCCGCAAAGTCTTTCAGTGAAGGCAATGAGTCAATACTAATGCAAACGCCACGATGTTTTCGATCACTATTTGCTATTGAATGACGAAATGCTATTCTTTTAGAATTTGTTATGTGAACGTTTTGAACGTCACTAAGTTTCCATGTTCTAATGCAATGAGGCATGTTCCGAAAGCTATGTTTCAAATTTAAGTTTAATGTTTGCCTAAAGTTTGTTATTTTATTAGCTCAACATATCGGAATGATGTTGAGTACAAATTCTTCACATATTCATTCACATTAGGACTACCTATTTATTAGTAATCATTTCTACATATCGGAAAGATGTAGAAATTTCAATTTTAGTAAGACTACTTATGTATTAGTAAGTGTTGCTACATGTCGGAAGATGCAGCAATCGCAAGATCTATTACAAGTGGAATATTATATTGTTTTTATTTAGACTTATTCTACATCACCTGTGACAGGAAGGCATCTCCTTCTCTTCGACGGTGGGGGAAGACCTAGGCTATAGTGTCCATATGGTAATGATAAATTTCTATCCAGCCAACAGCGCTTATCCTCCCAAAGTGAAAGACCTCGCTTCCTAAATGATTTTGTGCTAACTATGTGATTTTTTGAATTTATAATTGTCATATCTTCAGTTGTATCATTCTCACTATAATAGACACTCCTATAGTCATCATGTTTCAATTTTTTAACTGCTGCTCTCTGAATTCCTTTTGCACGTTTGATGCTATGATTCGTAGAGTTTAGATATTTCATGGAATACATTTTCGGTTTTAGTAGGATCATTTCCTCAAGCAACTTTCCAGCACACTCATCCTTAAAACAACCTAATCTAGCTTTGTTTGTAGTTGAGTATAGTCGGTGATGACTGTCATAGTTTGAAGAGTCAAACTTTTCACCGAAGTATAGAAGTATATCTTCCAGACGGACAGATGGTGATGTGTATAAACATAGGAAGAAACTGTCGGTATCACCTCCACAAAGCCGCGTTCTATTTATCAGTGGACATCCTTTTAGATCATTGTAATATAATTGATACATTTCCAACTTACTATAGTCAAGTACTGCTTGACCAACATATATTAATTTATTTAAAACTATTGAAGGTTTGTACATTTCCATACCAACCAGATCTTCATCAAATATTTTGTGTTGAACATAGAGAGGATGATTTGACAATTTCAGTAGTTGTTTCTCATTGTTGACTAGTTTAAATTTTTTCCTTCTCCTTACATTTTTCATTGTTTTACCATATAAAGAATTATTTTTCAATTTGTAGAATGACTTTTCGAAGTCAGTGTTTGATTGAGCCCTATTTTGAGAGTTCATATCAATGTATGTTTTTAACCAAGGCTTTTGTGTGAATTTTATGCCACTATGAATCTTCCTGATTCTCATGCCCATGGTCAAGTAAAATTTTAAAATTGAATAGTGGACTACATAATTTTCCCTATCAAATTGATGGAGCAGAAGTTTCTTGATAGAAGAAAAATGTGTATTTGGTCTTACTTTTTCATATAGATTTTTCATATAGTGTGAAAACATTCTCTTTCCAATCATCTGCATTTCTGGAGCTAATGGGAAATCGGCAGTGTCATCATGAATGGCTGCAGGATACTCTAAATCTAAATCAAAAATGTAGCCGATTTCACCATCATCATCTATATTCTGAACATTTTCTTCAATTAAAAAATTATCTAATTCACTTTCATTCAACCACTTGAAATTTGAGTGGGGTAGATTTCTACTGAGTGAAGAACCATAAAGGTTATTAACATCTAAGTAGGTCAAATGTCGACTTTCATGTGTATTATTTCCTAATTCTTCAATGCGTGCACGCGCTCGGTGAATGTTGGTGAAAGTCATACCCCCTCTAATTCCTCGTTCAAATAGATTGTACATATTTTCATCTTGTATGTAGTGTGGGGGATCATTGGAAGAGAAATTTAGTGCTGAGGTAAAGCTAAGATGTGGGAGACTGACAAAATGTACAGGGTCGACTTCATCCTCACGTTGACTCAATGCTCTAAACACTTCAAATATGTCTGCCAACAATAAAACATCTAACTTCAGATATGCCAGCATGTAATCACCAAATGTGCTACAATTAAATTCAATCCACGCCTTGTTAGCGTGTTCATATTCACTATCGGAACAGTGCTCACGAGTAAGATCATTATAGAATTCAAATTGTGGTGGTAGACAGTCTTCCGTCAACGTGTTTAAGTTTTTGAAGTATGAATATGGAAACACTCCCTTCTGATATAAAACATTATCACTTAATTGTGGAAATTCTACCCTTAATGTCTCTACATGCTCATACGTTTGCAAGCCCTTGGCTAATTCACTCAAGGATGCACTTAGAAATTGATATGAGTCTAAGAATTTTAGTTTAAAGTATACTGTCTTCCCTTTGTATTCATTTACAGGGACACTGGCGGATAAAGTTATATATTTTTCAGCAGTTGCTGCTACAACATCTAATTTCCAAGACTTCATTCTTCCAATCGCTTTATAGCAAACGATGTGGCTATCATAATTTTTAAAATTGTGGAAAAATATGGGGAGCTCCCGTCTGTTAAGTCTTAACCGGAGATTGCATTTCCTACATAATGTTTGCCTATATCGTCCGGTGATATGATCATGATCACGAACTTTTATGACTTCATCGCTGAATTTTGATTTACATTTGTTGCAACATTCTGCATTCTCGTGGCGTGCTTTTTCATCCGCTGACAGTGACATTGGCTGCCTAGTTGTTGCACATTGGTTGTCATATAAGTCTTGGGCTACAGTTTCTAAGTGGTGCAAGAAACTAATAATGCAATTTTCTCCCTCAAAGAGGTAATACTTGTTTTCAAATTTTGATTGAAGGGCATTATGCCAGACATGATAAGCTCCAATAGCCGCAGGTTTATGTATTTTATTATCAATGTAGCACTCTATATCTGCATAAATTACTAAAGGAGGACTTAGTTGATATTCCATGCTACTTGTTAGTACTTTTAGATCCGATGGCATTTTTTCTATTTGTGCTTTTCCTCGAATACAAAACTGGAAGTGTCGTTCTAGTGTTGTTTTATATGTGAATGACTGAGTGCATCTTTCGCAGAAGTATTTGTCTTTTTAGAGTTCTCCTATACAATCTTGACAGCTTTGGAATTCCACAATAGTGTGCTGCTCCATTGTTTAGAATTAGCAAAATATTAACCGTTTGCCTACCAGTAAAGTTACTATTGTAACGAACACCTTTGAGTCCATTTTCATAAAAGTGAATGTTAATTTTAATATCATTATTTTTCTCAAATTTTGGAATATCTTTGATTGATACTGGTGTGGAAATGCCTTCCATATTTAGCTCAGATGTCAACTCACTATATGATTTTACTTCATTCCTTGAATAAAGTACTTCATTATAATGCAATATTGATAAAACTGCATATAGGAAGCAATCATTTGCATTTGAATTAACATTAATGACAGCTTTAGAGTTTTTTAACTTCTTTGGTAGAGGAAATGATTGTCCACCTGACAGTATTGGACTTGTTATTACATTGAACTCTATATTTTGTACATCATCTATAATCCAATTGCTACCCTTTTTTGTGAAGGCTTCAATATGATTTATTAGACTATTTAGATGATCCTGAAACCAAGCATCATAGTCATAAATATAGTTTGAGGATGATGAGGTAAAGTGTGCGAGAAAAGTTTCTTCTTCTTGAGGATTAGAACGGACATAACGAATTTGTGCAATCAGACGACCGCGCAATTGATAGCTCCTTAGTAAGTCAGACACTAAATTCCCTAACATGGAACGCATGCTTTCTAAGAATGATGTTATGTCCACAGTAGGTGTTGTTGGCGTGATATCATACACACGTGCATGGCCATTGAGTGCGCTTTCACTGAGACTAACAGTTCCATAGTTATTATGCATATTCATCTCAGTATTTGTGTTATGTACATTCATATGCTGTCGAAATCTACTTATAGAGTTATACGTTTTGCCACACCGAGAGCAGTATTGCATAAAGTTTTGTATGTTAGTTGAAGCGCTGGTTGTTGGCTTAGAAGTAGATCTATTTTGATTATTTGAATTTGACTCTGTTATGCTATCATTCGGTTTATTATTGCATACAAGTTTATGTCTCTTAAGATTATCCATCCTATTCGTCTTATATGGACACTTGCTACATTGATACGTTTTTCCTAACTTACAAAATTTTTCATGTCGTTGCAAATTGCCTATGAGAGTGAACACTTTTCCACACTTGGTACAGACAACCATGATTATTGATGAGGATTGAAATTAGCAAGCCCTTATATACATCTACCATCTAATGACGTCAGCGTCATCACCAGCCAATACCATATGTTCCGATCTGTTGTAAAGAGAAAACACATACAATTTTAACAATTATTTTTTTTTCAAAATAGAAGAAAATAGAAGACAAAGTTACAGTCTAACGCATTTGACAATACCACTGTGATATAGTTTTAGGTGACTGCAGCTGTCACTACAGCCACCCAAATCGTCCATCCTCGTAAGGCGCACTTTTCTGATCCCATTTTGGGAACAGTCGAGGTGGACAAGTGTCTCTTTATGGTGCTGTTGACTGGTGGTTACTTGGGAGGCCAACAGGAGGTTTGATTGAGTAATATTTCTTAGAGACTCAATCAAACCTCTATTGTCCTCCTTCAACTTCACCTCGCGGGCCTCAACCTCCTTCAGGCGCTCTTGGCAACGACGGAGTTGTATCTCAACGTCTTCTTCTACTGTCGCGTCGAGATCGACATTATACTGTCGAACAGGGAGAGCAGCTGGAGGTGCGGGCGCAGCAGCGTGAGGGGAAGGATCTGCGGCTGGGATCGGAGAGGAAGGATCTGCGGTTGGGATCGGAGAGGAAGGAGCTGCGGCTGGGATCGGAGAGGAAGGAGCTGCGGCTGGGATCGAAGAGGAAGGACGCAGTGGAGATAACGGAGCCAGTGTCATCATGGGTGATAAAGGAAGGTGCACACTCCAGCTCGGAGAAGCCCGGATGTGGCTGAACGAGACCTCCTCCTGAGATGCACACATCGCGGAGTCCTGTAATCGAAAGAAACAATTGTTTATCATCTATTTAGCATTTTACCATTGATGAGATACAAAAGTGAATTTCTCTTACCTCCGGCTGGATTGTGACCTTCTGACCGGTTCCAACCTCTGTCTCACGGGGCAACGAGTCATTCTAAAAGATAAATCAATCTATTACAAACAAAAAACATATTTTAATAGAAAATTCTGTACTCATGCAGTTGACCAACTTTGATACTTACATTTGTAACAGGATCATCATCCTCATCGGAAGAAGATGTCGGGGAAGAAGTCGCTGACGACGTTTCCTCATCAGATGAAGTCGCTGACGAGGTTTCATCGTCCTCTGATGAGGACTCCCGAATAGGATACGGCTTTTCCTCATTATCTTCCACCGATGTACTGGTCGCTGGCGTCGAAAGGAAACTTCGATGCTTCCTGAGGGACAGCGATCGCACAACCTGCAGAGAAAAATGATATAACATGCTCGCAACTCATTGAGAAGCATACATGTTCTTGGAAATACTTCATGCATTGAGAAATATTATTGATAAATAACTAAACAATGACACTTACGGGACTGGGAAGACACTTCTTCTCCGGTGTAGGCAAACGGGGTATACTGTTCACACCTGTAAACAGCTGAAGAAAAGAACATATTCAATTTCACATAAAGAGCTAATGAATAACTTTAACACTTACATTTCTCAAGCATTCAGCCGCTTTCTCCTCTTCAAAACTGACACAAGTCTGTTGAGGCAACTCACTCTGAAATGTTGTGACAATGTTGAAATACTTTTTACATGGTAGAATAATTAATGGAGTAAATGTATTCTCACATTTTTAGTGATGATCTTTTTTTGAATTAAGACCTTGGTCTTCTTAGGAGGAGGCATCTCATCATTATCCTGAAATATTTAAATGATATATGTTTTTATGCATAATGGACCAATAATTAATGTATTCGGTTTTAAGAAGCTATCCTTTGAAGGTATTATGTATGATTGGCAGAACTCACCTCAATATCACTTAAGGTGTCATCGATGAACTGTCGTGACTTGGGGGCTTTCTTTGGGACTCGGGACTTGACGGGTTTCTTTATTGCGGTAGGCTCCTCCACCTGTGAAAGGACACCTTCCATCGGCCTCTCCTTGTTGAATAATCGCTCCAACCTCCTCTTTTCAACCTTTGAGGTGAGGTTGATGCCCTTCCTCCCATTTTGCTGAGCACATGGCGTGTGCTTTTCAATGAATGCCTTAGAGGCTTCGGTATTTACCTTTTCATTGCTCCGTTTGTATGATTTGCAAGTTAGGCAATAAAGATATGTGCATTCACTTTTGAAGATACAGTTCTTGTGACCGCTCTTATTGGCATGTCGAACGGGTATTTGGCATGTTTCACAGAAGTGAAAAATTAGGCGCTGTCGTGCAAGACTCTCTTGTCGGACCATCTCTATAGAAGAAAAAAATTTTATTATAATTTTATCTCTTATTAAATGAAAACTCATTTATATATCATCAACAAGACTTTATGAAGTACTACCTTGATATTGAATAAATCTTAGAAAGAATTGAAATCTGAAGTTGAAATTGAAACCGAAAGTCGAAAGTTTAATTTTCATTCGAAAACGGTTTGCTCATAGAAAGAGTTGAAATTTACAAGTAGCTGTCTTGAAATTATTTAATTTCGAAATTAATTTAATGAAATGAAAGTGAAATTTCGAAAATTTCAACCAATCCTCAATTTGTTTAATTAAACAAGCTTGAATTTTATACATCTGTTAGCAGATGACAGACTGAATATTTAAAATGGATGAAGGCTTTATTTAGGTATCTTTTTATTTATTTACAAACTGTGAAAATCTTGTTGATTCAAATACACTTTCATTTAAACTGATATATTCATGTCTCTCGCTCAGTGACTTAATATAGGATGAAAAATTAAAAAAAAACATGGTTAATAATATAACATAAAGTGTTCCTATCCTAAAAACCCAAGCTTCTATATTTAAAGCTATTTGGTTATAAAAACTTAATAATGTTCCTACTCCCGAATATCCTATAAAGTAGCACAACATGACAATGAAACTCACTTCAGAATTGTAATAAGAACCGGAGAACGGAGGAACGAAGAACGACGTCTGTTATGGACACTAAATAATTTGAAAATGAGTGAAAATTCGTTGTGTGCAACTTCTTTATATATGAAATTGACAAAGCAACTATGAACAAAGACCTTATGACATCACATCCTGGAATTGGTACGGTTAAACAAAATTGATAAGTCAAACAAGAATTGGAACAGCTGGTTTATTTTTAACCTTAGAAATGGAAGTGCCATCATATGTGTTGAAAGATTTCTACATGTAAACAGTAGAGTGAATTCAAAGTAATATGAACTGATGGACTGATGTATTATTTGATATACATGTTATTATTAATAGTCATATAATGATTCATATTTGAAGATATAAAACGTGTGGTTTGAATAGAACATTAAAATTTGAATTAAGCGCTAAATTTCGAAAATTCAAATTTCGCGCCAAAATTCAAATAATCAAATTTAAAGACTTTTTCGAAAATTTGAATTTCGCGCCAAAATTCAAATAATCAAATTAAAATACTAGGTTAGGGTTAAGGGTTAGTGTTAGGGTTAAGGTTAGGGTCAGGGTTAGGGTTAAGGTTAGGGTTAGGGTTAGGGTTAGGGTTAGGGTTAAGGTTAGGGTTAAGGTTAGGGTTAGGGTTAGGGTTTAGGTTAGGGTTAAGGTTAGGGTTAGGGAAGCAAGAAGAGTATCTATGGCACCCGGAACCCATGGGTAAGTAAATTTTTGAGTGCGCGAAGCGCACGAGAAAATTTAGTTACCCTATAATCCGAAACATTTCGAGGGCGCGAAGCGCCCGAGAAATTTTGAGCCCCCCCCCTCCCCGCCGTGTATGAAGTGTATGAAGTGTATGAAGGTCAGAGGTCAAGGTCAAGTGTAGAGGTTTGTATATTATGGTCATTTTTGGTTGTAAAACTTTAACTTTGAAAATTTGTAAACTTAGTCATTTTTGTAAAAAAACTTGGAATTTTTCAAGTTGCATACAGATGCATACAACTAGGATTTTTTCATCAAATGGGTACATACAATATATCATTCGAATGCTCTTTTCATGCTGATTCTAATGGTGTATTGTATGACACATGTATGACATATAACTAGAGAGCTACATGTCTTTAAAGAATGGGCTAAAAACTTAGCGAATTTAAAAATCTAACATTTGTCTGCTTGCATACAGTTGCATACAACTAGGATTTTCCCATCGAATAGGTACATACCTTATATCATTCTAAAGGTCTTTTCATTCTCATTCTTATGGTGTCGTGTATGACACATGTATGATATCATCCTGGACTGCTACAAGCATTTTAAAATTAACAACATAACTGTTTCTTTAAAAGTTATATGTTCCTATTTATTTCAAGTTGAAGTCTTCATACTTGATTTTTTGTTTCAATTCAGTTATTGAACATCATTAATTGTACATAGTTATTCCCCTTTCCCATTCAGACCTTAATTGAAGACCGATTTGTGAAATGATAAAACAAGTCTGTTCATATATACAAATGAATATTAAATAAAGAGATTAAGAAAAAAACACACTAAATGTCATCAAGGTAAGGAAAGGGTACAAGTTTTTTCAAGTCCACTTGCACATGGATCCTGGTCTTCTTGGGCGCACAGGGACAGCGACGTGGTGTGTCAAGGTCGATGACCGAAAATTCGAGAGCGGTTGTGAGGTTCCGCTCGTTCGGCTCCATCCTCATGAACACCCGTTTGGTGTGGTACTTTTTCGGGGCGTTCTTGACTTTGACCGTGACCCGTCCATAAAGTGGCGTTCGCATGGACTTCTTATTCATGTGACGCATCGTCTCGATTGATACGTCACTATCTTCATCACTCGAGTAGTCGGGCGATGCAGGGGCTTGGGTGAACACCACCGGCTCCTCGTTTGGTGTTGTCGATCGCTCCATCGGAGATTGGGGAGGTGTACTGGTACGTTCCACTGGCGAAGTGGTACGATCAGCAGTACCGTTCTCAACTGCGGCTTTCTGTTTGCGATCCATTATGACTTGTAGATTTAAAATAATTGTAACTTGTAAACGTGAGGATTAGAACCTTTGATAAGAATTGGTACAAACCTCGGACTTATATACTTTTTAAACAAAGGAAATCCTAACAGCCAATCAGAGAGGTACCGAACTTCCCTAAAGAATATATATAACTATATAAAGGATGTCATTGTTCCAAACTGTTAAGTACTTATCCTCAACGTTCCATAACAAGAAGCATGTCCTCAAAACCACTATTTTATTTTCAAAATGACAGTCAAGTCATTATGGGAGGTCAGTTGGACATGACCATGCATCTGTCTTGCGGCTGCAAAGTGGCCCTGTGGAAGACCTTGACTGTCTCTGCACTTCAAAGGCGGAATGGACTACCAGTGAAGTGTCCGGTACACGAGTGCGATCATGACTTTAGCAACAATCAGACATTTCATGAATGGTGTGATAACTTCCTGAAGATCATGGAGTCGCCTGAGGGACGTGATCTACTCCCATCATTTATTTTTCATGCTTAAATTAAACTTACATTGTAAATCTCTTGTCTTTTTCACTTTAAACATAGTTCTGGAATTGGTTTTCTTATTGGGGAGCAACTAAATCATAACTGCACATTAAAGTTTCACATCTAAATAGTGCTACATTTAAAATAATTGTCACAATAGTCGCAATTGAGCAAACCCATTCAAAATCAAACAACGGACGTCTATCGGTACGTACCCAAGTGCTCAGAACCAAGCCACACAAGTTCGATCATAGACGTTCCCAAACACAGTGTACTCAACTGAGTGTACCAAACACATGTACCTATCCAGTAAAACAGATCTCATACAAGTTCCTATTCATAACACTGAATTATACATGTACCTATCCATGTGCCTATCGATAACTAAATTATACATGTACCTATCCATGTACCTATCGATAACTAAATTATACATGTACCTATCCATGTACCTATCCATGTTCCTATTGATAACACTAAACTTTACATGTACCTATCCATGTACCTATCCGTAGCAAGTAGGGCACAGTTTTCACTACTAACGTTATCCCCATGATCATCGATCTTCTTGCACATTTAGAAGCTTTTCCTCAAACTCATATGGAAACTACGGAAATTTGCCAAGATCTGAAAGTCAAGTTTTCCCAAAAGTTTGGAAAATTTTTCAGTTCTTGTCATCCTCATCAATAATCTGTATACAGTCCTTTCATAAAAAGTGGATCATCCTAAAATGTGACTAAATAAAACATAAGTATGATACAGAAAGCATTTTTCATGTTATTTCATGTCCCTAATATATATTTAAATGTCCTTATATAATCTGATAAACTATGATACAGTAACGGTTCTTAAGAAGCTAATATTTTGTGGCCCTACCCTTATTGTCAATGACATTACCAATTCGTCTAGGCATTGATTCGATGATATCGTTGATTTTTGACTGATCTAACTTTCTCCACTCTCTTTTTAACAGTGACGTAAGTTGTGATACGCCATCTGTAGGTAGCAGTGAACGACGAACGTTACGTTTTAGAATACTCCATACATTTTCTATGGGATTCAGATCAGGAGAACGAGCTGGCCAAGATAATGTCCTAAGCCCTAATTGAGACTTGCATAAGTTGACTCTACTACTCCTGTGACACGTAGCATTATCATCCATAAATAACCAAGTCGATGGATCACCAAGTTGATCTGTCATTTGGCCAATGTTCATTCGTAAAACATTCACATAGCGTTCAGAATTCATGGTTCCTTGCTGTATGTGAAGTTCAGAGCGGCCATTGGTCCAAATGCCAGCCCAAATCAGTAGAGTCGCACCACCTTGTACCCGGGGACGATGTAAATGTATCAGAATTTCCTGATCAGATTTTATCCATAATCTCAATCGACCATCACTATCCTTCAGACGGAATGATGCCTCATCAGAACAGACAACCCGATCCCATTGATTTCGCCAGTGACAATGACTCATTGCCCATCTGAGACGTGTATGCTGATCTGATAATTCGATCTGAGAGGGCCTCTTACAGCTCTTGAAATTCGACTCAATAAGTCTTCTACGAATAGTGGACTTAGAAATAGACGAGACTAGTGCAGCCATCTCAGTTAACGAGAGACTTGGATCAACTTTAACAAATCTCAAAATTAGGCGGTCTCTACGTTTGCATGTTTTGCGTGGACGTCCAGAGCCCTTACGACAGAGTCGAAAATCATCATTATGCCATCGATGCACATTTGTGTAAGGGACATTTAGTCGCTTTGCTTGTAGCTCGCAAAGAAAACCCTAGTTCTAGCAAGGCTGACACTTTGCCTTTTGTGAATGCGATCTCGTTATTGTTCATTTGTGCTTTGTATTGTTTTCAACCGGTAAGAGATAGATTTCTAGCTGAAAGCAATCAGGAGTGCTGCCAACACCACCGCAACGAAGTCAGGAAGCTATGGAACATGAAGTCCAGTTAATCACATGTAGCAGTTACATTATTGTTGATGAATAATGGTGCTATACTGGCTCTGATTGACCGATTTTCTTTATTTTTGTTTTGCTTGATAGCTTTTGGCTTGTAGAACAACATATTACATAACAAAGGAAACAAATGTAATTTTATAAGAGTGAGGTATGATTTTGTGTAACATTGCTAAATGAAGATCAAATTATCTACTACTTTTTTTATCTATAACAGGAAAACAACTCAATATTCATGCTTGAAATTTCCAACAATGATATTAGTAAGCACAACTGACATATCTTCCAAATTTCAGAGAAATTCGTTCAAGTTTGGCGGAGTTAGACAAAGTTGAAGTTAAGGCGATGTTTAAGGGTGATCCATTTTTTATGAAATATATAATCGCGGATTATCTCCATCCAACGAATCGTCCCCGAGTAAAAAAATTATGTTTTGCTTGCTAAGTGTCATGGTACGCGCGCGGTAAACTTAGTAGGCGACATAGTAACACGCAAAACCACGATTTGCCTACTAGGCACATATCAAGCACCTACTAAATTGATTAAGCAAAGCATGATTACCACATGCCTAGTAGGTCCATATCAAGCGCCTACTAAATTGGTTAGGCAAAGTTTGCTATGGCATGATTACCATATGCCTACTGGGCACATCAAGCACCTACTAAATTGGCTAAGCAAGCAATATTTTTTTCTGTTCTTATCAAGCGTCATCAGCTTGAAGGACTTCTCACGGCGTTAAATGATCAGACAAGGTTTCCTAAGCGGCATAATAATTTTGAACAGCTAATAAGCTCTTGCTGCTTTAATTGCTTGATTCGTTTGGAATGAGGCAGATTAGTAGATATACAAAGCCAATCTGGGCCATTGTCATAAAAATGTTAAATGCTTCATTACTTATCCCAGTCAATTAAATATTTTCGTCACACGTAACTTCGGTGTATTTTAATGTACACCAGATCAATGCATATTAAATGTGAGAATAGTTGATAGCCCACGATTACAGTTGTGTTGTTGTAAAAGGTCTACACCAAATATAGACACACGTAGCGTAGGAAAAGTGATGTTTAAATGGCCAGTTGATGCATATGTTTCATCAAAATAATTTTAGTACTACAGTCCGTTTCATAAAAAGTGGATCATCCTAAAATTTGACTAAATAAAACATAAGTATGATACAGAAAGCATTTTTCATGTTATTTCATGTCCCTAATATATTTAAATGTCCTTATATAATCTGATAAACTATGATACAGTAACGGTTCTTAAGAAGCTAATATTTTGTGGCCCTACCCTTATTGTCAATGACATTACCAATTCGTCTAGGCATTGATTCGATGATATCGTTGATTTTTGACTGATCTAACTTTCTCCACTCTCTTTTTAACAGTGACGTAAGTTGTGATACGCCATCTGTAGGTAGCAGTGAACGACGAACGTTACGTTTTAGAATACTCCATACATTTTCTATGGGATTCAGATCAGGAGAACGAGCTGGCCAAGATAATGTCCTAAGCCCTAATTGAGACTTGCATAAGTTGACTCTACTACTCCTGTGACACGTAGCATTATCATCCATAAATAACCAAGTCGATGGATCACCAAGTTGATCTGTCATTTGGCCAATGTTCATTCGTAAAACATTCACATAGCGTTCAGAATTCATGGTTCCTTGCTGTGTGTGAAGTTCAGAGCGGCCATTGGTCCAAATGCCAGCCCTGCAAAGGCTGACACTTTGCCTTTTGTGAATGCGATCTCGTTATTGTTTATTTGTGCTTTGTATTGTTTTCAACCGGTAAGAGATAGATTTCTAGCTGAAAGCAATCAGGAATGCTGCCAACACCACCGCAACGAAGTCAGGAAGCTATGGAACATGAAGTCCAGTTAATCACATGTAGCAGTTACATTATTGTTGATGAATAATGGTGCTATACTGGGTCTGATTGACCGATTTTCTTTATTTTTGTTTTGCTTGATAGCTTTTGGCTTGTAGAACAACATATTACATAACAAAGGAAACAAATGTAATTTTATAAGAGTGAGGTATGATTTTGTGTAACATTGCTAAATGAAGATCAAATTATCTACTACTTTTTTTATCTATAACAGGAAAACAACTCAATATTCATGCTTGAAATTTCCAACAATGATATTAGTAAGCACAACTGACATATCTTCCAAATTTCAGAGAAATTCGTTCAAGTTTGGCGGAGTTATACAAAGTTGAAGTTAAGGCGATGTTTAAGGGTGATCCATTTTTTATGAAACAATCTGTATTTAAAGCTCTGGTATAAACATTAAAATGATCATGCGTAGAGCTTAGTATTCGGAATGATATTACACTTGTGAAAGCAGCTTATCGAAAGCTTATAGTCCATGTAGTACCGATGATTTTCCTCGTACTGTAGAAATTAGTTATGTACTTTCTTGATTGACGATCGACTATCATGGCAGTTGTCAATTTAGGTATCAAGACAAGAAGTCAATATCCATCCCTCTTCAGTCCGGGTTTCATTGCATTTCATAATTTCACCAACAATGTTATTGTTAAACCATCTGAGTTTTCTGAAGTCTGGCATATGCGTACAATATAGGAGGATAGGAGGTGACTGAGTCAGCAGTCGTGACGTAGAAGTCTATTCATACAAAGTTGCTATGCTACCATGGATCGATCAACGACGTGTGTTCTTACTGCAGTCTTAGCCAAACGTATTAATGCGCCACGCTTTAAGCTGATAGCACTTGGGTGTCGAGTCGAAACTCGGAATTCGGCATTAGCAGCGTGAAACAAAGTCATTTTCTCATTGACTGTTTCGGTTAATATTCGCTTTGCAGTTACTCAATGACTTCAACGGAAAGCCAATGCGAACTTAATTTACAATTGCTGTCTTCAAGTTTCACCTGACTTCAGTGGCGGCGGAGCCGGGGGGCAGCGGGGGCAACTGCCCCCCAAGAAATATCATGGTGGGGCAAGAGTATCTTCTTGCCATCCCAAAATTTTCTAGGTGTATTAGGCCAGAAATATGTGGCGGATAGAGATGTCACTGAAAGTTGAAACTGTCATCTTCCTGTCAAATATTGCGTTTATTTCATTTCCTGTCTGTCCTAATTATGTTTCAGCTATTTATTCCTTAAATTAACTTGTTGGTGTCTATGACAGTCGTCTCTAATTTCTCCTCTTCATGATTCAATGGTCTTCCCCAAAACGATGAATGAAAGTGCTAGCGAAAAAGGAAAAATGAAACATTGCTGAAAGGAGCACCCGCGAATAGTGTCATGGAGGTGTCAGACAATGGTTGGATCACACAAGAAATCTTCCTCAAATGGATGAAGCAATTCATTGAGTTCGCCAACCCTTCTGCCAACAACAAACAACTGATAATTCTTGACGGTCACGTGAGTCACAAATCCTTGGAGTTCATAGAGCTAGCAAGAAAGAACTATTGTGAAGTCATCTGCTTGCCTCCTCACTGTACTCACAAAATTCAACCACTGGACCGGGTCTTCTACGGCTCCTTAAAATCAAATTACAACATAGAGGCTGACAAGTGGCTGCTCAATCACCCCGGTAAGCGTATAACAATGTATGAAATCAGTGAAATCTTCGGCCCCTTCAGCAGTGGTCCCAACTTGCTCTGCTTACTGTGGACGGAAGCCGAGGGGAGACAAGAAACAGACAGCGAAGACAAGTTGTCCGGTGTGTGATTTGCCCTACTATTCATCTACCGGCCTTGACTGGTTTCTGTGTACTGAATGTTGTAAATGGGTTTGTGAGGAATGTTTTGGTAACAGTCTCTGCCAGACATGTCTGTTGAAATCTTTGTAATGTGGATTGTTGTGAATGATGGCTTGATGCGACGTTGATCGGTTATCTTGATGTTCAAAATTGTTAGCGTGATTTGACGGTATTTGGTCAAATAAAGTTTTTGTTTTGCTCTATTAGTTCTCAGCTTTGAAACAGGTTTGGAAATGAATTGCATAAAAAGCTCATCTAGGACTAGCTCAAAAATGGCTTTTAGGCCTACATGTAGGGCTAAGTGAAGTTCGTCATAGGCGCATGTAACTTAAGAATTAGAATGACCAAATCAATAGCCGGCATGACATTTGAATGATTCTGATAGGCACTTTGCCTATTATACCACGTTCTTTCATTGATGATTAGGCCTATCGGGTATCTAGTTAGGCCTAACTTTTGAACTAGGATAGGCATTGTAATATACTTGATAATTAATGAAGTGAGTAGGGTAAAGCTTAAAACATGATAGATAGTGCATCATACAGGCCT
Organism: Prostheceraeus crozeri; assembly: GCA_907163375.1. Taxonomy (NCBI): domain Eukaryota; kingdom Metazoa; phylum Platyhelminthes; order Polycladida; family Euryleptidae; genus Prostheceraeus; species Prostheceraeus crozeri. Next base: position 32,584 of record CAJQUW010002446.1, on the reverse strand, counting down.
ATATTACAAATTGGGTCCATTTGGACCATTCAAAGCGAAACAATTATCGCTTTCCGTTCTGCCCCACCATATGGGGCAGAACGGAACAGTTGTCAGTTCCACGATTTCTGCCATTTTCACCTGTAGTACCCATGTTTAGGCAGCATTCTTGCTAGTTTCCGCATTATACAGCTACAAGCAATAATGCCTACAATTGACAACAAAAATAAAGTAAGAATAATCAAAGCAGGAGCTATTTCACGTTAAGTGTTCCGTTCTGCCCCACTCTCCCCTATACAATGTTCCTTCAATTCAAATTTCAACAATAGTACGTTTGCATTAGCCTATAGTAGCCTAAACAACTGTAAGCAACTGTGTGTATGATATACGGGTAAAATACATGGAAACTGCGATAGTAGAGCTTGAATTTACCGGGAGAAGCGTGCCTTAACCATGATATAAATACCCATAGACAGTTTAAACTGAAAAATATTTGCTGATATATTGTGTTTAACAAGATGTCCTTCAGAAGGTTGAAAGAATTATTTGTAAACAGCCTTTTGAGGTACCGTATACACATGAACATACACAAATAAGCCCAAATAAATAATTGAAAAAACAACAAAACACGTTCAAGTGAAATTCTCATTGACAACCGCTGCCCCCTCAATAGAAAAAGCGCTCCGCCGCCCTTGCCTGACTTTGTAGCGTCGTGAAGGATTGCATTTCCGTCAAACAAGTGAGGAAGAGATCATATCCTATAAATCCTGTCAAACAAGATGCGGAATCGAGCCTTCGTTCTTTATCACGTGCGCGGAAAAGGGACGGCTATCAAGATCGAATTCTCTTTTACATGACAAGATTCCAGACCAAGGTGAGAAAATATAATCAATCTCAATCATTTTATGCAGTAAAAATATTACGATAAGTGAAAATGTAGGATTCAAAAAATTTAGGAAAATTAGATGTTTTGAAAGTTGCTGATAACCTGTTAAAATTAATCGGAAGCACGAAAACTTGAAGTTAAGTGATCGTGTGACTTATTCATCTGTTTACTGACATTCATTCAGATTTGCTAAGTCTTATCCCTGTTAAGAAATAGCAGCATTATGTTTGAACTGTATGCTGTCTCTGCAGGCCAGATATTAAGCGCACGATGAGGTCAACAAAGTAATTCCCCGACAACTCATGAAGCGATGATGACCACGCCAGATCCCTTACACTAACATTTTTTCAACTAAAAAAGGTTGTGGCGAGGCAGTGGTCATGTGAAGATTTTAAATGGCAGTAGTGGATAAGATGAAGAGGGAGATGGAGAGAGAACAATGTACACACGATCAACAATAATGCGTCGAATAGACGAAGTTAAATGAAGCGGTTGACATCGCTGCGCTTCACGTTATCGTCTATAATGCAAAAAGTACCGTACTTGTCCGATCTGCATAAAGTTTTGATGTAGGTAGAAAATATGCTTAAGAAGGCATACGTCTACCCGAAGCTTGGTGACGATTGATATATTTTTGCAGATTTTAGACGAATTTGAAAACCTGGGGATAATCGAGTTTCCGCACTCATCAGATAGTGAATAACAATTTTATGGATTAACATCTTTCAAACAGAAATTATCGAACAAATATGAAAATGTGGTAAAATGTCTTATAACATTATTTCCTTTCTGACATGATCAAATTGAAAAATGACAAAATGAAAAAAGCATTAAAAATTTCGCAAAATCAAGAGTTTTTTTAAATATCATTTTCTCAAATTATGTCGTGGTAAAATATCAAGTTTCAAAGTCTTTTGAAATTATTTTTAAGAATACTCGAGAGCTCAATATGCTGATGCTTAATAATCCACCTTTTATTCCTTACCTGATCATTCTTGTAATATGATTCATATCAAGAATAACTAATTATGAAGTAAGCGCTGAATAGAATGGTGATTTATGTTTGACCGATCAAGAAGCTAATCATATTAAGTATAGACATGTCAACTGCAGAATGACACTCCAACAGCATAGTTACCGAAATGAGGTGAAGTGTGCCCGTTTCAAATGCCAACAATCATATCCTGCAATTGCATTATGCTTCCCCTAGGCAGGGAGTCTTCTGAGCACAGGGTTCTCTAATTCTTTCAGTCATAGTTAAACTTGAGATCATTTTTTCATTTCCTTCAGAAAATTATTTGTTATGTAATAACGTCTGTACATGAACACCTGTATGTCGCATGTCTAATTTCAATTTTACCAAATTTCTTTCTCTGTACTTTCCTTAAGACAGTAGGACATTATGCATTCTCTTGAAATAGTGCATGTGTGCTTAACTTAGACCGTGCGCAGTGAAGCCATCTAGATAAATGTGTAAATGCGATTATAGCATTAAACGCTCGGTACCTGAGTTTTGCTCCCGCAATTGGCGCAGTATGTTGCTGATGCGCCATGAGAGATAAGCTACCAACGGAACTCAATGAACTCCTCGATCCTCTCTCACTAATGAATATTTGGAGATTATAATTTGTTAGTGATATTTATTCGACAAAATTTGATCAGATCTTGAAAAACTGCAGATAAAACTCTTATAACTATAAGAGAGGTGCCGACATGATAAACTTTCAATCATTCTTGACTTTTTGTACAAACAACGTTCAATAGCCCTTAATTAATTTCTTATGGCACCGGATTTTACAGTAAGTTCCCCCAAATAACAAGCTTCAGGATTTTCGCTTCCGGTAGCTTGCTGCGGAGTAAGCTTTAGGGAAGTATTCATTTGAGTGCGCTTGATCAATCTTTGTTTCACGCTGCTACGTCAGGAAAATTGACACTTCTTCTCTGTTCCTCTCAACCATGAGCCAACATGAACATTAATTTCGAGGGAAAATAGAAATCCTTTCACTAGAATAACATTATCAGCATAATTTCATCTTAAATAAACTCCAACATTTGAAGCAATGCAACTGATTGGCCTCATCCTCGGGATGGACTGAGAGTTTCAGGAGCTTATCATCTTTATAAACCATCGACCAAATCAGATCAGAAATAACTTTTTAGCATGACAAAATTGAGTTTGATACGAGTAGTAAGAAAACGGCGAACACTCGACCGGCGCCCCCCCTCTGGAACGACAGTGTCGTGGTCGGCCGCCGTGGTGCTTCGGGTCTGACTCCCCCCCCTCTGGAACGACAGAGGTTGTAGTCTGTCGTGGTGTGCCGGCCAGGTGGGTCCACGTTCACAAACTGTTCGCTGACTCCCCCCCCTCTGCAACGACAGAGTGTGAGACTCGGGTGAGTTGGTCCGACCGCCTGGTTGACGTGGGAGACCGTCTAGGTTGACGTGGGAGACCGTCTAGGTTGACGTGGGCGACCGTCTAGGTTATCGTGGATGATGAAATGGCTGCCAGATTCGGATTCAGCGTAAAATTCTGCATCTGTGGTGTGATTTCCAGCTCAATCGGCGAGAAAAAATTTTTCTTCAAAATTTTAACAGAGTTAAAATTTGGGACGTTTTGGTGTGTAGCGCCAAAACGAACCATCGGATGAGAAAACGGAGGCCAGATTCGGATTCAGCGTGAAATTCTGCATCGGTATGGTGAATTTGAACGCAATCGGAGAGAAAAATTTTCGCTGACGTCCCCCACCCCTCTGGACAGCTCGCTTCGATTTTGGCTTCCAGTGGACGGATTTTGTCGTGCCATAGCTCGTTTGAAAGCTAAGAGTGAGACAAATTCACTGAAAGAATCGGCTTGTTCCTATCTGTCTTCGTTGAGATGTGAGACGCCATTTAAGATTTTGGGACATTGGCGAAAAACGACAGAGTTAGAATTTGGGACGTTTTGGGCTGTAGCTTCAAAACGAAGCATCGGATTGGAAAACGGATTTCAGATTTGGAATCAGCGTGAAATTCTCTATCTGTATGGTGAGTTTCAAGGCAATCGGCGAGAAAAAATTTTCAACATTTTTCGAAAAAACGACAGAGTTAGAATTTTTGCGATGGCTGCCTACTGTAGAGCCAAAACGAAGCATCGGATGGGAAAACGGAGGCCAGATTCGGATTCAGCGTCAAATTCTACATGGAAATGGTGTATTTCCAGCTCAATCGGAGAGAAAAAATTTTCGCTGACGTCCCCCCCCTCCCTCTGGACAGCTCGCTTCGATTTTGGCTTCCAGTGGACGGATTTTGTCGTGCAATAGCTCGTTTGAAAGCTAAGAGTGAGACAAATTCACTGAAAGAATCGCCTTGTTCCTATCTGTCTTCGTTTAGATGTGAGACGCCATTTAAGATTTTGGGACATTGGCGAAAAACGACAGAGTTAGAATTTGGGACGTTTTGGGCTGTAGCTTCAAAACGAAGCATGGGATTGGAAAACGGATTTCAGATTTGGAATCAGCGTGAAATTCTCTATCTGTATGGTGAGTTTCAAGTCAATCGGAGAGTTTCAAGTCAATCGGAGAGAAAAATTTTCAACATTTTTCGAAAAAACGAGTTAGAATTTTTGCGATGGCTGCCTACTGTAGAGCCAAAACGAAGCATCGGATGGGAAAACGGAGGCCAGATTCGGATTCAGCGTCAAATTCTACATGGAAATGGTGTATTTCCAGCTCAATCGGAGCACTAGAACCGGAGATAGACGGGATTTTTAGTGTTTGGATGATGGGTATTACGTCATCAGCTGATCGCCACACACTATATAAGCTGGGAACCGACAGAGACTTGTCATTCAGACGAGAGCGATTGTCAGAGGTAGGTCGTCTCTCTGAGCTCCGATGATAGCTTCGGACATTCCAAATTCCGAGTTTCTGTAAGAAACCGACTTAGAAAATTTCATTGCTGATATCAGCTAAGGCGTCAGACTTAGAGGTTAGCCAGGAGATGGCCTTCGTCTCCAGGCCATAAAAGACTCCAAAACTTTAAAGGCTTGTAACTTTGCTTCTACAAGTCCGTTTGACTTGATTCAAAAAAGGTTCGGTCGCTATTGACCTGCCCTAAGTGATAGACTACTAAGTAGTGCTAAAAAGTTGAAAAATTTAAATTCACTAGTTTTGGAGGTTTTCTGGGGTTTTCGACCCTGCTGAAGTCAATGAAAGCATTTTTAATGATGTCTGAGCCAGTCTTCTCATGCTATAAGCGGCTTTTCACTGAAAGCGAGCAAGACACGGAGAGTTTTGCTGTAATATTCCACTGACAGGGTGTTCCTTCGGGACGGCGGACGATGCCGTAATGACAAGTGTGGCAAGGGAGTGTGTCATAGTTTAGACCGTAACCGCTGGGACAACTCATGTCTCATGTTGGGCATTTGACACAGCTCTCAACGTAGCACTTTGAACGCCAATCGGTTGAGTCTTAGCTATCTTGTCATGGGTGGCCTCTAAACATCTCCATTGCAAAACGCTGGTGAATCAAGCTCTCTACGGCTTGCTATCAAGCTGCTAAAAGTCTGTCCACCTCTTACCAACTCTACAGGTTTTCATGTCTGAGCCAGTTGTCTCATGGTATAAGCGGCTTTTCACTGAAAGCGAGCAAGACACGGAGAGTTTTGCTGTAATATTCCACTGACAGGGTGTTCCTTCGGGACGGCGGACGATGCCGTAGTGATAAGTGTGGCAAGGGAGTGTGTCATAGTTTAGACCGTAACCGCTGGGACAACTCATGTCTCATGTTGCGCATTTGACACAGTTCTCAACGTAGCACTTTGAGCGCCAATCGGTTGAGTCTTAGCTATCTTGTCATGGGTGGCCTCTAAACATCTCCATTGCAAAACGCTGGTGAATCAAGCTCTCTACGGCTTGCTATCAAGCTGATCAAAGCAATAACTTGGGATGTTTCCTCAAGGTTTTCAAGTATGCTGAGTTCAAATTTGCTATCAGATTTCAAATTTAACTAAGTCTAAGGCAGCTTTGAGGGGTTAGATCCCAGCTACTGTTCACTACCTTTGACTCGGCATTGCTGTTACCACTTCGGGGCAGTGACAATGATGTCTTAAGCTGTAAATAGCGGGTATCGGGGAAGATCTCTCACTTCCCTAGTGATCAGTACAAGGCCTTCGGGCTGTCGACGGGATCGAGTGCCACTCACTACACTAAAATCTATCATTCCTCACTAAGTGTAAATTACTGACTATACATTTGTCCTGCTATCAGGTTGTTTTGACTTGCTATCTAGTTGAATACTCTCTTGCTATCAAGAGATTCACTTCTGCTCATAAAGCACATCATCGCTGTAATACCTCCTTTGCTCGAGCGTTCCTTCGGGACGGCGGGTACTGCCGTAGAGGGATTGTGTTGCACGGGTTGTTCGTCGTTTGTTAGACCGAAACCTCTGAGCCGTTGCTCATGTTGGGCATTCGACTTCATACTCAACGTGACGCTTTCTCTCGCCAGGTCAGAGTACTTCAGCCATTCGACAAAGGTTAGTCTTTATGATATGGAGTTGAGTGAAATGTAATTCATTAGATGTCCCTTCAATGATTACTCCCATGATAAACGTTGATGAGACAAATGAAATGATTCTCATCTTCCCTTTTCAGTGATTGAAATCTACTAACACACTACCGTATAATCGTCCACCATGGGGCAAGACATGATAGAGCCTCCACGCGGTTTACCCTGGGCAGTCTTTAGACTGGCGAATACTATCATTAAGTTGAATCTGCTATCAGTCAACTTGAACGTTGCATCCCGTTAGAGGGGTATATAAATCACTACCTCTCATTTCATTTCATTTCAATCATGCAGACGCCGAACAGTCAAGTCAGCTCTCCTCGCGGACCGCAGTTAAGGCCGCGAAATTTATTTGATGAATTTGCTAGAATAGAGGAGCAAGACAGAGTCCACAACAATCTTGCTCAGATTGGTAATGCGATGACAGCAAGTGTTGTCAATCCAACGGAATGGCGCTACATTCCACTTTTCAGTCACATACCAATTAGCGTGGAAGTCGACACTGCTACCAAGGAGAGAGTCAAAGACTCTCTCAGCAGAATCGGTAGGCTGTAAGATGACGACCCCCGAGAACGAACCACCGGCTGTCTTAAGGGCCACCATGGGGCAAGACATGATAGAACCTCCACGCGGTTTGCCCTGGGCAGTCTTCGGACTGGCGAATACTATCATTAAGTTGAATCTGCTATCAGTCAACTTGAACGTTGCAAATGAAGTTCGGTGTAATACTTCCTTTCGACGGGCGTTCCTGTAAAGGGCGGCGGTGAAACCCGTAGCTATGTATACCGCAAGGGACATTCGGCAATGGTCAATCTTGTTAAACCTCTCTGCGTCATGTTTGCAAGTGATTGCCTCTGTCTCAACGTAGTATGCATTGGCGCCAGGGCGACATTTAGCCAACTGTCGAAGGTTGCCTAAAACTTACCATTGCATACGTTATGAGAACCATGAGTTCTACCTGTCTCTATCAATGAGACGAATTGATGAATGGAATGAAATGGGAGGACACTCACGCGCCACACCCAACATAACACACTTCTCTCTTCCGTAGTCTAACAAGCTCTTTACACATGGATCGCAGTCGATTGCTATCCCTGTATCAGAAGTGTAAGCTATCTTAATTTTATCTAACACTATTTCACCTACCATTATCATCCATATGAAATGTTATAAGAATTGCAAGTTAAACTAAGTGTGCTACTATTTCCAAATGAAAAAGTATACATGGTTAAATCATCCACTGAAGCCCCATTCAAGTAAGTCAGTATGAAAGCAAAGATAATATGAAATAAAAATTTATTATGGCATGTATTTCAAAAGGTCTTCATCGTCAATATCGTCCCAGAGTCTGGCTTCACATAGATCACAAAAACAGTTCACTTGCTTCAATCGTTCTTCTACCGCGAGCCTCACTTTGTCGATGTACTCCCACTCCGCTATAGTTTGTGGCTGGGAGTTAGGGGTGTACCATTCCTATAATTGGTGGAGGAATTTGGTGCTGGCGATCTCCATCACTATTCGTGAGTGTCGTTAGAAAGTGTATCATGGTTTGTAAAAGTTTTACTGCAACACAGGTTGATGTATAGTTAGAAAAGTTTGATCATCAACGTTGTATTCGTAAGTCTAGTCAGAAACTTTATCATGTTGTACAAAAGTTTTATTGCAACACAGGTTGATGTATAGCTAGAAAGTTTGATCATCAACGTCTTATTTGTAAGTCTAGTCAGAAAGTGCATCATGGTTTGCAAAGTTAGTGTAGTCAAATAATTTTACTGTGACACCCGTTTGAGAAAGTAAAGTCTGATCATCGAAGTTGTATTCGTGAGTGTCGTTAGAAAGTGTATCATTGTTTGTAAAAGTTTTACTGCAACACAGGTTGATGTATAGTTAGAAAAGTTTGATCATGACGTTTTATGAAACACACATGTCATGAAATGTAAGCGTTAGTGTAGTCAAATAATTTACCGCGACGCACGTTTGTGAAAATAAAGTTTGATCATTGATGTTATATGACTGACCGAACTCATTACAGCACTAGAAAGTTTTAGAAGGTTTTATTTACTGCACAGTGTAGATTGTCTTGTAACTTACTTTCACAGTGTTAGAAAGTTTTATTGGAGACAGTTGCCAAATGTTTCCCTATTAGAAATTCAAACTTCATGACTGTTAGATTAGCTTCATCAGGTTTAGTAAAAGCAGTTTTCTACTGCAGTAAGACTGCGAGTTTAGAATGTTATATGAAAACAGTGTTCATCACAGCGCTAGAAAGTTTTACTGCGCTGTGTAGATTGTTTCACACAAGGTCTTATAGTCAGCGTTGAATGTTTTATAAAACCAGATGTTGTCACACACGTTGAGTGTATGAGAGCTAGTTCCATGACATTGAATCGCATGGATTGTAAAGTTCATAATCCAAGGCTAGGCTCCTGTACGGTTGGATTTAGGGTTTTATATTACATGCGTTAACCGTTCGTGTAGAATATGTGAAGCAGATGTTCGCTTAAATGCAAATGTTGAAATAAGTTTTGTAAGAAGTCTTTGATAGGTTGTTGTGAAACGTAGCGAACGTTGAAGAAATGTTTCTGCAGTCACACTCGTTAGCGTGCCAGCTTTACTAAATGTATTCTATTCTCCAATGAGGATTGTTGTCTAATGAGAATCAAGCCTTCCACAGTGAGAATCATTCCATCGTTGAATCATACAAGTGATGGACGCACATTCTCTCTTTGGGATATCATTTTCAAAGTGAATGGGCTATATTATGGTCAGCACAAGGATAACAAAATAGCCTCTCTGTCGATATACACTGAATCCATCCTATATATTCCAAAGCCACCCAACGTAGATGACATTATTGACTTCCTTAACGGGGGTGGTACGAAGCGCAAGTCGGAGAAGAATGCTGCATCAAAACGCAAATCAAAGAAGGAGAATTACTAGTCCTTTCCTAACTCTACCCTATAACAATTCGCTTATGTGCTTTGAGTGTCATAGACGTGGTCTTATTAGATACATTTTACTTCTTCGTTGCCATCATATCATTTGTGTATTTTGTCGTGAAAAGCATCGATGTAATTCTTCATTTTGTAATATGTTATAGAACGCTTCCTTAGATGTGTAAATTTCCGTTTTAGGCTTCTATCACCATTTTTATGGATTGTGAGGGTGAATCTGTACAGGAGCTCAGTGCTATTGCTATGAACAATTGGACATATCAGATTGTCAGTGTCTATCATCAACATGCCAACTGCAATCCCAATGTTGATCAATGGGCGAGAAAACACATTCATGGACTTAATCTGAAATATTTGCAAGACTATGGCTTTTCTTGTGAGAGTGCTCTTCTTATTGACTTTAAACGATGGTTAGCTACTTTCAATGTTATACGCATCTTTTATAATAATCCTGGTAAGGAGAGGAAAGTATTTCCCAATCTAATCATTGATGATATTTTGCTCCCACCTTGGGATAGTAGAGTGAATCAACACTACCATGAAGTCACGAAACGTTTTAAGGATTTGTGTGTTCCTATTTTGTCTGTTCGTTGTAGTAGCTACGTTCATAACCAATGCTTCTTTCCTCCTTACCTCAACACTGCCAAAGTCCTGTATGGTTATCATTGCTCGCTGTATGATAGTTACCAGCTGTATCTATTTTATCTCTTTCAAACCATTGATTTATAATGCATGCTTCTTACCGTTATTCAATAAATGTTACTATGAGAAGAGTTGTTGTTTTCATGCAATGAATGGGTTAGATAAAGGGCGATCATGTCTTTCTCAAACGACAGTGGAACATTGATTTCCATGATTAAAAATTTGTCGATTAAAAATAAAGTTTCAATAGTGTATATGTTAAGAATAAAGTTCTATCTGTTTGTAAATGAGATTGTAGGATTTACTAGTTTACAAGTTAAGAATAAAGTTTTATCTGCTTGCATGTCAGAAATGAATTAAAGTTTTACCAGTTTAAAAGTTAAGAATAAAGTTTCAATAGTGTGTATGTTAAGAATAAAGTTCTGTCTGTTTATATGTCAGAAATAAAATGAAGTTTCGCCAGTTTACAAGTTAAGAATAAATTTTATCTGCTTGTATGTTAGAAATGAAATAAAGTTTCACCAGTTTACAAGTTAAAAATAAAGTCTCAATAGTTTGCAAGTTAAACTAATGTTTCAATAGTGCGTATGTTAAGAATAAAGTTTTATCTGTTTGTATGTTAGAAATAAAATGAAGTTTCGCCAGTTTACAAGTTAAGAATAAATTTTATCTGCTTGTATGTTAGAAATGAAATAAAGTTTCACCAGTTTACAAGTTAAAAATAAAGTTTCAATAGTTTGCAAGTTAAAACTAATGTTTCAATAGTGCGTATGTTAAGAATAAAGTTTTATCTGTTTGTATGTTAGAAATAAAATGGAGTTTCAACCGTTTACAAGTTAAAAATAAAGTTTCAGATGAAAATAAAGTTTCAATAGTGTGTATGATGGAAATAAAGTTTAAGCGCTTTGTGCGTTAGAAATAAAGTTTCAGCCGTTTACAAGTTAAAAATAAAGTTTCAACAGTGTGTACGTTAAGAATAAAGTTCTATCTGTTTATATGTTAGAAATAAGAATGAAGGTTCACCAGTTTACAAGTTAAGAATAAAGTTTTATCTGCTTGTATGTCAGAAATGAAATAAAGTTTCACCATTTTAAAAGTTAAGAATAAAGGTTCAATAGTGTGTATGTTAAGAATAAAGTTCTATCTGTTTACATGCTAGAAACAAAATGAAGTTTCGCCAGTTTACAAGTTAAGAATAAATTTTACCTGCTTGTATGTTAGAAATGAAATAAAGTTTCACCAGTTTACAAGTTAAAAAATAAAGTTTCAATAGTGTATACTTCAGAAATAAAGTTTCAATAGTGCGTATGTTAAGAATAAAGTTTTATCTATTTGTAGGTTAGAATTAAAACAAAGTTTCAACCGTTTACAAGTTAAAAATAAAGTTTCAATAGTTAACACGTTAAAAATAAAGTTTCAATAGTGTGTATGTTGAGAATAAAGTTCTATCTGTTTATATGTTAGAAATAAAATGAAGGTTCGCCAGTTTACAAGTTAAAAATAAATTTTATCTGCTTGTATATTAGAAATGAAATAAAGTTTCAACAGTTTACAAGTTGAAAAATAAAGTTTCAACAGTGTGTACGTTAGAAATAAATGAAAGTAAGAACTTCATCGTATGAGTATTCAAAGCATGTTTTGTAAATCAAATGTGTGTAGTCCTGACATGATAGAATCGGGTTAGAAATAAAGTTTCAGCCGTTTACAAGTTAAAAATTAAGTTTCAACAGTGTGTACGTTAGAAATAAAGTTTTAGCTGTTTATATGTTAGAAACAAAATAAAGTTTCAACAGTTTACAAGTTGAAAAATAAAGTTTCAACAGTGTGTACGTTAGAAATAAATGAAAGTAAGAACTTCATTGTATGAGTATTCAAAGCATGTTTTGTAAATCAAATGTGTATAGTCCTGACATGATAGAATCAAATGAACTTGACAAACGCGTTTGTCAAGCTTGATTCTATCATGTCAGGACTATACACATTTGATTTACAAAACATGCTTTGAATACTCATACGATGAAGTTCTTACTTTCATTTATTTCTAACGTACACACTGTTGAAACTTTATTTTTCAACTTGTAAACTGTTGAAACTTTATTTCTAACGTACACACTGTTGAAACTTTATTTTTAACTTGTTAACGGCTGAAACTTTATTTCTAACGCACAAAGTGCTTAAACTTTATTTCCATCATACACACTATTGAAACTTTATTTTAATCTGTAAACTTATGAAACGATATTTTCATTTACAACTAGTAGAATGCTGAGTCTAACTTGCAAACTAGTAAATCCTACGATCGCACTTTACAAACAGATAAAACTTTATTTCTAACGTAGACACTGTTGAAACTTTATTTTTAACTTGTGAACGGTTGAAACTTTATTTCTAACGTACACACTATTGAAACTTTTTTTTTAATTTGTAAACTGGTGAAACTTCATTTTATTTCTAACATAAAAGCTGATAAAACTTTATTCTTAACTTGTAAACTGGCGAAGCTTCATTTTATTTCCAACATACAAACAGATAAAACTTTATTCTTAACATACGCACTATTGAAACATTAGTTTTAACTTGAAAACTATTGAAACTTTATTTCTAACTTGTTAACGGTTGAAACTTTGTTTTATTTCTAACATACAAACAGATAAAACTTTATTATTAACTTGTAAACTGATGAACCTTCATTTTATTTCTAACATACAAACAGATAGAACTTTATTCTTAACATACACACTATTGAAACTTTATTTCTAACATACAAACAGATAAAACTTTATTATTAACTTGTAAACTGATGAACCTTCATTTTATTTCTAACATACAAACAGATAAAACTTTATTCTTAACATACACGCTATTGAAACTTTAATTCTAACGTACACACAATTGAAACTTTATTTTTTAACTTGTAAACTGGTGAAACTTTGTTTTAATTCTAACATACAAGCAGATAAAATTTATTCTTAACTTGTAAACTGGTGAGCCTTCATTTTATTTCCAACATATAAACAGATAGAACTTTATTCTTAACATACACACTATTGAAACTTTATTTTTAACTTGTAAACGGCTGAAACTTTATTTCTAACGCACAAAGCGCTTAAACTTTATTTCCATCATACACACTATTAAAACTTTATTTTAATCTGAAACTTTATTTTTAACTTGTTAACGGTTGAAACTTTGTTTTATTTCTAACATACAGATAAAACTTTATTCTTAACATACACACTATTGAAACTTTATTTCTAACGTACACACTATTGAAACTTTATTTTTTAACTTGTAAACTGGTGAAACTTTATTTCATTTCTAATATACAAGCAGATAAAACTTTATTCTTTACTTGTAAACTGGCGAAACTTCATTTTATTTCTAACATATAAACAGATAGAACTTTATTCTTAACATACACACTATTGAAACTTTATTCTTAACTTTTAAACTGTTGAAACTTTATTTCATTTCTGACATGCAAGCAGATAAAACTTTATTCTTAACTTGTAAACTGGTGAACCTTCATTTTTATTTCTAACATACAAACAGATAGAACTTTATTCTTAACATATACACTATTGAAACTTTATTTTTAACGTGTTAACTATTGAAACTTTATTTTTAACTTGTAAACGGCTGAAACTTTGTTTTAATTCTAACCTACAAATAGATAAAACTTTATTCTTAACATACGCACTATTGAAACTTTATTTCTAAAGTATACACTATTGAAACTTTATTTTTTAACTTGTAAACTGGTGAAACTTTATTTCATTTATAACATACAAGCAGGTAAAATTTATTCTTAACTTGTAAACTGGCGAAACTTCATTTTGTTTCTAGCATATAAACAGATAGAACTTTATTCTTAACATACGCACTATTGAAACTTTATTTCTAAAGTATACACTATTGAAACTTTATTTTTTAACTTGTAAACTGGTGAAACTTTATTTCATTTATAACATACAAGCAGGTAAAATTTATTCTTAACTTGTAAACTGGCGAAACTTCATTTTGTTTCTAGCATATAAACAGATAGAACTTTATTCTTAACATACATACTATTGAAGCTTTATTCTTAACTTTTAAACTGGTGAAACTTTATTTCATTTCTGACATACAAGCAGATAAAACTTTATTCTTAACTTGTAAACTGGTGAACCTTCATTCTTATTTCTAACATACAAACAGATAGAACTTTATTCTTAACATATACACTATTGAAACTTTATTTTTAACGTGTTAACTATTGAAACTTTATTTTTAACTTGTAAACGGCTGAAACTTTGTTTTAATTCTAACCTACAAATAGATAAAACTTTATTCTTAACATACGCACTATTGAAACTTTATTTCTAAAGTATACACTATTGAAACTTTATTTTTTAACTTGTAAACTGGTGAAACTTTATTTCATTTCTAACATACAAGCAGGTAAAATTTATTCTTAACTTGTAAACTGGCGAAACTTCATTTTGTTTCTAGCATATAAACAGATAGAACTTTATTCTTAACATACATACTATTGAAACTTTATTCTTACTTTTAAACTGGTGAAACTTTATTTCATTTCTGACATACAAGCAGATAAAACTTTATTCTTAACTTGTAAACTGGTGAACCTTCATTCTTATTTCTAACATATAAACAGATAGAACTTTATTCTTAACGTACACACTGTTGAAACTTTATTTTTAACTTGTAAACGGCTGAAACTTTATTTCTAACGCACAAAGCGCTTAAACTTTATTTCCATCATACACACTATTGAAACATTATTTTCATCTGAAACTTTATTTTTAACTTGTAAACGGTTGAAACTTCATTTTATTTCTAACATACAAACAGGTAAAACTTTATTCTTAACATACGCACTATTGAAACATTAGTTTTAACTTGCAAACTATTGAAACTTTTTTTCTAACTTGTTAACGGTTGAAACTTTGTTTTATTTCTAACATACAAACAGATAAAACTTAATTATTAACTTGTAAACTGATGAACCTTCATTTTATTTCTAACATACAAACAGATAAAACTTTATTCTTAACATACACGCTATTGAAACTTTATTTCTAACGTACACACAATTGAAACTTTATTTTTTAACTTGTAAACTGGTGAAACTTTGTTTTTATTCTAACATACAAGCAGATAAAATTTATTCTTAACTTGTAAACTGGTGAACCTTCATTTTAATTCTAACATATAAACAGATAGAACTTTATTCTTAACATACACACTATTAAAACTTTATTTTTAACTTGTAAACGGCTGAAACTTTATTTCTAACGCACAAAGCGCTTAAACTTTATTTCCATCATACACACTATTGAAACTTTATTTTAATCTGAAACTTTATTTTTAACTTGTAAACGGTTGAAACTTCATTTTATTTCTAACATACAAACAGATAAAACTTTATTCTTAACATACGCACTATTGAAACATTAGTTTTAACTTGCAAACTATTGAAACTTTATTTTTAACTTGTAAACTGGTGAAACTTTATTTCATTTCTAACATACAAGAAGATAAAATTTATTCTTAACTTGTAAACTGGCGAAACTTCATTTTATTTCTAACATATAAACAGATAGAACTTTATTCTCAACATACACACTATTGAAACTTTATTCTTAACTTTTAAACTGGTGAAACTTTATTTCATTTCTGACATGCAAGCAGATAAAACTTTATTCTTAACTTGTAAACTGGTGAACCTTCATTCTTATTTCTAACATACAAACAGATAGAACTTTATTCTTAACATATACACTATTGAAACTTTATTTTTAACGTGTTAACTATTGAAACTTTATTTTTAACTTGTAAACGGCTGAAACTTTGTTTTAATTCTAACCTACAAATAGATAAAACTTTATTCTTAACATACGCACTATTGAAACTTTATTTCTAAAGTATACACTATTGAAACTTAATTTTTTTACTTGTAAACTGGTGAAACTTTATTTCATTTCTAACATACAAGCAGGTAAAATTTATTCTTAACTTGTAAACTGGCGAAACTTCATTTTGTTTCTAGCATATAAACAGATAGAACTTTATTCTTAACATACATACTATTGAAGCTTTATTCTTAACTTTTAATACTGGTGAAACTTTATTTCATTTCTGACATACAAGCAGATAAAACTTTATTCTTAACTTGTAAACTGGTGAACCTTCATTCTTATTTCTAACATATAAACAGATAGAACTTTATTCTTAACGTACACACTGTTGAAACTTTATTTCTAACGAACAAAGCGCTTAAACTTTATTTCCATCATACACACTATTGAAACATTATTTTCATCTGAAACTTTATTTTTAACTTGTAAACGGTTGAAACTTCATTTTATTTCTAACATACAAACAGATAAAACTTTATTCTTAACATACGCACTATTGAAACATTAGTTTTAACTTGTAAACGGCTGAAACTTTATTTCTAACGCACAAAGCGCTTAAACTTTATTTCAATCATACACACTATTGAAACATTATTTTCATCTGAAACTTTATTTTTAACTTGTAAACGGTTGAAACTTCATTTTATTTCTAACATACAAACAGATAAAACTTTATTCTTAACATACGCACTATTGAAACATTAGTTTTAACTTGCAAACTATTGAAACTTTATTTCTAACTTGTTAACGGTTGAAACTTTGTTTTATTTCTAACATACAAACAGATAAAACTTTATTATTAACTTGTAAACTGATGAACCTTCATTTTATTTCTAACATACAAACAGATAAAACTTTATTCTTAACATACACGCTATTGAAACTTTATTTCTAACGTACACACAATTGAAACTTTATTTTTTAACTTGTAAACTGGTGAAACTTTGTTTTTATTCTAACATACAAGCAGATAAAATTTATTCTTAACTTGTAAACTGGTGAACCTTCATTTTATTTCAAACATATAAACAGATAGAACTTTATTCTTAACATACACACTATTAAAACTTTATTTTTAACTTGTAAACGGCTGAAACTTTATTTCTAACGCACAAAGCGCTTAAACTTTATTTCCATCATACACACTATTGAAACTTTATTTTAATCTGAAACTTTATTTTTAACTTGTAAACGGTTGAAACTTCATTTTATTTCTAACATACAAACAGATAAAACTTTATTCTTAACATACGCACTATTGAAACATTAGTTTTAACTTGCACACTATTGAAACTTTATTTTTTAACTTGTAAACTGGTGAAACTTTATTTCATTTCTAACATACAAGAAGATAAAATTTATTCTTAACTTGTAAACTGGCGAAACTTCATTTTATTTCTAACATATAAACAGATAGAACTTTATTCTCAACATACACACTATTGAAACTTTATTCTTAACTTTTAAACTGGTGAAACTTTATTTCATTTCTGACATGCAAGCAGATAAAACTTTATTCTTAACTTGTAAACTGGTGAACCTTCATTTTTATTTCTAACATACAAACAGATAGAACTTTATTCTTAACATATACACTATTGAAACTTTATTTTTAACGTGTTAACTATTGAAACTTTATTTTTAACTTGTAAACGGCTGAAACTTTGTTTTAATTCTAACCTACAAATAGATAAAACTTTATTCTTAACATACGCACTATTGAAACTTTATTTCTAAAGTATACACTATTGAAACTTTATTTTTTAACTTGTAAACTGGTGAAACTTTATTTCATTTCTAACATACAAGAAGATAAAATTTATTCTTAACTTGTAAACTGGCGAAACTTCATTTTGTTTCTAGCATATAAACAGATAGAACTTTATTCTTAACATACATACTATTGAAGCTTTATTCTTAACTTTTAAACTGGTGAAACTTTATTTCATTTCTGACATACAAGCAGATAAAACTTTATTCTTAACTTGTAAACTGGTGAACCTTCATTCTTATTTCTAACATATAAACAGATAGAACTTTATTCTTAACGTACACACTGTTGAAACTTTATTTTTAACTTGTAAACGGCTGAAACTTTATTTCTAACGCACAAAGCGCTTAAACTTTATTTCCATCATACACACTATTGAAACATTATTTTCATCTGAAACTTTATTTTTAACTTGTAAACGGTTGAAACTTCATTTTATTTCTAACATACAAACAGATAAAACTTTATTCTTAACATACGCACTATTGAAACATTAGTTTTAACTTGCAAACTATTGAAACTTTATTTCTAACTTGTTAATTGTTGAAACTTTGTTTTATTTCTAACATACAAACAGATAAAACTTTATTATTAACTTGTAAACTGATGAACCTTCATTTTATTTCTAACATACAAACAGATAGAACTTTATTCTTAACATACACACTATTGAAACTTTATTTCTAACATACAAACAGATAAAACTTTATTATTAACTTGTAAACTGATGAACCTTCATTTTATTTCTAACATACAAACAGATAAAACTTTATTCTTAACATACACGTTATTGAAACTTTATTTCTAACGTACACACAATTGAAACTTTATTTTTTAACTTGTAAACTGGTGAAACTTTGTTTTAATTCTAACATACAAGCAGATAAAATTTATTCTTAACTTGTAAACTGGTGAACCTTCATTTTATTTCTAACATATAAACAGATAGAACTTTATTCTTAACATACACACTATTGAAACTTTATTTTTAACTTGTAAACGGCTGAAACTTTATTTCTAACGCACAAAGCGCTTAAACTTTATTTCCATCATACACACTATTGAAACTTTATTTTAATCTGAAACTTTATTTTTAACTTGTAAACGGTTGAAACTTCATTTTATTTCTAACATACAAACAGATAAAACTTTATTCTTAACATACGCACTATTGAAACATTAGTTTTAACTTGCAAACTATTGAAACTTTATTTTTAACTTGTAAACTGGTGAAACTTTATTTCATTTCTAACATACAAGCAGATAAAATTTATTCTTAACTTGTAAACTGGCGAAACTTCATTTTATTTCTAACATATAAACAGATAGAACTTTATTCTCAACATACACACTATTGAAACTTTATTCTTAACTTTTAAACTGGTGAAACTTTATTTCATTTCTGACATGCAAGCAGATAAAACTTTATTCTTAACTTGTAAACTGGTGAACCTTCATTTTTATTTCTAACATACAAACAGATAGAACTTTATTCTTAACATATACACTATTGAAACTTTATTTTTAACGTGTTAACTATTGAAACTTTATTTTTAACTTGTAAACGGCTGAAACTTTGTTTTAATTCTAACCTACAAATAGATAAAACTTTATTCTTAACATACGCACTATTGAAACTTTATTTCTAAAGTATACACTATTGAAACTTTATTTTTTAACTTGTAAACTGGTGAAACTTTATTTCATTTCTAACATACAAGCAGGTAAAATTTATTCTTAACTTGTAAACTGGCGAAACTTCATTTTGTTTCTAACATATAAACAGATAGAACTTTATTCTTAACATACACACTATTGAAACTTTATTCTTAACTTTTAAACTGGTGAAACTTTATTTCATTTCTGACATACAAGCAGATAAAACTTTATTCTTAACTTGTAAACTGGTGAACCTTCATTCTTATTTCTAACATATAAACAGATAGAACTTTATTCTTAACGTACACACTGTTGAAACTTTATTTTTAACTTGTAAACGGCTGAAACTTTATTTCTAACGCACAAAGCGCTTAAACTTTATTTCCATCATACACACTATTGAAACTTTATTTTCATCTGAAACTTTATTTTTAACTTGTAAACGGTTGAAACTTCATTTTATTTCTAACATACAAACAGATAAAACTTTATTCTTAACATACGCACTATTGAAACATTAGTTTTAACTTGCAAACTATTGAAACTTTATTTTTAACTTGTAAACTGGTGAAACTTTATTTCATTTCTAACATACAAGCAGATAAAATTTATTCTTAACTTGTAAACTGGCGAAACTTCATTTTATTTCTAACATATAAACAGATAGAACTTTATTCTTAACATACACACTATTGAAACTTTATTCTTAACTTGTAAACTATTGAAACTTTATTTTTAACTTGTAAACTGGTGAAACTTTATTTCATTTCTAACATACAAGCAGATAAAATTTATTCTTAACTTGTAAACTGGCGAAACTTCATTTTATTTCTAACATATAAACAGACAGAACTTTATTCTTAACATACACACTATTGAAACTTTATTCTTAACTTTTAAACTGGTGAAACTTTATTTCATTTCTGACATGCAAGCAGATAAAACTTTATTCTTAACTTGTAAACTAGTAAATCCTACAATCTCATTTACAAACAGATAGAACTTTATTCTTAACATATACACTATTGAAACTTTATTTTTAATCGACAAACTGTTGAAACTTTATTCTATTTCTAACACACAAACAGCTTAAACTTTATTTTTAACATAAACACTATTGAAACTTTATTTTGTAATCTGTAAACTATTGAAACTATATCTTTCATTTACAAATAGTAGAACGCTTAGTCTAACTTGCAAACTAGTAAATCCTACAATCTCATTTTACAAACAGATAAAACTTTATTTCTAACGTACACACTGTTGAAACTATATCTTTCATTTACAAATAATAGAACGCTTAGTCTAACTTGCAAACTAGTAAATCTTATTCGTCATCGAATCTAACTGTTTAAATCTTCATCATGGAAATCAATGTTCCACAGTCGTTTGAGAAAGACATGATCGCCCTTTATCTAACCCATTCATTGCATGAAAACAACAACTCTTCTCATAGTAACATTTATTGAATAACGGTAACAAGCATGCATTATAAATCAATGGTTTGAAAGAGATAAAATAGATACAGCTGGTAACTATCATACAGCGAGCAATGATAACCATACAGGACTTTGGCAGTGTTGAGGTAAGGAGGAAAGAAGCATTGGTTATGAACGTAGCTACTACAACGAACAGACAAAATAGGAACACACAAATCCTTAAAACGTTTCGTGACTTCATGGTAGTGTTGATTCACTCTACTATCCCAAGGTGGGAGCAAAATATCATCAATGATTAGATTGGGAAATACTTTCCTCTCCTTACCAGGATTATTACAAAAGATGCGTATAACATTGAAAGTAGCTAACCATCGTTTAAAGTCAATAAGAAGAGCACTCTCACAAGAAAAGCCATAGTCTTGCAAATATTTCAGATTAAGTCCATGAATGTGTTTTCTCGCCCATTGATCAACATTGGGATTGCAGTTGGCATGTTGATGATAGACACTGACAATCTGATATGTCCAATTGTTCATAGCAATAGCACTGAGCTCCTGTACAGGTTCACCCTCACAATCCATAAAAATGATGATAGAAGCCTAAAACGGAAATTTACACATCTAAGGAAGCGTTCTATAACATATTACAAAATGAAGAATTACATCGATGCTTTTCACGACAAAATACACAAATGATATGATGGCAACGAAGAAGTAAAATGTATCTAATAAGACCACGTCTATGACACTCAAAGCACATAAGCGAATTGTTATAGGGTAGAGTTAGGAAAGGACTAGTAATTCTCCTTCTTTGATTTGCGTTTTGATGCAGCATTCTTCTCCGACTTGCGCTTCGTACCACCCCCGTTAAGGAAGTCAATAATGTCATCTACGTTGGGTGGCTTTGGAATATATAGGATGGATTCAGTGTATATCGACAGAGAGGCTATTTTGTTATCCTTGTGCTGACCATAATATAGCCCATTCACTTTGAAAATGATATCCCAAAGAGAGAATGTGCGTCCATCACTTGTATGATTCAACGATGGAATGATTCTCACTGTGGAAGGCTTGATTCTCATTAGACAACAATCCTCATTGGAGAATAGAATACATTTAGTAAAGCTGGCACGCTAACGAGTGTGACTGCAGAAACATTTCTTCAACGTTCGCTACGTTTCACAACAACCTATCAAAGACTTCTTACAAAACTTATTTCAACATTTGCATTTAAGCGAACATCTGCTTCACATATTCTACACGAACGGTTAACGCATGTAATATAAAACCCTAAATCCAACCGTACAGGAGCCTAGCCTTGGATTATGAACTTTACAATCCATGCGATTCAATGTCATGGAACTAGCTCTCATACACTCAACGTGTGTGACAACATCTGGTTTTATAAAACATTCAACGCTGACTATAAGACCTTGTGTGAAACAATCTACACAGCGCAGTAAAACTTTCTAGCGCTGTGATGAACACTGTTTTCATATAACATTCTAAACTCGCAGTCTTACTGCAGTAGAAAACTGCTTTTACTAAACCTGATGAAGCTAATCTAACAGTCATGAAGTTTGAATTTCTAATAGGGAAACATTTGGCAACTGTCTCCAATAAAACTTTCTAACACTGTGAAAGTAAGTTACAAGACAATCTACACTGTGCAGTAAATAAAACCTTCTAAAACTTTCTAGTGCTGTAATGAGTTCGGTCAGTCATATAACGTCAATGATCAAACTTTATTTTCACAAACGTGCGTCGCGGTAAATTATTTGACTACACTAACGCTTACATTTCATGACATGTGTGTTTCATAAAACGTCATGATCAAACTTTTCTAAATATACATCAACCTGTGTTGCAGTAAAACTTTTACAAACAATGATACACTTTCTAACGACACTTACGAATACAACTTCGATGATCAGACTTTACTTTCTCAAACGGGTGTCACAGTAAAATTATTTGACTACACTAACTTTGCAAACCATGATGCACTTTCTGACTAGACTTACAAATAAAACGTTGATGATCAAACTTTCTAACTATACATCAACCTGTGTTGCAATAAAACTTTTGTACAACATGATAAAGTTTCTGACTAGACTTACGAATACAACGTTGATGATCAAACTTTTCTAACTATACATCAACCTGTGTTGCAGTAAAACTTTTACAAACCATGATACACTTTCTAACGACACTCACGAATAGTGATGGAGATCGCCAGCACCAAATTCCTCCACCAATTATAGGAATGGTACACCCCTAACTCCCAGCCACGAACTATAGCGGAGTGGGAGTACATCGACAAAGTGAGGCTCGCGGTAGAAGAACGATTGAAGCAAGTGAACTGTTTTTGTGATCTATGTGAAGCCAGACTCTGGGACGATATTGACGATGAAGACCTTTTGAAATACATGCCATAATAAATTTTTATTTCATATTATCTTTGCTTTCATACTGACTTACTTGAATGGGGCTTCAGTGGATGATTTAACCATGTATACTTTTTCATTTGGAAATAGTAGCACACTTAGTTTAACTTGCAATTCTTATAACATTTCATATGGATGATAATGGTAGGTGAAATAGTGTTAGATAAAATTAAGATAGCTTACACTTCTGATACAGGGATAGCAATCGACTGCGATCCATGTGTAAAGAGCTTGTTAGACTACGGAAGAGAGAAGTGTGTTATGTTGCGTGTGGCGCGTGAGTGTCCTCCCATTTCATTCCATTCATCAATTCGTCTCATTGATAGAGACAGGTAGAACTCATGGTTCTCATAACGTATGCAATGGTAAGTTTTAGGCAACCTTCGACAGTTGGCTAAATGTCGCCCTGGCGCGAATGCATACTACGTTGAGACAGAGGCAATCACTTGCAAACATGACGCAGAGAGGTTTAACAAGATTGACCATTGCCGAATGTCCCTTGCGGTATACATAGCTACGGGTTTCACCGCCGCCCTTTACAGGAACGCCCGTCGAAAGGAAGTATTACACCGAACTTCATTTGCAACGTTCAAGTTGACTGATAGCAGATTCAACTTAATGATAGTATTCGCCAGTCCGAAGACTGCCCAGGGCAAACCGCGTGGAGGTTCTATCATGTCTTGCCCCATGGTGGCCCTTAAGACAGCCGGTGGTTCGTTCTCGGGGGTCGTCATCTTACAGCCTACCGATTCTGCTGAGAGAGTCTTTGACTCTCTCCTTGGTAGCAGTGTCGACTTCCACGCTAATTGGTATGTGACTGAAAAGTGGAATGTAGCGCCATTCCGTTGGATTGACAACACTTGCTGTCATCGCATTACCAATCTGAGCAAGATTGTTGTGGACTCTGTCTTGCTCCTCTATTCTAGCAAATTCATCAAATAAATTTCGCGGCCTTAACTGCGGTCCGCGAGGAGAGCTGACTTGACTGTTCGGCGTCTGCATGATTGAAATGAAATGAAATGAGAGGTAGTGATTTATATACCCCTCTAACGCGATGCAACGTTCAAGTTGACTGATAGCAGATTCAACTTAATGATAGTATTCGCCAGTCTAAAGACTGCCCAGGGTAAACCGCGTGGAGGCTCTATCATGTCTTGCCCCATGGTGGACGATTATACGGTAGTGTGTTAGTAGATTTCAATCACTGAAAAGGGAAGATGAGAATCATTTCATTTGTCTCATCAACGTTTATCATGGGAGTAATCATTGAAGGGACATCTAATGAATTACATTTCACTCTACTCCATATCATAAAGACTAACCTTTGTCGAATGGCTGAAGTACTCTGACCTGGCGAGAGAAAGCGTCACGTTGAGTATGAAGTCGAATGCCCAACATGAGCAACGGCTCAGAGGTTTCGGTCTAACAAACGACGAACAACCCGTGCAACACAATCCCTCTACGGCAGTACCCGCCGTCCCGAAGGAACGCTCGAGCAAAGGAGGTATTACAGCGATGATGTGCTTTATGAGCAGAAGTGAATCTCTTGATAGCAAGAGAGTATTCAACTAGATAGCAAGTCAAAACAACCTGATAGCAGGACAAATGTATAGTCAGTAATTTACACTTAGTGAGGAATGATAGATTTGAGTGTAGTGAGTGGCACTCGATCCCGTCGACAGCCCGAAGGCCTTGTACTGATCACTAGGGAAGTGAGAGATCTTCCCCGATACCCGCTATTTACAGCTTAAGACATCATTGTCACTGCCCCGAAGTGGTAACAGCAATGCCGAGTCAAAGGTAGTGAACAGTAGCTGGGATCTAACCCCTCAAAGCTGCCTTAGACTTAGTTAAATTTGAAATCTGATAGCAGATTTGAACTCAGCATACTTGAAAACCTTGAGGAAACATCCCAAGTTATTGCTTTGATCAGCTTGATAGCAAGCCGTAGAGAGCTTGATTCACCAGCGTTTTGCAATGGAGATGTTTAGAGGCCACCCATGACAAGATAGCTAAGACTCAACCGATTGGCGTTCAAAGTGCTACGTTGAGAACTGTGTCAAATGCCCAACATGAGACATGAGTTGTCCCAGCGGTTACGGTCTAAACTATGACACACTCCCTTGCCACACTTATCACTACGGCATCGTCCGCCGTCCCGAAGGAACACCCTGTCAGTGGAATATTACAGCAAAACTCTCCGTGTCTTGCTCTCTTTCAGTGAAAATAGCAAGCCGTAGAGAGCTTGATTCACCAGCGTTTTGCAATGGAGATGTTTAGAGGCCACCCATGACAAGATAGCTAAGACTCAACCGATTGGCGTTCAAAGTGCTACGTTGAGAGCTGTGTCAAATGCCCAACATGAGACATGAGTTGTCCCAGCGGTTACGGTCTAAACTATGACACATTCCCTTGCCACACTTATCACTACGGCATCGTCCGCCGTCCCGAAGGAACACCCTGTCAGTGGAATATTACAGCAAAACTCTCCGTGTCTTGCTCGCTTTCAGTGAAAAGCCGCTTATAGCATGAGAAGACTGGCTCAGACATCATTAAAAATGCTTTCATTGACTTCAGCAGGGTCGAAAACCCCAGAAAACCTCCAAAACTAGTGAATTTAAATTTTTCAACTTTTTAGCACTACTTATGAAATTTTATAAGTAGTCTATCACTTAGGGCAGGTCAATAGCGACCGAACCTTTTTTGAATCAAGTCAAACGGACTTGTAGAAGCAAAGTTACAAGCCTTTAAAGTTTTGGAGTCTTTTATGGCCTGGAGACGAAGGCCATCTCCTGGCTAACCTCTAAGTCTGACGCCTTAGCTGATATCAGCAATGAAATTTTCTAAGTCGGTTTCTTACAGAAACTCGGAATTTGGAATGTCCGAAGCTATCATCGGAGCTCAGAGAGACGACCTACCTCTGACAATCGCTCTCGTCTGAATGACAAGTCTCTGTCGGTTCCCAGCTTATATAGTGTGTGGCGATCAGCTGATGACGTAATACCCATCATCCAAACACTAAAAATCCCGTCTATCTCCGGTTCTAGTGCTCCGATTGAGCTGGAAATACACCATTTCCATGTAGAATTTGACGCTGAATCCGAATCTGGCCTCCGTTTTCCCATCCGATGCTTCGTTTTGGCTCTACAGTAGGCAGCCATCGCAAAAATTCTAACTCTGTCGTTTTTTCGAAAAATGTTGAAAATTTTTCTCGCCGATTGCCTTGAAACTCACCATACAGATAGAGAATTTCACGCTGATTCCAAATCTGAAATCCGTTTTCCAATCCGATGCTTCGTTTTGAAGCTAGAGCCCAAAACGTCCCAAATTCTAACTCTGTCGTTTTTCGCCAATGTCCCAAAATCTTAAATGGCGTCTCACATCTAAACGAAGACAGATAGGAACAAGCCGATTCTTTCAGTGAATTTGTCTCACTCTTAGCTTTCAAACGAGCTATTGCACGACAAAATCCGTCCACTGGAAGCCAAAATCGAAGCGAGCTGTCCAGAGGGGGGGGGACGTCAGTGAAAATTTTTTCTCTCCGATTGAGCTGGAAATACACCATTTCCATGTAGAATTTGACGCTGAATCCGAATCTGGCCTCCGTTTTCCCATCCGATGCTTCGTTTTGGCTCTACAGTAGGCAGCCATCGCAAAAATTCTAACTCTGTCGTTTTTTCGAAAAATGTTGAAAATTTTTCTCGCCGATTGCCTTGAAACTCACCATACAGATAGAGAATTTCACGCTGATTCCAAATCTGAAATCCGTTTTCCAATCCGATGCTTCGTTTTGAAGCTACAGCCCAAAACGTCCCAAATTCTAACTCTGTCGTTTTTCGCCAATGTCCCAAAATCTTAAATGGCGTCTCACATCTAAACGAAGACAGATAGGAACAAGCCGATTCTTTCAGTGAATTTGTCTCACTCTTAGCTTTCAAACGAGCTATTGCACGACAAAATCCGTCCACTGGAAGCCAAAATCGAAGCGAGCTGTCCAGAGGGAGGGGGGACGTCAGCGAAAATTTTTTCTCTCCGATTGAGCTGGAAATACACCATTTCCATGCAGAATTTGACGCTGAATCCGAATCTGGCCTCCGTTTTCCCATCCGATGCTTCGTTTTGGCTCTACAGTAGGCAGCCATCGCAAAAATTCTAACTCTGTCGTTTTTTCGAAAAATGTTGAAAATTTTTCTCGCCGATTGCCTTGAAACTCACCATACAGATAGAGAATTTCACGCTGATTCCAAATCTGAAATCCGTTTTCCAATCCGATGCTTCGTTTTGAAGCTACAGCCCAAAACGTCCCAAATTCTAACTCTGTCGTTTTTCGCCAATGTCCCAAAATCTTAAATGGCGTCTCACATCTAAACGAAGACAGATAGGAACAAGCCGATTCTTTCAGTGAATTTGTCTCACTCTTAGCTTTCAAACGAGCTATTGCACGACAAAATCCGTCCACTGGAAGCCAAAATCGAAGCGAGCTGTCCAGAGGGGGGGGGACGTCAGTGAAAATTTTTTCTCTCCGATTGAGCTGGAAATACACCATTTCCATGTAGAATTTGACGCTGAATCCGAATCTGGCCTCCGTTTTCCCATCCGATGCTTCGTTTTGGCTCTACAGTAGGCAGCCATCGCAAAAATTCTAACTCTGTCGTTTTTTCGAAAAATGTTGAAAATTTTTTCTCGCCGATTGCCTTGAAACTCACCATACAGATAGAGAATTTCACGCTGATTCCAAATCTGAAATCCGTTTTCCAATCCGATGCTTCGTTTTGAAGCTACAGCCCAAAACGTCCCAAATTCTAACTCTGTCGTTTTTCGCCAATGTCCCAAAATCTTAAATGGCGTCTCACATCTAAACGAAGACAGATAGGAACAAGCCGATTCTTTCAGTGAATTTGTCTCACTCTTAGCTTTCAAACGAGCTATTGCACGACAAAATCCGTCCACTGGAAGCCAAAATCGAAGCGAGCTGTCCAGAGGGGGGGGACGTCAGCGAAAATTTTTTCTCTCCGATTGAGCTGGAAATACACCATTTCCATGTAGAATTTGACGCTGAATCCGAATCTGGCCTCCGTTTTCCCATCCGATGCTTCGTTTTGGCTCTACAGTAGGCAGCCATTGCAAAAATTCTAACTCTGTCGTTTTTTCGAAAAATGTTGAAAATTTTTCTCGCCGATTGCCTTGAAACTCACCATACAGATAGAGAATTTCACGCTGATTCCAAATCTGAAATCCGTTTTCCAATCCGATGCTTCGTTTTGAAGCTACAGCCCAAAACGTCCCAAATTCTAACTCTGTCGTTTTTCGCCAATGTCCCAAAATCTTAAATGGCGTCTCACATCTAAACGAAGACAGATAGGAACAAGCCGATTCTTTCAGTGAATTTGTCTCACTCTTAGCTTTCAAACGAGCTATGGCACGACAAAATCCGTCCACTGGAAGCCAAAATCGAAGCGAGCTGTCCAGAGGGGGGGGGACGTCAGGGAAAATTTTTTCTCTCCGATTGAGCTGGAAATACACCATTTCCATGTAGAATTTGACGCTGAATCCGAATCTGGCCTCCGTTTTCCCATCCGATGCTTCGTTTTGGCTCTACAGTAGGCAGCCATCGCAAAAATTCTAACTCTGTCGTTTTTTCGAAAAATGTTGAAAATTTTTCTCGCCGATTGCCTTGAAACTCACCATACAGATAGAGAATTTCACGCTGATTCCAAATCTGAAATCCGTTTTCCAATCCGATGCTTCGTTTTGAAGCTACAGCCCAAAACGTCCCAAATTCTAACTCTGTCGTTTTTCGCCAATGTCCCAAAATCTTAAATGGCGTCTCACATCTAAACGAAGACAGATAGGAACAAGCCGATTCTTTCAGTGAATTTGTCTCACTCTTAGCTTTCAAACGAGCTATTGCACGACAAAATCCGTCCACTGGAAGCCAAAATCGAAGCGAGCTGTCCAGAGGGGGGGGACGTCAGCGAAAATTTTTTCTCTCCGATTGAGCTGGAAATACACCATTTCCATGTAGAATTTGACGCTGAATCCGAATCTGGCCTCCGTTTTCCCATCCGATGCTTCGTTTTGGCTCTACAGTAGGCAGCCATCGCAAAAATTCTAACTCTGTCGTTTTTTCGAAAAATGTTGAAAATTTTTCTCGCCGATTGCCTTGAAACTCACCATACAGATAGAGAATTTCACGCTGATTCCAAATCTGAAATCCGTTTTCCAATCCGATGCTTCGTTTTGAAGCTAGAGCCCAAAACGTCCCAAATTCTAACTCTGTCGTTTTTCGCCAATGTCCCAGAATCTTAAATGGCGTCTCACATCTAAACGAAGACAGATAGGAACAAGCCGATTCTTTCAGTGAATTTGTCTCACTCTTAGCCTTCAAACGTGCTATTGCACGACAAAATCCGTCCACTGGAAGCCAAAATCGAAGCGAGCTGTCCAGAGGGAGGGGGGACGTCAGCGAAAATTTTTTCTCTCCGATTGAGCTGGAAATACACCATTTCCATGTAGAATTTGACGCTGAATCCGAATCTGGCCTCCGTTTTCCCATCCGATGCTTCGTTTTGGCTCTACAGTAGGCAGCCATCGCAAAAATTCTAACTCTGTCGTTTTTTCGAAAAATGTTGAAAATTTTTCTCGCCGATTGCCTTGAAACTCACCATACAGATGTTGAGTGTAGATGGCACTCAAATATTCTTTTGTTCCCTGTATAAGTTGGCATAATTATTGGTACTACTGAATAAGTTAGTAAGTAACTTCCCATGTTTGATATCGCTATAATTGTATCGTATCGTGAAGTGTCAGTTTATTCTGCAGCGCTGTGTTGTATTGGCTAATGCAAAAGTTGTTTTAGTGAACATGCATCCTCTCGGTATAAATGTAATGTGTCAGAAACTTTTCAAACACAACCCACTTATCACGTGCTGTTATCACGTCTGTATCTTTGCCAACTATACATCTGACTCAAATACAATTAAAGTTATTCGCATTGTTTTGCTTTTTAACCTGCGCTACAACAACAGGTTATGGGCCCAGAAAACGTCTCAACTGCGTGTTATTGTGAATAACTGTAACTCACTATTGTCGTCGTGCATCTGACATTGAATTTTACCTCGCGTTCGTCGTTGTGACCTTGGTGTCTCCAGCTGTGGATTCAGTGTAGTAATGGAGGCAACATCGGCGAAATTACCCTTACTCAAAGACAGATTCGAGTCTTGGCGAGGATGGAAAATGCATATGCAAGCCCTTCTATTGGCGGACGACTTATGGGAAGTAGTTGGCACTGGTACCGAGAAGAAGCCGTTGCCCATTGCCCTTCTTGCTGACGGGTCAAATGCGGCTGATGTCAGAGTCAGAGAAAAACAGATTTCTACGTTCAACGATAAAGTGAAGAGAGCCATCAAGATTCTCGTCACTGGAATTAGTGGTGAACTGTTTTATTTGTGGGATGGTTTTCCTGATGACCCTAGAAAGTTATGGGTTGATCTCGTCACTCATTTTCAAACGCAGACTCACAGCCATCGCGTTTCTGTTCGTGCGCAGCTTGATTCTCTTGTTTTGAAGGATCGCACTGACCCGGAGAAGTGGTTAAAGGAACGTCTGAGACTGTATCAACAATATGCGATGAGTGGTAATCCCATCGACGAGATGGAACAGTGCATCGAGACTTTAAATTCGCTTCCACCATCTTGGAAAGAATT
The DNA here is from genome assembly GCA_907163375.1 of Prostheceraeus crozeri. Lineage (NCBI taxonomy): Eukaryota > Metazoa > Platyhelminthes > Polycladida > Euryleptidae > Prostheceraeus > Prostheceraeus crozeri. Next base: position 1,638 of record CAJQUW010002446.1, on the reverse strand, counting down.
TAAGAACATGATGAACTTTGTTCTTGGTAAGGACTTAAAACATGTCTCTCCTGATGCAAAAAGCAGCTGATTGGTATCGAATGAATGGTTCATCGAAGCAGGAAAATTCCAGCTCCTGAAAATCATGATAGTCAAGCGCTCAATGTGAAATTCAATCAACGTCAACGATCGAATTGGAACCGTCGCGGTAATTCGACGTCGCAGCAGTGTATCAGTAATCATTCAAAATTTGTGCGGTGTTTCAAGTGCAAAGAACTTGGTCACAGAGCGGGTGTGTGTCCTCGAAGAAAACCCGATTTCTGCGGTCACAGTACAGCATGAGAGTGATTCTTCCTTTCTTCTTGCTGAGTGTTTATTCACACCTGATGTGAAATGTGATCTTTCTACCGTTTTAGCAGATTCGGGTGCTACTAGACATATGTCACCAGTTTTTGAGTCTTTTGATGATGATTATCAGCCCTTTGAGGTTGATTCTCGTAATTTTGTTCAGTTAGGAAATAAAGATCGGCTCAAAGCTGTTGGTTCAGGTTCTGTCAAAATGGTTATCAAAACTGATGATGGTCAAGACAAAATTATCAAACTGGTCAATTGTCTATATGTACCTGAACTGCGATGTACGTTAATGTCAGTTTCCCAAACGACAAAACGTGGTTACTCAATTTTGTTTGATAGTGGCGGTATGAAAGTTTTGAATAAAACGGGTAATACTGTTTTATCTGGAAAGTTGTTCGATAAATTGTATAAAGTTGATTGCTCACTTCATTCGAAAGTTTACATAAATGATGCTGATAATTGTGATTCTATTGTACATGATGTGAAAACCGAATGTTTTTCAGTCTCATTTGAAACATGGCATAAACGTTTTGCGCACATAAATCAGTCATCATTGCGAAATTTACTAACTAGTGCTGCTGTAAGTGATTTGAGTATTAGTGATGATCGTAACGACAAAGCATTTTGTGATGATTGTGCTAAGGGTAAAAGCCATACGTTACCCTTTCCAAAGGAATCTGGTACTCGTGCTGATGGTTTGTTAGATTTGTTACACGTGGATCTGATGGGTCCAATGGAAGTAACGTCACTTGGGGGTCGTCGTTTTGTAATGGTTATAGTCGACGACTGTACTCGTTATTGTTGGGTGCGTTTTTTAGCAAATAAGTCTGACAGTTTTTCAGCCTTCAAAAAGCTCGTGACTGAGTTAGAGACTCAGAAGGAGAGAAAAGTAAAGGCATTGAGGTCAGATTGCGGTGGCGAATTTTTGTCTCGTGAATTTTCTTCTTTTCTAGAAGAACGAGGAATTCGTCGTGAGTTAGCTATTCCTGAGGCAAAACCACAAAATGGCGTAGCTGAGCGCATGAATCGCACCCTAGTTGAACGAGCGAGAACCCTACTCTGTGCATGTAATTTACCAAAGTCTTTTTGGGCGGAGGCAGTTTGTACTGCCTGTTATGTACGAAATAGATGCCCAACTCGTGCATTAAGTACTGGTATGACCCCTTACGAAGCATTTTTTGGTCGTAAGCCGTCTGTTCGTCATTTGCGTGTTTTCGGCTGTGTAGCCTTTGCTCACATCCCATCTAATCAGCGGCGTAAGTTTGATGCTAAGGCAGATCAATGTATATTTTTGGGTTACAGCCC
>CAJQUW010002445.1:0-72439 GCA_907163375.1 Prostheceraeus crozeri | reverse complement strand
GACGCAGCGATGGCGGCCATCTTGCGCGGTCCAGAAGTGGAGTTTTGCTTACTACTTAGAAGCTCTCATTGGACACGAATCTGAGCGCGCGCATCACCTATATTCTTTCAGGTTTAGTGAACCAGTGAGCAATAAACTGATATTCAAATCCTTTCCCCTTAAATGATTTTTGAAAAGAAAAAGGATTTTACTCAATTATCAACAATGCGAAGTCCAGCAATTCACACGGCTGACATGGTTGTAGGAGTCTGACGCTGTTTTCGATACCGGCGCTGAATATTGCTCTTGCCACTTTAATAAATCAGAAAATATTTTCGGTTTTATGAATGAGGCTTGTGCTCAGGTGTAGCAGTGGTCATCTGGTAAAAACTAAGTGATCTAATATAAATCTCACTTAGATGATTTGGGATGAAAAAAATGATATTTGAAAATATTTTTACTGTCGAAGCTGGGCTCTATCTTATTGTGACATTTTTATGCAGATATTGTACTATAAAATGATTATCTGTCTTTCAAGCGTATTTTCGCTCATAATCGATCTGTTTTGAAGGCTAAATGAAGGAGGAAAATTATTCGAGGGAAAAAATGTTCGTCGAATAAAGTAAGAATCTCAAGCTTATTTGTTCGAGTATTCTTTCCTGATCAAAAACCCTAGATTCTTTACATTAATTGAGTATTTTGAATCTGCCAACAATCGTTTCCAGCAAAAAGGGAAATTATAATTCTCAAACGCAAGGATGTAGCAGCATCGTCAAACATGTACAGCAAACTTACCATAGTGACTGTAAATTTGAATTGTAAAGGACGAATTTTCGGTCGAGAAAGAGGAAAATACCGCGAATCATCAACTGAAATGAATGATATATGTTTTCAATATTGCAGACTTGAGAACAGAGGGAAAATGAGCAACATTATAAGACTAACTGCTTATGTTAAGCGCTCATGTATGGTTATGGGACTACAAATATTCAGTCACTGCATTTTACCCATGTAGCTCAACAAAATGAAATAATTATCAAATTAATTGGCCTCTGATGCGTTCAAAGTTCCCCTTACGATAGTCACTGAGCTTCACAGAGATTAAATGTGCGCATCTATCTACATCTTGCGATTATACAAATCTCACATACAAAACGTTGATACAAGCTGTAAGTGACAGCACATACGACTAATTCTTATATATTTCATTGCCCTGAGTCAAGTACGGGATCTCAGTCGAGGAATTAAAGAAATGTAAACGACAGCGCATATGTAGGGGTATTGTGTATACAATGCATGCAGAATTTGAGGACTACAGGTAGACGTTGGCATCGCATTTAGTGATCTGATTTATTACAATCGTTATGTATTGTCAAATTATATCAATCATATTTCTACTAGCAAGGCCTCCTCCAAATTGCTTGGTGACGTCATTATTTGCTTCGTTTATATTGACCATGATAGTAACATAAACAATTGCTTCTCATGATTTACATCACGTTTTTCGACGTGCTTTAACGTAGTTTTAAGCAGCTTGCTTGAAACAACACCTACCCGGTGACCATCAACTGATTTTCAGACTAATTTTGAAAATATGTGGGATAGCTACATAACTAGTAAAGTGTTCGTTGTGCGTCCGAGAGACATGGGTTCAAATATACGTCGGGACAGCATAAGACTTTAAAATAGGTACGCTCTACATTCTTGATAGCACGAAGGAATGAGAATGGTATAAATGTAACTTGGGCACATGGAAAATCGGCGAATGGCCGAATCTGTAAACGAGTATAAACATGTAACATTTTTTTATTTCGTTGCTTGAATATCACTAATGGGTGATAGATTGCACTTTTTTGTTATCTTTGATATCGTATTCACAAATGGTAGCTTTTGTTTATTGTAACTCGCACTTGCAGTCCACCATTCCGATGGTTGCAAGGTTTTCATGCGTGCTTCTTCTCCTAGCAAGCTCAAAAAACGTCATGTGGCGTCCATTTGATATTAAAAAAATGCCTATCGGTGCTTGAAATTTGGAAGACTTGTTCGTTGCTTCTGTTAAGAATCCATGAGATCTTCAACATTTCTCAGCTAAGCAAGCCGTAAATCAAGAAGTTTAAGTAGGTCCATGCAGATTTTCAATAATTCGATTCGATTCGCGAGTCACAACTCGATTCGATTAAAAATTTTCCGATTCTCAGGTCCCTATGCTACAAGTATTCAGTATTCATATACCAGTAACAAATTAATGTCCATGTTGACTGACAATAAAAGAAAAGCGTGTATTCGCCCATGAAGGCAGATAAAAGTGAAACATATTATTAACTTTGATTTACACTTGCTTCATGATAGCTACTTCATATCAGGAGACCCAAGATGTCAATGATCGATCGTCGTACATGCGGGTTCTATTTGAAATCTCAGTTCCTCGTCTGCTTACTTACCATTTGACGACAGTGAGTATCCCAATGATGCGCGACTTTCTTTAAATACTGATCTGTGTTGTAAAGGTAAGTTTCGTCGTCGACAAGTTGGGGAAGGATGAATTCTCTCACGTGCTTTTCGCAGATCCCGAGGAGATCGGTGTAAAGACGATTTGCCATTTCACATGTACAGACATTTTCAACCGCCTGAAAATGAGCTCTTTTTATGAGGATCTGTAAATCATAATCCATGTGGACAACAAAATTAATGGGTCTGCTGAGATTTTAGGTGATAAGGATGGGGTATCAGTTTCAATAGCTGTAATGTAGGCTGACCTTTATATGTCACCGACCAAACACACCAAGACTAACGCTGCTTTCTCAGGCATGCCAAGGTTAAATCCTAGGCATTAAGTCAAGCTTGAGGATGTGTGAAAATGTGACCTGAGCAGGTCCCATGAACCCTAGAAATTAGAAGCAAATGCTAAGCTGTAATTTGAAAGCCGGAAAGCTGAGATATCGAATGCCAGTGTTGCCACAAGTGCCCGATCGACATTTTCACACCATTTTCACGCTCAATTTAAGCATTCTTTTTTTGACAGCATATTATAAAACCAAAAAGAATATTTCAGTGGAAAGCTTGACTATGAGTTTCTAAATTTTTGATTTGCACTTGTAACCATGCTGTAGCAAGTGTACATAAAATAAGCTTCATACTACAAAAAACATTCAAATTCAAAATGTAGTATCAGGCAGTATCTTTAGCTTCGCTGTAGTAATGGATAAATCACACTTCAGCTTAACAGGTGAATTTTAGAACTTCATTCGACAGAATTTTGAAGATACATTTCATACTTAGGAGCTCTGCTTAATTAATGTTGGCTAGCTTTTCTCATTTATTTGCTCGAGGAGCGAATGTTCTGTGTTAATCTTGTGCCTATGCCTTTAAGGTTCAAGGTTCAGCGAGAGCATGTGCCCTTGCGGTCTTCACACCCTAAGACTAGATCTCAGAAAATTAGAATGCACTTATACACATATTATGATTATTAGTGTACTTGGGCACCGATGCATTATTTTTGCAACAATCATTAAAGAGGTTGTCATTCTGTAGTTTATTGCATTTTTGAAGGGACTTTTGTTTTTCTATAAATTTCTTTTCCTTCAGTTGTTAAATGATTCAATGCAATTTTGGAATACCATTTTATTAAAAAATTAAGGCTCAACGTTTCGGACAGTACACTGACCATTCTCAAGAGATAAAAATTGTGATGGTAATTACATGTCAAAAATTCTAAATTCAAAAAGACAGATGACATCTGGAAAACTATGAAGTGATGCAAATAGAGATATAGCATCATACTATGAATCCTGCAAGCAGAATTGAGGTTTATCATAGAAAGTTGGAGACTAAATGACATTCAGATTTCGGGTGAGGCACATGTCACGCTTATTTAGAAAGGGGGATTTTTCTTCTATTGTGATGGATTCGGCTATTTGGAGCATATTTTTGTCGGGGCATTTGAATATGATCTTCATAGCAGAATACAGATTTCTTGGCTTTCTGTCGTGAACCTCAAGGAAATGAGTTTTGATTGACCCGTTGTTTTCAGTTGATTTGTTGTATAACCTATGTATTGAATATTGTTACAAATATCCTCGTCACATGAAAATTGGTATATAACAAGCTAGGGTTTCGATATTTTAAATATGTATTTTAAATATGGATAAAAAACAATGTTTTAATATGTTTTTTTATGATGGTTTTGCTTATGATGTTGTGTAATTTTGCGCTTACAAACATGCTTTTTTAAAATATAGGCTTATTAGTTTACATTCCATCAATTTTATTAGCCTAAAAAGTTTCTTATACAAATCCGGCTGCGTAAGAAATCAGTATGCAATTTATTAAAGTCATCCTTGTAAGTGAGTTTAGAGCTAGTGCAACTGACATGAAATAACGATAACTATGCTTTGGTTAACACTTTTTTGTTGATCATTATGTCAAAACGAAAATTGGAGTCCACCATCATCGTTGACTCTTGATGGCGGCTTTTATAGAAAGTGTTGGTCTATCTCGATTCTCGAATAATATATTCCCACGCGATAGCTGACGTCTATGAACCAATCCCACTATTGATATATCAGACTATTGGTGATCTCAATCATCCAATCAGAATCAAGAGCGAGTTTCAACAGATTATGCTTTCACATTGATTTTGACTCTGATTGTGTTGATTTTGATGATGACAGTGAGCTTGAATGTGTTGAGATTGAATGATGCCGAGTGAGTAGATCGTACATGTACTTCATTATCAACTGCTTTTTTGCCTACTGAATTGACATAATCAACTGTTTTATTGTAATTGCGATTTGTTTTCCATCCCATGCGGTTGTTTTGTTTTGTTTTTCTTTTGCAACAATACAATTTTTAAATTAACGATGACTTTTCTATCATAGTTCACCGTATATATGTATCTAACCAAAGTCATAGTTTTCTTTCTTATATAATTGACATGGTGTAATCCTTTTCAAAGATCAAGCATTGCGATAAATGAATTGAAAATGAAATGATAAGGCATCTGTAATAAAGCATGAAATACATTACAGATTCCTATTTGTGTATTCCGTAAAAGTGTTTATGAAAATATTGCTTAATTCTCGACCATCATAAAAAAACATAAAAAAATATTTAAAATCTATTTAAAATGTGGTTGATAAAATAACATTTTTTTGCATCCCTTTAACAAGCTGACATCAGACGATCATGTTGTATACCAATTTTCATGTGACGAGGATATTTGTAACAATATTCAATACATAGGTTATACAACAAATCAACTGAAAACACGATCTAAGCAACATGAAAACAACGGGTCAATCAAAACTCATTTCCTTGAGGTTCACGACAGAAAGCCAAGAAATCTGTATTCTGCTATGAAGATCATATTCAAATGCCCCGACAAAAATATGCTCCAAATAGCCGAATCCATCACAATAGAAGAAAAATCCCCCTTTCTAAATAAGCGTGACATGGGCCTCACCCGAAATCTGAATGTCATTTAGTCTCCAACTTTCTATGATAAACCTCAATTCTGCTTGCAGGATTCATAGTATGATGCTATATCTCTATTTGCATCACTTCATAGTTTTCCAGATGTCATCTGTCTTTTTGAATTTAGAATTTTTGACATGTAATTACCATCACAATTTTTATCTCTTGAGAATGGTCAGTGTACTGTCCGAAACGTTGAGCCTTAATTTTTTAATAAAATGGTATTCCAAAATTGCATTGAATCATTTAACAACTGAAGGAAAAGAAATTTATAGAAAAACAAAAGTCCCTTCAAAAATGCAATAAACTACAGAATGACAACATATTATGATGTACATATAGAATGGTGACAGGAACATTCAGTTATCTGAATATGTGCTTGAATTTCACTGAATAAATGTAATGTCACTCGTAAACTGTCAATCTAAATCGATGCTGTCTGGAGGCATGGAGAGAATCATTCGATTGTCAATAATCAAGATTTCAAAAGTAAATACAGGTACAGAATGGAAATTATCTTTACATTACTTGTAGATAGAATACGTTATTTGATAGCATTTTGCACCACATGGAAGATGTTCCTCTTAACAGCGTTAATAGAAAGGGAAATAATTTTGCAGGAATACTAAATAGAAATTCCTTCAGATATTTTTTATAAACAAGATTTTCCATCAATAAAAAATTGATTCACGCCATACTCATCTTTTTCACGCACAAATCGCTGTGCGTGAAATTCACGTCCTCGTCAGCCAGTGGTCGGATTCTTAAATTTTGAAAAATTCGTGAATCATGAAAATTTTCGCGCATCATTTCTGCGGATGTCAATAATGCATTTTTCAATCATTTTCACCCTACCCACCTGAGTTTAATACTCTCATGTGCATACATACATGTATATGTTAATGTCAGAGATAAAATCTTAGAATGAACAATGTGATCCATTTTTGGGGCCTCCTTTTATAAAGCTGGACTAAAAATTGTAGTCATCCGTAGCCCCTAATACTGGTGTATTCAGGATGTCATCCATTAACTGACCACATAGACATTATCCAGATAGACATTATCTACGAATATGAATACTACAATAGGTAAAGCGTAGTACTCATCTCGACACATCAGATCGAAACCTGTATTGCTTCAGAAAATAATTTTGATTCTTCACTCAACCAATGCACAAAAAGTTGCATACAATTCCACGAGGTATCAAATGCACGAGCACGTAGGATGAATGCTTTTGTCGCCATTGAGGTGCATGTCGGCCTAACCATTTCAATGGAAAAATATTCACATCCAGAGCAGTCGTGCTGCAATCTTCATTGCATGTTGAAAGACATAGCGATTTCACCATTCTACTCATGGTATAACATGAATGCATGCGAATGCCCAAATACAGGTGTAGGAATTAAAACGAATATCTGTACTTGTTTTCAAATTATCTATGAACAGATCCCTCGCCATGGATGTTGTTTATTCGGATACTCGTTCATGCCAAGAAAAAACGAGTATTCATCGTCACAAATTGCACGGACTTTTTAGGTACCATAGCTGTTACAATTTCTAACTTTCTATAGGTTATCGTTGTTTCACGTCTATACTAGTACGGTGGGGCTTAGAAAATATTCCATGAGACAAAGCAATATATTGCTCAACAATATTTCGCGTGCACATAGTATCAATTAATATTACTGCACATAATGACTAGATTACCGGCATAGGTACAAATTTCAGTACCTGATGCTTAATTATGCATGAGTTCCTCCGGCAAAAATAGGAATTTCACTGGGTAAGAATTCGTGCATACTTCCTAAAATTCGTGCATGAATCCAACCACCGATTCCTGTTCTAACATAAGGCGATGAAATTCCTCATTTTCCCTTGACCTTTTCTGACAATCGACGCTGCCCTGCTTGGACTTTCATCTTATCTTTGATTTCCTTTTCTTTATTATCCAGGTTTAGCTCTAAATCCGATATTTTTTTGCTTATTTTCTTGGCAGCTTGTACATCTGCGAGAATGGCCATTTCAAACTTCTTTTGTTGAGCAGCTTTTGCTCTTTTCTCCTTATCACGGAATCTCTCAATGTACGATGCATGAGAATTCAAACATAGCTCTTCAGAGCATTTGTAAAAGGAATGCTTTTCGCAGTCCAGTTGCTTGTCATCAGGCAATACCGGCTGACCAATAACGCTTTCACCGTATAAGGAGCAAGGCTGCTCCTTTTCTTAAAGACTACATCAGACAGGTTGATAAACAACCTTTCCACTTCAGCGCTTCCATGTGGCAGGACAAGAATAGCTTTATAGAAATCTATAGCGAACATGACCCTCATTTCTTGTGTTAGCAGCGATATCCGCATAATTCCATGCTAGCAAATGAGTTCTATTGATATGATTTTAGGTATTCTAACCCAGTTTGCGGCTTCCCTCGGGCAAAAATAGGAATTTCATTGGGTAAGAATTCGAGCATTCTCGTACATAAAACTCGTGCATCCATCTGAAATTTCGTGCATTCGTGCATAGTTCATAAAACTCGTGCATCCATCTGAAATTTCGTGCATTCGTGCATAGTTCATAAAATTCGTGCAATGCACGAATTTGTGCATGAATCCAACCACTGGTCCTTGTGGCAACACTATCGAATGCATCAGCTCAAACTATTGTCAGAAAAATTCTAAATTGCAGTTGCTGTAATATGCAAACATGTTCAAAATACTCACTGAAAGTACAAAATTATGATGAAAATAATCACAACGTTGCAAGTGTATCGAACCATTAGCAGCAATCTCTTGGAGTTTCATGTTGATCTTCATCATAATTTTGTGACAGCAAAGACGGTTTTTATAACTATTCTACATAAGAACATTTTCATGTTTCGATTACTATTTAACTAAAAGCGCGAGGCTACTGCCACCATTGCTCATGATAGATATGGGGTCAAGGACTTTATCCATATTAAAATCCACTAGGATAGGCATAACAGGAAAGGGTACAAAAGAATATCATGCCCATGTGAATAATGGATGATCCTTAGTGTTGCATGTCAACTCTAAAGCACGGATTCAATAACTCACTCGGTAGAGATCTTCCAGGGTTTGACAAATAGATCGACTTGCAAAAACAGCAAAGACCGCCTCTTTCAGTATTTTCCAAGAATCTAAATATAGATTTTCGGGAGTCTTTGGTTTCTCTGAAGAAAAAATAGTAAATGCAGATAATTGAAAGTTTCATTCATGCAAATATACTTTTGAGAAGAAGGTTGATAAATATGAAATCAAGTTACAAGCAGCTGATACATTCTAGCACTATAGCCTATATAAGGCGCACGTATATCTACAAAAAATCAGAATCAATATTACGCGTAGAGATATTGCAATTCAATTATTGCACATGTTTAAAAAATTGCAGCGACATTATTTTCACCAGTACTTTCAATCGCATTTGAAATTCACATTCTATTGTGCTTTACCTATATAATATAACAGATAAGAAAATGGCAGTCGTGAATGTGTAGTTAAAATATCTATCATACAGATTTGTTAACATACATGTAGGCATACATGTCAGTTATAGAGAACGTGCTCTATGAGGTAGATTCCCTTAATCGATAATTCAAGACTAACTAGTTACATCATCATGGCAAATGAGCCACCATAAAGATTTAAGTTGACATATTCGCGTTGGGAGAAGGCTTAGAGTAAATCAAGGACAATAGGAAAGAAGCACAATATTCTATTGAAGGTCAAGTAAAGCAGTTAATGAAAGAAGCATAAGTGGCAAGTACAAGGACTTCATCCATTGTGAATTGCAAACTAAACAAGTGTTAATTTCGAAAATAAAGCGAATGAAATTATTTCTAGATAAATAATGATATCATACACATATAGCCAAGAGGCTTCCAGGGTGGCGGCCAGATTTCAAGCTTCAAATTCCCGGGCGATTACCGGGCTATTTCATCGAATTTCCACGCCATTTTTTATAATGACAAGATATAACTATCCAACTATAAAGATCCAACTATAACGCTCAAAAATTATCCGGACACTGCTTGAAACTACTTTCAAAACATTAATGTGCGTGGTGTCCGTGGCACAGTGGTTAAGTGCTTGGCCTAGCGATCTTCTGGTCCAGAAGTCGAGCCCCGAAAGTGTCATTGGAAGTCGGCAGGAAGGGCATCCGGACTAAACGATCACAACACTCCAGATTAAAGTCTGACTGTGTCAGCACCGTCCTAGCCCCCTGTATGGGGGAGTAAAGTGACGTCAAAAAATCATTATTTTGCTTTAAACTACTTTTATCATACCTTCCGGTTAGAATTTTACCATCAAATTATGACGTGGACGATATTTGACTCTGTCGCACTCAGCTTTCAAAATTTTTGAATTTTGTGAGCGTTGATTCTTAAGATTATTAACATCTACTTTTCCTCAATGGCCTGCAGCCGTGAGCTACTTATGGAATCTAAATGATTTCATATCGATGGAAAAGTTCGCTTCCTGAACTTTTCAACAATCAAAAAATGCTTCATTTACATCATCTGATTCATGAAATTCTATGAAGTTGCATTTCGCCAATTCTTCAGACTTCAATTTTCTAACATGTTAACTTGAAGCAACAAATTGCATTTTGGAACGCTACATTTTGAACTGCAGCGTATTAATGCCATGAGAGAAAGCCAGGATATCAAAATCCACATGTTAATACAAAAGGACGATGACACCAACTTATCCAGAAACATCGACAAGAGAAACCAGGAAGACTGCCACAATGGACGAAGACCGTTAACGCCAGAATAGCCATGCTCGTTAAAATTTTCGGGTCGGGTTCAAAATTGGTTCGTGTGGCAGGTGGTCGGGTTCGGACTTCAATTCATAGCCGTTGCACATCACAACGGCGCTTAAGGTGGCAAAGAATATTTTAGTGGACAGAGTACAAAATGCTGTGGACGAAGGAATACCGTCGTCTTGTTCTAATCCAATTTCATACTGAACACAAAAATCGTGAAAACGGCACTTCTTTCCGACGATATAGTCGTCCCAATGATATTGTGAATAATACCTACTTGGATCAAGGTGTGGAGAAATGTCGACGAAAAATAATTGTGTTGTGTACAGACGCCTTTTATGTCCCTAAATCTTCAATGAACAGGACTATCTTCCGTCTTGTATAAATGTCTTGATGGAACTGCTTGCTTAAGTTTCATGTTTATTATGCACAGTAGTGAATTCTGCCGTCCTTAAATACGCAGATGACATCAAAATGAACATTGAAATTAAGCGCGCTCATCCGGAAAAATCTGCCCAGCTGCTGCAATCTGATCCCAACGCGGTGGACATCTGGTCAAAGGAATGGCAACTGCATTTGAATTCAGAGAAATGTTCAATTATCTCATTTGGACATCACAATCCTGGCTCTCACTACAAGATGGAAGGAGACACAATCCAGCGGTCTGAGTGCGTTAAAGACCTTGGAATCCACATCTATAAGAACCTCAAATTCTCACGGCACACAATCCTTTGTGTCAAGAAAGCCAACAACGTTTTTTCTGCGATTCTGCGGACTTTCATGTCAAGAGACCCTAACGTGCTTATGAGGCTTTACACCTCCCTAGTTCGTCCACACCTATGCCGCCCCAGTTTGGAATCCATTCTTATCCAAAAACATTATTCTGATCGAACGTGTGCAACGGCGCTCGACTTGGAATAGTCATGACTTAACTTCCATTCCATACGAAGAACGACTAAGAAAGACTACGAAGATTCAGCTGATGTTGGACATCACTTAGTATCTTCGAGTATAAGACGAGATCGTTTTGAACGAATTAGAGGTGCTATTCATTTTGCGAATAATTATGTAATTGATAAAAGTGAAAAAAATTTCAAACTGAGACCACTAACACACGATCGAATACAAATTTTCGGACACGTTGTACCTGAGACATTCATGGATTGGGATGAAGCCATGATTAGGTATTACGATTCCTACGGGAGTAAACAATATATTTGTGGCAAACCCACACGGTTAGGGTATAAAGCATGATGTCTTAACACTGCAACAGGTCATCTAGTGAGTTTTGATATATATCAAGGCAAGTATTTTCTTTCACGACAAAACACGTGCAGTTATGGCAGTTTAGTAGGAAAACATTCTGCACCTTTACTACACTTCTTCGATAATTTACCTCATCCAGACCTCAGTTACTGCTCCTATTTTGACAATCCTTTTTCGAATGTGGATCTTTTACTCGAAATGCAGAGGAGAGGCTCCGATGGCATAGGCACCAAATCAGAAAACCACATATCAAAAGACTTAAGTTCGCAAGAAAAAAGAGGTAGCCAAAGAGAAACGAGGTACATGCGCTCATACTACAGATTTGAAAAATGATATTTGTATTTTACATTGGAAAGACAATAAGGTAGTTTCCTTCATATCAACACGTGATTTCATACATCCAATAGGAACTTATCAGCGATTCTCTCGCGCTAGCAAAACAAATATTACCGTAGATATTCCTAATACTGTAAAGATGTATACTAAGTTCATGGGCGGAACGGACCACATGGACAAAAATGTGAATTGCTATTGAGTCCCATCAGACTTAAGAAATGGTATCACAAATTTTTTTCTCGGACTGTAGATGTTTCTATCCAAAATGCTTGGAATCTTCATCGAAGATGTGGTGGCAATTTGAGTTTGCTTAGTTTCCGACGGCGGATATGTTGTAATAAAAAGCAGATATATTGAAATATTTTTTGGATCTTCACGTGCTTCATATAACTAGTACTCGCAAAGATAATTGCATTTTTGAGAAAAAAAATTATCGGTACTAATGGGATAAATTGGATTGAAACTGATGCGTCTTGCTAAACTTTTTTGCGAACCGTGGCTGAGACAGACAAAGCTTTCGCTCTATATTATGATTGTTTAGTTTTTTACCTGAGTGAAAATATCATTCCCGGGCAAAACTGAAAAATGGCCAAAATTCCCGGGCGATTCCCGCGGCCGCCACCCTGGGCTTCATAAAAGAATTAAGTTAAACACAAGATTAGATATAATCATCAGTACTAATCATTTTTGTTTTATCAAGCTCCACGTTTATAATCTATGTCGGCTCATGAAATTCTGGATTTACTGAATCTGAATGGATTCAATGGCCGGCGCTTTAATATAAAACTTGTCCGGCTACAATAAGTAAACGGATTATGTAGCTTAGCCGTGGACTGATGGACATATTGACCGAATTCTACACCATACCACGCATTAAAATAAATACATGGCCAAGGAACTCAAATCATTGTTAATCCTATTGAACTTGCTAATGAGAACTACACAAAATCTGAAAATCATGCGATAAACTGTAATTGAAATTTCAAAACGTTGAAATAGCAACAATGCTTAACCCTGAATGGTCCTAAGGTCTTTATTGTTTGAAGAGTTTGCGTAGAGAAGTATCATACAAATGTAGTTAACTGGTCAATCTGCAAAAACGCTACACCGCTTTCATCCATGTACTGAGTCGAGAAGAAACTTTTTGAGAGACGAGAAGAACTTCAGAAGATACTCCAGTTCTAACGCACTTAAACCAATCGCGCACCACTCGCACTCACAATGACTAACTGATAATCATGCATTATGTTTGATAAGTTCAATAAAGCATAGTAAAAGACAAGATACATCTTAAAACTATGATAGCATTAAGATGGTTTGATTATGATAGTCTCTAGTGTAGCCCGTGGCTGGGCCGTGGGCCATTTTTTCTTTCCCAGCGTAAATGAGACTCGCTTATTGGAGGCCTTCGTTCATGAAAAGGCGCAGTGTAATATTTGTAAAGCGAACCACATATTAATTTTTAAGTGCATCTCACTTGAGTAAGTGCAACGCGCCGGTATTTAGATAGAATTTATTTCAAGTTTTTACGGCATCAACGATGAGAGACTTCAAGCTCTGTGCTCTAACTCGCTACACATTATAATACACCAAATTATATTTGACTTAAGGATCCTTCTTCCGCATAAACTATGTAATGAATATTCCGCTCAAAAATTAGACTCTTGTTTTGCTTTAATTTGCTTAACAAGCACAAAATCTTGACATTCTTTATCCACTTAAGATTTTAGTAGGTCTATCATGTTTTTTAAAAAAAATTTCCCCAAAACTCATGAGTAAAGTAAGGGCATACCTTATCAGACTGCACGATGGAATAATTCTCATCAGACATATATACATTAATATGAACAGAAAAACCTGAATGAGAATCGGCCTAGGATTATCATCTCAACGGCTACTAAAAACATGTTTCCCTGAACAAATTCATTTCTATGTCATTCATCTTCAAGATAAGGCATATAATTTCAAAAAAAGTCAGTCTGATTCAAAGAGATGTCATGGATTTCAATATTTAATCGTGTATGTTCGTGATATTTTACACAATTTCGTGATAATGCATGCAAATTAATGAATAATGTAAAGCAAGTTCGATTATAAAATAATTCCATTGAAATTTGATGTCATTGTAATTAGTAGCCATATCTTGAACTCGAATGCCTGAACAATTATTAGTGCTCTATTGCATTGAAATTCAGACGACGCATGATTGAAATTCGTGCGCCGTTTGAAGTTGCATGAATTATCTTGAACTTGCATGCGTTAGAGTTGAACTACTGTAGCTGGGAAAACCTGTAAATAAACTATGATCAAGTCGAAAAGAAATGTCATAAAAAGTAAGGCTACAACGAAGCTATCTTGATTCATTTTATTATATTACATATAGACCTACTTAGAATATGTAACCCTCGAAATACATGTACCATCGTACCTGTACCCGCTGAATAACGAAATGCCCGTAGCGATCCCACCCACACATGAGAATACTAATTTTTCAAGATGGAAGATATGTGGAAACTTTTAAGTTCCTAGTGTTATTAGCAAAAAAATAAAACAGCATTTGAAAACAAAACTATTATGAATATTTCATCTACATTGGATGTTTCGATCTTTACTGTTCATTTCGCTTCTATATGTACTGCTCATGCATATTACATTACTTAGCTTATATTAGTACAAAACTGATAACCTATTACGGCTCATATACAGTATATTTCTAACCTACCCCTTCTATGCTTCGAAACTCTTCAATGCTTGCCATTTCCATTAAGATTAATCACATTTGACCATTATAGGCAAGATGGAGCCAATACTGCTTACTGTCACCTATTTCTTATTCCCTCTTTATTCCCTTCATTTCTACTGAAATTTGATGATGTTGTTTCATAAGCATTGTCAGATTTTTTTCCTTTATGTTTTATTACTTTTATTTGATTATAGCTGTCGCTTAGTAACCACAATAAATCAAATCGCCAAAGAATTACATCGACAAAACTTTGAATCACTTTCTAAATTCATTTTAATTTTTCGTTTATCAGTCAGATATTCTACTGACTTTATGGCATATAATCCTTTCCGTGATAATCTCTTAATACCACGAACATTCTGTACATGCATACAAGTACTTTTCGATTATGTTAACTCTGCTGAAAAGTGAAAAAAATGGAAAATTGCAAATGAATGTGAACAAGCGATATACCCAGTAGATTTCATACCTCTAAAATTCTTTATGGACAATTTCTTGGCACCACCATCGGCGCTGGCCCGCGTAACACCGTTATTTGCTCTTGTTGCTAAACTTCGATCTACTCCATTGCTTCCCAGTTTGTCACTACTGAGCAGCTGTGACATTCCTCGATATCTGCAACTAAATATAAAACTTGACACATTAATAATTTTAATGTTTATCATGAAAACATTCATAATACAAAAGCTTGAACTCATGACACCAATTTTATTTGTAATATAGAATGCTCATCACCAACGGCCCGACGGAATTGCAAGTTTAGGACGAGCTTGTGGAGCATCTTCTGACGTTGAAAAGCAGTTTTCAAAGTCTTTTGGCATGATTACAAGAAGATGATAACATTTACGTAGTTACATGTATTGCAAGGAAACTACTGTACATGCATGTGCATCTTGCTGATCTGAAGCGCTTAGTCTTTGTAGATTATTGACGTTCAACACCGTTAAAGTAGATTCTGAAACGTTTGACGTCTATTAAAAGACAGTTGCGCATATATTGGTCAACACTGGAGATAACAATGAATGATGGTTCAGATACAGAAATAACGAAAAATTACATAATAATCATTCTCTATTCATTTCACTCTAGACAGAGCATGCGGATGCGGTGAACGCTACAAATACACGAACAAAGGTTATGAAAATGCGGAACGTCACAATGGCACAAGGAAGCAAAAGGCAGAAATTCAGTAAGAATTATTTTCAAAGAAGGCTGAAAGATTTCCCATATCGAGGCGTCTTCGAAAAGGGAGGCTGCAAATATCGAACACATCGATAGTAAATACTTTTGACATCTAATACAAGACACATCACGGAGAAGATGTACCCTCTTCGATATCAGGAGAAGTTTCTTACAAGATCTAAAAGTACTTGACATTAGAGGGTCAACAGCATCTGAACCAATTATTAATAAATACTGCTTTTAGATGCGCTCTACTCGTCTTGGCCAGGGATCTGGAGCGGTAGGATTGTGCCAATTCCTATCATCTCCACGCTCAACTCCTAGATAAGAATCAACTCCGCTGCAATTTCAACTTGTTATACATTCTTTCTCATGAACTCACATAAACGTACATTGTAAATTGTATACACATGGTTGAAATAACTATCAAAATGATGCTTAATGTCGGTCAACATCAGTCACTGTCTCACTACTTTAGCAAACTTATCGAACTAGGTAGCTATTTATACTTGTAAAGTGCGCACGTGCGACATGTGTTTGCATCTTGTAGTTTGTAGCAATACGGATCTCTCATGCAGCATAACATAACCTACAGACAGAAATAGCTTATATTATCTTTACATTCAAATTGTTCTACCATTTCCAAGAATTCTACTGGACGTCACCTGGTCATCTACTATTTGTCTGATTTTGTATCATCGGTTGAAGTTCAGTTGTGCAGCAAATAATCATTAAAAGTAGTGAGATTCAAGACTTCGCTCCAGCACACGCGCATCCGATGATAAGATTTCTCTTGATAATGATTTTAGGGAATCCAGGAAATAGCATGAATATACTCATGCGTATACTCATTCTCACTACCTACTGCACGTAATTACACTTTTTCCGACCAGTTCAAAATCGCATTACTCCAGTCCGTTCAGCTCCAAGCCTTTTACCACTACGCTTCAGATCCCTGGTCTTAGCATATGCAAGGGCATTACAAAAACAACCGCAAGCATACACGAAAATTGAGCGCATGATTCAGACATAACATCTGATCTTTGTTTTCATCATCTCCACTGTGAGAATTGAGTATTATGAACAATATACAAACCTTTTTTTCACAAAAGCTCTCATATCATTGGACCGGAAAACGATGAGATATTTCAATGATTCCACTAAAGAACTTAAGCAGTCCATCCTTCCACCGAATTCCAGCTTATAAAAAAGTCACCTGAGACACAGATGACAGTGATTTGCAAATCACGTTTAGTGATAATGTCCATCACAGCGCAATTTTCAGTGTTGATGCGAAAACCTCTGACATAAGACCACTCCATGACGCTTTCCCACCCGAAGTCTGCTGTCAGTGGGTATGTGATGTAAAAAAGAGCATTATATGCATGATTGACGTATCTGCACACATAGGAATCCAATAATCAACAGCGAGTGTGAACAATACTTGTCCGAATGCGCCGCCCTTAGGCACGCACTGGCTGGGTGAAACCACGTGAAAAACGCATTATTGAACAACACTCAATGTACTCCATCGGTCAAAATCTGCATAAGAAACGAATGACTGATGATATTGATGGCCCCTATGCATTGACAATCATCAAAGGATGAATAAAGTGATCATACGCCATGATAAATGTATTGAAGGAACTCTGACTGCTGCAAAGTCAACCCAGGTAGCAATAGCCATCCATCGAACGTCATTTATCAAAAAGTCGCAATGAATTCTAGATCCAATACCTGCTGTAAGGAACGACGTCAACATCTCCCCCAAATTCTGATCGAAATCGTTTCAACAAATTTAGATCCAAGATTTCGTGAAGTCCACATACCGGTAAACCTAGCAACAAACTTCAGCCCAAGGGGCTCAGATAAAGTGCTTCATGCTAGTGTGACACACACGCTTGCAAATTTAAAGGCGCAAACTGCTAGAAGTGTTCTATGACTACACAGACATAGTACACTCAAACTCTTCTTATCCGGACACCTTAGGACCGAGCATTATCCGAATATTGAGTTGTCCGATCCTTGAGAAATTGATGCTGCGTGAACTATCATTACTATTCAATATTTGTCTGATTATTGTTTCTACAAAATATCACTACAGAGTAGAACATTTAAGAGCAGAAACAGATATAAATGTATTTTGAAAATATAGACAAATGCCGCAGTGAATGCATAGACATATTGTAATAGACGCGTTTCACTACTCACAACGTACCATCATCGGTGAAAAGCAGAACGTGGAAGTGAACGTTGGGTTATATACAAGGCTGAGTTCATTCACAAACAGCGAGATTAACATTAACAGATCAAAGGGATAAACAAAATCAAAATAATTGCTCAGATTGAGTCTGGTTATTCATAAGTTTAACATTGTTTTGTAGCCTACATGTAACTTTACGCAAAATAGCTTCACCAATACGAGTGAATATGGCATGGAGCAGAATGGAGAACGATTGCTCGGACGGTGTGTGAGCATGCAAAGAAATCTCAAAGGCTGATTTGCCTTTCAGGTGTCTTTTTTATGCGAGTAAAAATATGGCGCCGAATTTCCCAGATATAGCATTCAGTACAGCGCTCGCAACTGTGTTTGTCAATGAGAGAATTGTTCTTTGAAAGGGATTATATGATAAAGGTGTTGGGTTTTATAAGAATTATGCGCTAACCATGCCTTAGACTTTTTCAATACTGAGTTTGCTTTTAGAACTTTTCTCGTTATTTCTTTGTGAGACGCACTCATGTATGGTAATTTCCAGCATAATATATATATATATAAAGTTTGAATGCAAAAGACCAAACGAATGAAAATTTCAAAATAACTTGATTTTTTAGCACTATATATATATATATATATATATATATATATATATATATATATATATATATATCAAATCTCAACAGATGTAACCACCACGAGACATGCTTAGTAACCCAACGTTTACTTCCACGTTCTGCTTTTCACCGATGATGGTACGTTGTGAGTAGTGAAACGCGTCTATTACAATATGTCTATGCATTCACCGCGGCATTTGTCTATATTTTCAAAATACATTTATATCTGTTTCTGCTCTTAAATGTTCTACTCTGTAGTGATATTTTGTAGAAACAATAATCAGAAAAATATGCATTTTTTTTGAGATTTGATAAATTTATCAATTGCCAGGTTACTTGTCTAATATATATATATATATATATAAGAAATAACTCAGGAGAAACTAAGATCTGGCTTCCCGACCGGTTTCACCTCATTTCTTGAGGCTAGTCATGGGGTGAATTCCCATGACTAGCCTCAAGAAATGAGGTGAAACCGGTCGGGAAGCCAGATCTTAGGTTTTCCTGAGTTATTTATTGTATTGGCCATTTTGTTTTCAATATTTCATTTATATATATACATTGACAAAGAAAAAATGAGTCTTTCCGTATGCGTTTCAGAGATTTCTATTCTCCATCATCAGCGGAAATCTTTATTCGATAAAATCAAGCTCTTTTATAGTCCACAAGTCGGCGCAAGAACTGACAGAGTGGCTTCAGATAGGGATGTTGGCCTACATCCCTCACCGTACTTTCCAAATGAAGCCTCACTCACAACCTTGGTTTACACCAGAATGTGCAGCTGCAAGTTGCCAGCGTGACCACTTTTTCCATAAGTATAAGCGTGACAGTAGCACTGGCAATCTTGAATTGTACAAAACCGCACGTAGACATTGCAAGGAAACCATACATCAGGCCAAAAGCCGTTACGCTTTGTATGTACGGAAATCCATTGCTACCCAAAAGCTTGGCTCCAAGGACTTCTGGAGGATTTACAACAGTGTCACCAATAGGAACAAATCCTCCATCCCAGCACTCCGTCATGCCGAAGTCAGTACTTCTATGGCGACAACCTCAGCAGACAAAGCCGAGCTTCTTTGCAAAGAGTTTGCGAAGAATTCGTCATTAGACGATGGAGGTAGAATTCCACCTCCAATTCCCATGCGCACTGATGAGACAGTTAGTCCTCCTTCAGTCACAGTCCGAAACGTCAAAAAGATCATCGCCGGTCTCGATAGCTCTAAGTCTAGTGGACCAGACGGCATCCCGGTTTCGGTCTTCAAGCATCTCTCACCTGAGCTTTCTCCACTTTTATCTAAACTGTTCAGTAGATGTGTATCCACCGGTGAGTTTCCCTCTTGTTGGAAAGTAGCTTCCGTGGTTCCAGTTCCAAAGAAAGGTTCTGACTCATCTCTTCCATCTAGTTACCGTCCTATCAGCCTGCTTCCAATTGCTGGCAAGATTTTTGAAGCAGTGATTAACCAACACATTGTTAACTTCCTTGAAACTCAGAACCTTCTATCAGAAGAACAGTATGGCTTCAGGCACTCTCGATCAACTGCAGATCTTCTTTCATATGTCACTGAACATGTGAGTCGTGTCCTTGACAGACAAGGTGAGACGAGATCAGTTGCCTTGGATATTTCCAAGGCATTCGATAAAGTCTGGCATCAGGGACTCCTTATGAAGCTAAAGTCCTATGGAGTTGCTGATCAACTCCACAAACTTCTTGCTTCTTTCCTTAGTGACAGGCAGATATCTGTCGTCTTAGATGGCCAAAAGTCTTCCACCAAGTTTGTCAATGCAGGAGTTCCTCAAGGGTCAATTTTGGGACCCACTCTTTTTCTGCTGTACATCAACGACCTCCCAGACTGCCTAGTGAGTAAATTGGTGATGTATGCAGATGACACAACACTCTTCAATTCCAATGAGCGACTCGCTAAAAACACTCAGCAACGTCAGCAGTTATGCGACGTTCTTAATGAAGACTTACGCAGGGTCTCAGAATGGGGCGCCAATTGGCTTGTTTCCTTCAATCCTTCAAAAACTCAGAGTATTCTGCACTCACGACTTAAAGGAGATGATGATCATAGCATTAAGATGTCAGATAATAGGATCAGAGAACAAGATTCCATCTCCTTCCTTGGATTAGCGGTTACGAAAGACTTGTCATGGAAACCGTACATCCAATCCATTAGCAAGCAGGCAGCTCAACGCATTGGTAGTCTCTATCGTGCCAGCAGCTATCTTCCACCACAGACTGTCTGCTATCTTTACAAGTCCACTATTCGTCCTCTGATGGAGTATTGTTGTCATCTGTGGGCAGGCGCCCCACAAACGCATCTTAACCTCCTTGAACGGGTTGAGAAACGTGTCAAGAATCTCATGGGTGAAAAACTTGCTAGCAAGTTGCAGCCGCTCTCCGTCAGACGGGATGTTGCTTCACTCAGTCTCTTCTACAGGTACTATTTCGGTAGAAGCAGCTCTGCAGTAAATGAGTGCGTACCCAAACCTAAGATCTTCTCCAGAAGCACACGCAGAGCTAATGCACTCACATGCTATAATGTGAGCTTAGAACGCGCACGTACTGTGAGTCGCTCGAAAAGCTTTTTTGTTCGCACGGCACAGCTTTGGAATCAGCTTCCCCAGACCACTTTCCCTGACCAATACAATCTTGATACTTTCAAGAGGCGTGCGAATAGGTTTCTGATGGGGGCAGCTTAATCAGATTATAAGATCTGTTTTTTTTCTTTTATTTATTTACAGTAATACAATTTATTAGTTTTTCATTGAGTAACCCCTAGCTTCGTTTATGGCTCATAGCTGTGCTAGGGGTGAAAATTCAGTAAAAAAAAAAAAAAAAAAAGTCATGTCAAGAAAGACTGACTTTTCAACCGGATTCTCCATAGTGAACTTCATATCATAATGAAGAGAATTAAGCTTCCCTAGAAATATATTTTATTAGTTGCATTTGATTTGTGTATTATTATGCAGTTTATTCGTTTTATAACCATTTACTCGCGAATCTTAAGATCAGGGTAAAAATACACATCTACGGTTCGAAACAATTCATAGGTCTACATAGAAAACCTATATACTCTTGCACAGTAGCCTACATTCTCAAGGTTTCTTCATCGCACATTCTCACATACACTTTCATCGCTCCGTAAGAAATGATCGCTTAGTGAGGAAGGAAATGAGGGTCGACTGCTTCAATGGCTATTGTCTGATCTTGACTGTTTGGTCATACCCTCTACTTTACGAAGGTCAAATGACTACCTTCAGTTCTTTTTAACTACAGCAATCGCAAATTAATGTCCAAAGTCTCAAATACAGCAGCCAGTGTGACTCCCGATTCAGAAATAAGTTACCACTCATCAACCGTTTGTCAATGAAACAGCATTTACTTTGTTTGCTGATGGAATTCCCAGTGTTACTAAAGTTCCAGAGTTCACTTCACATTCCTGATGACACTATTAGATGGTTCAATATCTCACAAGTAACCACGTTATGATATTTTTACAATTTTCACTCCTCATGGAAGTCCAGTGCTGCGACAGAAACTCTTGTAAGGAAAAATGCTGGGGCCAAAAAAAGCAACGCAAGATAATAATGTACTTCTTAAAGTCACTTTCACTGCTTGTTCAGCTTCAGTCCTTCTATACTCAGCTTGTCGCATGCATTCATCGAGGCCGTCTCACGACTTTTTACAGTCGGATTCCTAACGAAACAAGAAAAAAATCGTATCCCCTCAACTGGAATTGCAAGTCTGCAATCACATGAATATCGTGATATTTCAAGCAATTCGGAACAGTTCAAGTCTAAGAAGGCATAATCACATTTCGTGTACTGCTTTGCTTTCATGCTGGCATTGCAAACCTGCCCACTTAAGCATCTGAAAAATAGAAGCGCGATAATACAGTAGGCAAATGTAATTCCTTTCAACCATAAACGTGTAGGCCTAGTGACTTGGAGAATTATCGCATACTTCCTGTTTTAGTGTAGTATGAGATGAAAAATAAGAGCAAAATTTTTTTCGACCGAAAAATTTGCGCTGAATAAAGCAATTAATATAACATATAAAAATACACAAAACGTTTCGCCAAGAAACCGTTCTATAAATCAAGTATCTCTGGCTCTCGATTGAACAAGTGCAGGTCAGTAATCAATTAATCATCAGCATACGAATAAATTTAAATAGAATAAAAATCAGCTTTTTTTAGGGTTGTGCAACGATTTAGGAAACGGACTGCATGTATACTATAATAACGCAACATAGTATATGTAATATGTAAGCCTAAAATGTAATATAGAATTGAAAAAAAGCAAATCAATCAATTTTTGATAGTTTTAAATAATGTCTTTCCAGTGATTGGCCTAATTTCCAAATTAGAAAACTTAAACGCGACGTTGGAGAATTGGTTGATAGTATAAATGTGTATACCGGCGCTTCGGATAGAAGCACTATCCAATATTATGGAGTGATATGATTGGAGCATGTATCACATTTTAATTGGAAAGAAATTTCAAACAAGGTTAGTCAGAGGTCAAAGTCCTGCAATGATTAATAGAAAGATAGCAAGAGATGCACGAATTCAATTAATAGGAAGGGTGTCCTCTTATTTAGACCAACAACAAAACAAACGAAATTAAGCATGAAGTTACAAAACTAATAGACTTCTCGTGATGGACATTGATCTTGTCTATCATGTTGTGGCAGGAGGCTTTTTATCAGTAAAGCCTCGGCAATTTCTGAATCCCGCTGTTTGTCTACGAGCCTTGATGGTCATGTTTTTGAGCATTGTCATGCATACCTTTTCTCAGTGTTTGAGGATGATCTTTCATAGCTCCACTCGTGACATGCTGCCTGCAGCGATGTTCGAGGGCATTTGTTGCATGATCAATTTCAGCGACACTGATACAACATGTCTCGAGCGAAACTATAAGGATAATCTGCTTATCATCTCCATCATCTCATTTATCGATCAATCAAAAGTAGGTTGTGATTTGTTTTATGCTTGCACAAGTGTGCCATTATCTTCCTGGGATTTGTTGGGGCCAAATACGGCAGACAGGAACAAGCCAATTGTCACTTCATTCTATCCGATGCGCTTTTCTTCGTCAGACCTGAACTATGGTTTTCCTTCTCCATCTGTTTCTCACATTTTCATGTCACCCTTGTCACAAACCATGTTTTTTCTCAAGGCACCAGCTATATCCCACGCTAATGAAGCCCCTTCCATACGGAATCGATAATGTAAGCTTTCTATTGAGAATTAGAATTCTTTTTTAACTTCAATAATCAAAGATGCACATTCAAAAGCTGCGAAACCCGTAGCGACCACGTGACAAGTCAGCGAATTCCAAAACACTGTGAATGGGAGGGAAGTGTGATAGTTTTTCTGATAAATCGATTGTTGATTTGTGATTTATTTTACGCTTAATTCAAGCATTTTTTATGCGAAGTGTCATGCTAAAAGCGTGTTCTTAATTCTGTCAGGTCCGGTGCCTACTTTGTGTTCTCACTCAGATGCCTGTACTCTAACACGATGCAATGACAGGTTGATTGGTCTCATGTCTATCAGTGTCAAGCTGCCTATTTTCAACCGATATAACTGCGTAATTGGAGAGACGCTGACCAGTTAGTAGAGACGTTTACTATTATCTGTTTAGCTTGAATCTTGATTTGTTGGAATAACATAATGTCAGCCCAAACAATACTTTAGAAAGTACTTTAACCAATGAATTCTCATGTATTCCAATGTATTCTCATAGAAACGCATTCTTTAATTAACTGATCTTCAAATAAAGAAATTTTAGTAACAGAATTGTATCAATACAAGTAACAGTTAGGTCATTATCTATTGGATAAGCCAAACGAGTTGCCACCTGGATATGACCATGTTCAACCATGAAGATTATAATAGACCTTCTCAATATTCAATTCGCCACATCTGTCTGTGTTTCATTCACCGGGCTAAGACAATCATCCACAATGAAATGGCAAAACGTTCTGTGAAAGTTGTTTCGCTGATTACAACATTCCATTAAAATTTGAGGAAATTGTAAGTTTAGTTCAAAGTATGCTATTTCATCTCATCACGTGTAAGAAAGTGAAGGAAAAACAAAAAATTGACCTCCAAGATTCATTACCTAAACCTTCCCTAACACAAAATCTAGGGTCAGAGTTCAGAAACTAATTATCAAACCATAATAGAAAGTAGATGCATTTAAGGAGTAGAGTGAGAACAACAGATGACAACCATGGATAAGAGTGCTTATTGAAAGGCTAGGAGGCCATGGAACTAATGGAATTGAATTTTGTATGGGATCAATGACCATCAATAACATAGAAATTAATGGAAAGACAATTTATGCCATCTTCCAAGTCGCATGTGCAAGCATGCAATTTATTCAATTCCACATCGAATAATAAATTTAACATGTTTGTGTGATCAACCCAGTCTAATTCAATTATATTGCAATCATGTCATTGATTGAAATTCCATCTATGGAAATTTCCATCTATGCTACCAGCAAAAGTTTACATCAAAGATATTTAATTGTTTGCTTGTTGGTTCATATTCAATTTGCTTCCATCCTTGTTAGTTTGTCGATTTGAAATTTCCTGAAATCAGGTTGAAATCATTTTGCTGATGAATGGCTTCCTCGTTTCATCAGTTGATGAATACCTCTTGCATGCATAGAAACATTTTTAGACTTAGCTTCATAGACACCCACTGTATGCCGCTGCATGCCATACTCTATGCATCCTTCTGATCCTGGTCATCAATGCTTGTCTCTATGCCTGCCATGACATCTTCTAGAATTGGAGGAATCACCAAATCAATGGGTGAATGACAATGTCATCCATCACAAGTAATGACGCGACGCGCCACAATACCAGCCAGTACTTGTGACAGCAATATGCAAGCCACATGCACGGAACAAGACGGCGCTCCTATATGGCACTCATCTTCAGTTCGCTTTTATCAAACATTTTGGCTTGATCCACGGTCAGGATCTTCACATGGCTCAATCGACAAGCTCTCTACAATTATCTGCACTGAACGTGTAAAGAAGACTATGGCTGCCTTGGACGTCTGATTCCTGAAATTTGAAGGTTATTGACAATACGCATTTGGTGCACACTTGTAGTTGATGAAATTTTTTCTATAAATTCTTGCTCATTCACTATACGTAATTTGTTGAAGCAGTAAATTGATGAAGGCCATTCTCGCCCATTTTGAAATTGTTGCATTTCTGCAACAATGCGTACTATGTGGAGTCGAGAGACAACAAATTGATGCGAATTATAATCCTCGAAGCAATAGAGTGTGTCCTGAATGTTCAAATTCATCACACTTTTGATCTCTCTTAACTTAATAATTAAATTGTTTTATTGAGCAATATCTTAAATGTGCTGCCAATGTGTCACTTTTCCAGATCGTGCCGGCTTAGCGTGTCAGCTGCTACAGTTAGTGAGTAATGAAAGTGAAATTTATGTCAAGCTATCGAATTGGTTCGGGTGTGAGGTTCTCCATATCACAGAAAGTGGCACTACTTGTGTAATGAAATTCACCTTGACACTTCGCTTTATATAGCTGAGAGATTAAACTGAAGTAAAATGTATTATTTAACAGAATAGAGATAATCAGGAATATTCAAAGTGATGGAAACAGTGAAAGTGAATGACGTGATGCAGTGAAGTGTTATTTCGAATGTATTGTAAATGATTCACGCTGGAAGGAGAGGACATGAAATTGTGTAATAGTATTGCACGAATGGCATTTGGTCTAGGCATCAATCACAAGGAACACACAAAGGCAATTTGACTTCAAGAATATGCACGAATTTGAATGGCCTGACATCTTATTGAAAATGTATGTCATGGAATTCGAAGACACCCTAGTTAGAAAATCAAGGTGGCGTTAAATAAATTTCCCAAAATCAATTGACTAATTGATCCTTAATTTCAGAACAAGATTTTTAAGAGCTGATGTTTATGCGTGTTTGATCGAGTGATGGACACCTAACTGGATGCTATGCAGGCTTACTGTTGAAAAGCCGTTGTCGACTGTCGTTTTAAAAGGCCTTTATTTTGGTACTTCGTCCTGTATCTTCATAATTTTACAATGAGCGATATTATTGTTGTCGAACGATTTTTTTTCATTATCTACGATATTTTTGTTGTCTGTTGTAAATCTCTGTCACAAACAATGCGAGCCTTATATTTCCATTTCTTGTAAGTTGAAAAAAAACTTGTGACCCAGCGATGACTATATTGAAGCAGCAGCTTACAACCTTACTCAGTAGCATAAAATGTAGGAGTGAAAAGAACAATATTCAACTGCTTAAAATTTGATAAGTTGCTACATTAAAAAAACGGTTGACAAGGCATGAATTTCAAATGGACAAGTATACCATATTTTAGATATCACTGTCAACATTTATTAATCATCAATTTAAAAATGTCCATATTTGGCTATATAAGAAATTACTACGGTAGACATGACAATTCCAAAAGCATAGAGTTAAGAAATCTGAAAACACTTGACTTCAACTTATTGCCTTTCTATGATACAATCTGAGAAATCCTATCAGTCAAACATCTACAAAAAACAAATTACTATGACTTGATGCAGGGTGGGGTACATGAATTTGCGATTTCAAAGCAAGATTTTCACGATCGAAAATACAAGTTCTGTTTATTTCTCACAAAACGTTCATATGGCTATTTACATGCAAATTAAAAAAAAATAGTCACATTTACTACACTCCCCCCGCCTTAATTCGTCACTAGGCGGCGTCCGGAGCGTAGCAGCATGCCCTGTGATGGCTGAGGGCTACAGTCAGAATCGTCACTTTGGATACTTGGATCGCACTGCTCCTCGTTTCTCGCAGATGGTGATACCGTAACATCGACGAGTCGGCCCCTGGGGTTCACCATACCTCGCTTGCTCCACTTCATCCATCGAAGACTCATCGCTCGACGACTCGTCTTCACTGTCGCTCTGCTCCTTATGAGGGTTGTAGCACCTCTTAAGTCTGCAGAAATTTACTATCTTCGTCGGCCCAACATCTCGGTCCCATCTCCTGAGTCTATTGACACGCTCACAAGCTCCGTTTCCCTGGGGATGGTAGGGTGTAGTTTGGCTTTTGCGAATACCGTGCTCTCGACAGAACGCTGTAAAAAGGGAGCCAGTAAAGTTTCTTCCCTGATCAGTGTGAAGTGTGCTTATCCACTTATCCAGTAAAGCTCTGACTATAGTTACAGCATCCTATTTGATCATAGGTATTGCTTCAATCCACTTGGAGAAATTATCAACGATGGTAAGAAAATATCTGTTTCCGCGACTAGATGATATCATTTCCGCTACATCGATGCAAATCACTTGGAATGGGCGACCGACGATAATTGGTTCAAGGGGTTGTCGCAACGTAGTTGCTGGGTGTTCGACTCGCGCACGAGCAAAACATTCACGGCAATACTGCTTCACATCGTTCTCCCAATCAGGCCACCAAAAATCTCTAGAAAATCTGTCCCTAAGTTTCTGAACTCCTAGGTGCCCACCTTCTCCATCATGCAACTCCTTTAGCAAGTGCGGAACACCAGCTTCAGGAACCAACCTCTTCCATCCTGACAACTCAACACCTATGATCCCCTCCCGTACACTTCAAGCTGAGAATCGCTTAGCTATAGAGACCGAATAACGACTCATGACATCCACTTCATCGCGAGGAGGACAACTGAGGCCTTCATCCAACCAGTTTCTGAACTTCTGGAAGATATCGTCATGAGCTTGCAGGTCTTCTAGATCAAATGCATATCCTAAAGTTCGCGCAGAGGCCGTAACTTGATTAGTTATCTGGGGTTTCACACATTTTGGGCAGTCCCCGTGCTTTCTACGTGATAGCCCGTCCGCATTAGAATGATGTTTACCCTCCCGGTGTTCGCATGTGAAATCATATTCTTGAAGTGTTACTAGCCACCGAGCTATTCTACCTTCGGGTTCCCGGAATTTCTGTGACCAAACCAATGCGGCATGATCAGTTCTTACCGTCAGAGGTCCACCCAACACATCAGGACGAAAAGTTTTTAACATTCTCACCGATGCCAGCATTTCCCTTTGAGTGACACAATAATGCTGCTCACTATTACTCAAGTTTAGTTCAAAGTATGCTATTTCATCTCATCACGTGTAAGAAAGTGAAGGAAAAACAAAAAATTGACCTCCAAGATTCATTACCTAAACCTTCCCTAACACAAAATCTAGGGTCAGAGTTCAGAAACTAATTATCAAACCATAATAGAAAGTAGATGCATTTAAGGAGTAGAGTGAGAACAACAGATGACAACCATGGATAAGAGTGCTTATTGAAAGGCTAGGAGGCCATGGAACTAATGGAATTGGTCCGCATTAGAATGATGTTTACCCTCCCGGTGTTCGCATGTGAAATCATATTCTTGAAGTGTTACTAGCCACCGAGCTATTCTACCTTCGGGTTCCCGGAATTTCTGTGACCAAACCAATGCGGCATGATCAGTTCTTACCGTCAGAGGTCTACCCAACACATCAGGACGAAAAGTTTTTAACATTCTCACCGATGCCAGCATTTCCCTTTGAGTGACACAATAATGCTGCTCACTATTACTCAAACCTTGGCTCGCATAAGCGATGACCTTCTCCTTTCCATTCTGCATTTGGGAAAGAACGCCCCCAATGGCGAAATCAGAAGCGTCACAATCAATAATGAAAGAAGCATCATCAGACATATCAGGATAACCTAGGACTGGAGAAGAGCATAAACGCTGTTTGAGCGTAGCAAAAGCATCGTTGCACTCAGATGTCCGGTTGAATTTCCCATCTTTGCTGGTTAGCTTAAAAAGCGGTCGAGCAATATCTGCATAATTCGAAACAAATCGACGATAATAGCCAGCTGTACCCAGGAAAGAACGCAGCTCAGAGACGGACGTAGGTACAGGCCACCCCTTCACTGCTTCAGTTTTCTTCGGATCAACGGAAATACCTTCATTACTTATTACATGACCTAAAAATTCCACCTTTTCACGAAACAGCCTGCACTTGCTGGGTTTAATTTTCAATCGAGCTGATTCCAGGCGTTGAAGAACTAGCTTCAAATTTTCTAAATGTTCAGAAAACGATCGACCTATGACCAATATATCATCCAAGTACACAAGACAGTGATTTCCAATCAGTCCTTGTAAAGCGACAGTCATAAGTCTTTGGAAAACGCTTGGGGCGTTTACTAAACCCATTGGCATAGTTTCAAATTCAAAATGTCATCTCCCAGGAACACTAAAGGCTGTCTTCTCCCTGTCTTGCGAATTGACCTCGACCTGTCGAAAGCCTTGTGCTAAATCAATTGTGGAAAAATATGTACATCCATTAAGAGAGTCCAAGGTGTCGTCAATTCTAGGAAGGCGGAAGCTATCTCTCTTAGTGCAGTTATTCAAACGACGATAGTCAATGCAAAGTCTCGGCGAGCCATCCTTTTTCTTGGCCATTACCACAGGGCTGTTCCATGGCGAATCTGAGGGTCGGACTATATTATTTTCTAACATCAAATCGAGCTGCCTATTCATCTCACGTAAATGAGGGAGCGGAGCTCTACGGACCGGTAACCGAATCGGTGACGTCTCGTCAGTATTAATCTTGTACTGAACAAGATCCGTACGTCCCAGATCAAAATCAGAATTTGAAAAAACGTGCGCGTATTTTTCTATGAGAGAATAAACTTCCTCTCTGTCTGGGACTGACAGGTGGTCGATGTCTATTGCTTTGATTCCAACCTTTGAATCACTTTCATTTTGGTAGTCTGTCACTAGATTGACGTGTTCAACATCTAATTCCTCAAATTTACGCCATGAACCCAACTTCTGTCCGGTATGCAAGCATATTGATTCATTTGAATGATTCGAGAAAGGAAGAGTGGCTCTTTTATCAAAAACTTCAATAACACAATTTGGCTACCAAGCAATTTCGATATGTCACATTGGGATTCACTCCTACGGTTAGGGGTTCGAGGACTACATTGCCGTCTGGAGCGTCTGGAAAATCCAGTACGACCATCGTCATTGAGTGACCAGGGACTACAGTGCGAGATTGGACTTTATATTTACCGTTAACTTTTTGGGTAGAATGAGCTTCCTTCATGGGTTTCTCTGCTGTAAGTTTCTGATTACTTTCAACCCAGCTCAAAACAAACGAATCCTGTTCAAAATTTAAACTCAGCTTCCATTTCTTCATTAAGTCCACACCAATGATACAAGGAGCACAAACTTCAGCAACAACCATTATTGGAGTCCTTACGCAACGATCCGGAAATTCTATGTTAACAACGGCTTCACCTAGAACATCAAGTTCATGCCCAGTAGCGCTCAGTACTCTAGGACAGGTTCCCTTCGATATATCGACTTCATGAAAATATCTTCGATCGACCATAGATACTGAAGATCCGGAATCAAAAAGAATGGGGACTTTCTTTCCGTTTACCAAAGCTAGGACGACAGCTATACGCTGAAGAAGGGAAGAAATAGTGCCAACCTGTTCGGGAGGGTCGTTATTGGGAAGGGTGTGGTTTGCAACATGCCACCCAACACATGGTTTGCAACACATGGTACCGGTAGTCTGAGTGGATGAACTTACAGTTTGTACTGTAGCAATAGGGTCGATGGTACTATCGTCATTTGGCGACTCAGTTATAAAAATATCCAGTTATATCTATATCATCAGAAAAATCGACAAGACATTCATATTGTGGCAAATCCAGACTCATAAGAGGGACAGGACGGTTTACGAGAGGGTCAACGTTTTGGTTATCAATAACTGGTAGGCCAACAGCTTCGACATGAAAGAATGTCTCAGTTTCCTGTTTTATCACACTAAGGCTCCGATCGTCAACAGGCTCTATTCGCGTAGAGCCCCCTTTAAGTTTAAAGGACAAAATTTTTGCAAATGTTAGCCGGAACATAAAGGGCATTTTGTCTTTGGATATGTGCATTGTCGTGCCATATGCCCATCATCTCCACAATTGAAACAAGAACCGGGAAAACCAGAAGTTTCGAAAGGTTGTTGACGGGACTGACTAAATCCTGAAGAACTGGAAGCACCTTCCTCTTTCCGAATGGGGTTTGGATTTACTCTCCCCCTCTCTTTGAACGAGGGTTTTTGATTGACCTGACCCCGATCGTGGAGTCTGCGTAAGACTTGAACGGACTACTCGGACAGACTTGAAAATAAGAAGACGCTTATCAGTTTCTTCAATCGCATCATCAAGAGAAAGACCTTTTCCGATATTTTCCATAAAAAAATTTGCACCTTCGTCCGTCAACGACGCTCGTGCAATCTTGGAAGAAACTAATTGCTGCAAGTGATTATCATCAAAATCGGGAAACGCCTTCTTTCCAACTTCCAAAAACCTAGCAACCGTTTCAGCAAGTGTTTCATCCTGATGCTGCCTAATCGCTTCAAACTTTTGGACGTATTCAATGCTCAGATGCAGACCACCTACAAATTCTTCCAAAATTACAACCAAATCCTTAATTTTTTTGGCTTTGCTCAACTGAGGACCCAACTTTACAACGACTTTATCGGGCAGATGCAAAATAATGTGATTCACAAACAGAGGTTCGTCAACGCCTAACGCAAGTAAAGCTTGAGACTTGAACTTAAACGCTTCAATCGAATTTCGATTCACCATCGACAGTTTGATATCTTTGAAATCAACACTAGACATTATAGGAACTTTCAATTTACAAACT
Organism: Prostheceraeus crozeri; assembly: GCA_907163375.1. Taxonomy (NCBI): domain Eukaryota; kingdom Metazoa; phylum Platyhelminthes; order Polycladida; family Euryleptidae; genus Prostheceraeus; species Prostheceraeus crozeri. The sequence continues at coordinate 40,083 of CAJQUW010002445.1, read as the reverse complement.
TTATAAAAAGACTCAAATATTCGCGACTTTTAACTTCTGACACCAATTTGCAGGGTGGGGTACATGAATTTGCGATTTCAAAGCAAGATTTTCACGATCGATAACACAAGTTCTGTTTATTTCTCACAAAACGTTCATATGGCTATTTACATGCAAATTAAAACAAAATAAAGTCACATTTACTACACTTGACGACTATCATATGATTGCTATCAAACCAGATAACTATTGATTCATAAGTTCATGAAGTCATTTCACTTAATTAAAACAAATGTTAATCAATGTACAAAAATACAAAATACGAGATAAACCACATGACTCTTACACTTCTAAGAATAGTTTCCAGTTCTGAGAAAACTACTACTACCAACCTGATAAGATTGGGTTACAAGGAACGTTTTTTCTGATCGTATTCGCTCAATCGAAAACTCATGAAAAGGTCCGAGCAGAAAGTACATTGAATTCAAAGAATATCTGATGGTAATTGCTAACCAATTATGTTCGACAATTCATCTTTCTGTGCAAGTTATTTGATTGAAAACGCTCCTTCGGTGAAGATGAATTGTGCAATCAGCTGAGACGTGGCAATGATTTGTCTACTTACACATATATTCATATGAAGAAAAAACTGATATCCAATCTAGAATCATGACCATTTCGTTGCAGCCCCATAGTTATCACCCCATTGTTCTTGTCATTGTTCATTTGCATGGATCGCATGCATTAAGTTATATGATTTCGTCAGCGGTTGTGAAATGTTATGATTATCGGATTTGAATGGAGAGATCCATGAAATTCATAGGATACAACCTGGTGGTCGTAGCGACAGCATAATCACAGTCGATGTACAGTCATAGAAATCACACACCAGCCTACATTCATTTTAAACACTTCGAAAAAATCAGCAACTCGGATGGGAGTTGAACGCATGGCCTTTCAGTTACATGCTGGACTGTCTTCCAACTGAGTTACTGTGTCGATAACGTTAGTTTTCAGATTGTTCAACCCCAGTCCCTGGTGCAGACTATATCTAAATGTTGACCACCATAGGAGTAGTGCACAACAGCCACAATCATGCACAGATAGCTAGGAACACTGGGCTCGTGGACGTAATCCACGCATCAGCAAAGCAGGCGGATTGATGAAAATAGAGATAACACAGTCCATGATAAATCACTGTCGGAGATCCAGACAAATGCTTACCGACGCTCGTCGGAAAGACGCTGATGAAATTGAGGCACGAAAGCAAGAAAAAATGTGGAGAAACAGAAAGCCGAGGAAGCTTTATCGGAAATCAAAGCAAAACTGCATGCCCAGAGGAGTGGATACGAATCCATGTTGAAGAGAGTTTTTCCGTAATAGTTTTGATCGTGAAGATCATCACTCGGTAATATGATCTGACGATTGCTTTCTTATCATTCGTATTAGATCTGCTGAACCGGGTGATAAGATCTGATCCTTGTTTTCCAATCATTCATTTTAGAACTATTTCTTGCTGCAGAACAGGGTAATAAGATCTGACGCTTGTTTTTTAATCCCCTTGTGTATAAATGTTGCTACCACTTAGCATATATAATCTCATGCAATTGAAATGCTCGTTTTTTATTTGAACTGATGAAAAAATAGCCCTTTAAAAGTCTTATTTCGGCCGTGAATTTCTGTCGACACCCTGTAATACATATCCGGTAAAACCGGATAACGCACATTCCCTATCCTTCCTGTAAAGCCGGTCAACCCCACCCTTTCTAACGCACATTACTTCCTTGTTCCATTTGCTTTGAAATGTGACTGATGTGATTTGTCTGAGCCTTTAGCTTTCAGAAAATGTAGGTGTGACTTCATATAGGCCTACCTTGTCAAAAAATTCTGATCTTAATTCGAAAGGCTATCTCGTAGGTCATTTGAACTGAATTTCTTGACTGAGTAGCTCAAAATGTATAATGGAGCTTAGTAGACGCATTGCTGAGGGGTACCGATATGTTGGCAAAAGATACATTCAAAAGATCACATGCACAATTGAATTACGTTTGTAAACTTACGGAACTTGCAGAAGCTGAGACAAAGATGTTGAATGTCATTTTTGGCTGTCATTTTAAAACTGCTCTAAGTTTCGAAGATGTCGGTACATTTTTTTCTGACTAGGTTTTTTTAGGATGGTGTGTGGATGCTTATTCAAAGATAATGAAACAGCGATAGGATGTTTTTGCGGAATTCGATTGCACACCGTGACAGACAGGCATATCTCGAAATCTGTGTATATGTAGGCTGTATTTCTGGCTTCACCACAACTATCCCCCTCCTACGCTAAATCAACTTGAATACGTTGAACGTTCGATTTTCGCTCGATATACACTGCGGGAATAGGCTATCTGTGTATGACATTATTTACTGCTTCAAAAGCAGCTTCATTTCTCCAACAAATCGGGCATATATTCAATTTTTTCGTTCAAATTGAATTAGATGTATCCCACATCTGCAGCTCTATCATTTTCTCTCACTTAAACCATGGGATGGGGTTTTCAAAGAGAGGTGAGTTTAGTTTCCAACCCAGTCTATTGCCGCGGTGATGATCAATTGCCAGTTTTCTTGTACAAATGTCGCTGCACACTCTCTAGTTGTAGAAGTAGGCTATGCGTTAGAAGCAAGACGGCGAAATCGATTTTGCATTCATGCATCGTACAACACATGAGAAATTCACCTAGGAACAGCCTTATTTTAGCCGTGAGACATATTTAGATAGACCAGCTCGATGAATTTTGTAGGGTCTCGTTTTAGCTATGGCACAGTATACAAGGATAATAAATTTGCGTCTTATCAGACTTTTTTACACCTCTTCCGTCTTTTCCTTTTTTTTACTTCCTATGATTGCTTCCAGGAGTGAGCGAATGAACACCAGAGTTGGAATAAAAGTCAGTTTCATTATTAAAACCCAATAAAGTCCATAATAATAGGTTTAGTTGGGTTTTATTGGATTTTACTGCCATGTAAGTATAAACCCTCTCATACTTAGCAATATCGAATAACATAAGTAGTCACCGTGTAACCTTCATTTTTATGAATTTTCCTATTTAGATCACAAGTCTTTGATATCGTGAATGCATGGAAGAGATGTTTGCTAGATGTAATGTGCTGCAATTAATGCGAGAAATATGTCAGTTAGTCATGTCGCTGACTTCTCTCACCTTCATCCATCGAGCTTCCACTCAATCTCGTGCGGCATCCTCACATATGATTTTAAATGACAAAAAGTTATTTTTTTATAAAAATAAGAAGACAAAATTAACATTTTGACCATCTGAAGTTGCCATCGTCTGAAATCTATTTGCTGTAATTCCTGCATTAGATTCTAATTACAAAAGCATATGAACGATTGTAGGCTACATAACGCATACAAACCTAAATGAGCAAATACTACGGTAAAGAAAATCAGTAGATATCTGAAGACTCTGTAAACAAGGCAAATAGAGATTGCGACCTTTAGACTAAAGAAAATGAAAAGAAGGGAAAAAATTGTTACTCAAGAAGTCTTGGTCCCACCGAGTCACTCTGTCCATTGAGTGAAGATTTTTAAGCTTTATTTTCAGCATTTCGTGCTGCAGGAGATCGTAGTTGCTGTAGCATCGCTTTAAGATCTTAAATTGTGACAGATTGATGTTATTATTTCTTTGATATTGTTGTCGATGTTCCCAATAGATGACGATGACTGCCGGCACTCCTCAACCCTTTCGAATAAATGTCTCGATGTGTAGCCTATATAATTTGCATCGCACAAATCACATTGAAATTCATAAACTACATCGTAACTATTTATCAGATGAGGCCTTACTGTATTAACCAATAGCTAGAATAAAAAATTGAACTTATCTGTCAACTGTGGTCAGTCTATCCTAAAGCCCACGAGTCAAATTGATTATATCCTTATTAACATATTCCCTCCACTTCCTTATTTTCCCAAATTCAGTCACAAGGAAATGTTCAGCAATTTGAGAAAACCAGTAATAGGATGCATTGACTAAAGCTTAACTGACAAAATGACGTGTCACATGCATGGACTGAAAACGACAGCCGGGCGTACGTTTTACATATAGTCACGAATTTCGTCTTAACCGCAACGGCTATCCAAGCGATGTTTAAAAGGCGAATGCGACGACGAGTATAAAGGCTAGGCCTATGAACTCGCAGACCTGGTCTGGTCTCAAGCGCCTTGTGTATGTGGTTGCTATTCTTTGAAGGGTATCTAAATTACGTTCTGTAGGATCATAATGTGAGTATCTAGGACTATTATAGGTAGGAATATAGGAGTTTTTAAGGATGTTTCATATTCGAGATATTTTTTTGTGCCGCAGATATTTTTCTATTTTCGAGAGTGGCGACACTGCCAACTTCCAATTGGCCTATTTCAATCGTCGAAAATATTCATTGCAAATATGGTATCCGCTTGCGAGCTCACATAATTTTTCTGAAAAATCATCAACAATCTTGTCTAGTAGTTTGTTTACGTCCAATCAAGCATCTGTTGCCCAGTGTTTATTTAACACTTTTGTGTTTTTTCCCAATATTCGCAAACATCTCCATAAATTAAGCAAATCAAATTTGATTATTATGATTAATATTCGGTCTTGAGGATCATGAAGTCTCAAACTAAAACCTTATTACCATAGCTATGGAGCAGTCATTCACTAGAAGACAACCCGTGTGCTTCGGATTTACCGTCTTTTTTCAATCATCATTTACGAGCCTTGAGCATAAGCTGTATATATTCCTTACTTCACTCCATTTTTTCACTTTGAAAGGACAACAAGTGACAAAATAATTTTTTCCGCTTATCGAAAAAAGTAGCGAAAAATCCATTTCGTGGAGTGAAACCCAGCTGTTTTGTCATACGATGGTTGTTGTTGAGCGACACATGATTTTACATGAACATTGCGTGCAATAATTTATTCATTTTTTTCAATTTCAGCATCTTAGCTATGGAGAAGGCTTTGCTTCACGATGTTGCTCAATATTATAAATTTGACATCATGACTTCCGAATTGGAGTATCAGATGTATCTCTCTGGAACTTTAGGAAAACCTGCGGAAGCTATTGAGCGTTGTGCCAAGGTATGTCCCGAAATGTGCTTGTCAAATCATATAATTTTTATCTGTTTGAACCACTACATCTTTACTATTCATTTTTGAAGTAGACTACATTTATAATTTGGGTTTTGCTATGACGATCATTCTTAGAAATTAGATCGGTGTTATCGGGTTTTCCTTTCCTCGGATCGTCGTTTTTAGTAGGATAAGGAAACAATTTCGTAAGATTACGTTCATTCATTATTCATTTCAGACGGTGAAGTCGTGTTGCATGCGTTTTGAGTCATGCTTGTTTTGGTGATTTACCTTACTACAATCATCATAGACATAACCCAAAACCTCGACATTTCTTAATTATATAATTTTTTCAGAAGCCATGAAACGCAACTCAGTGTATCCACAGCTGATTCAACCATGTGTTGCGTGGTTGACATGCATTACGTAATTCATGAAGGGACAAATGAACCATGATAGTTCATCCATTTCTGAATAAAGGATGAATTGTAGATTTGTTACTTTGAATATTACATGTGAATTAGATTGTAGAGAGAGTTCGCACAATCAATTAACTTGAATTAGCCAAGCATGCTAGTAGGGGAGAGCGAGGAGGTATGGGCCACCCTGGATTAGAATTATGTAGCTTCTCTTCTGTTTCATTAATGAATACCTCTATACCATTGTATGATGTCTCAAAGACCAAGGAATAAGATGTAGACCATATTTACTTACACAAAATCTTAAATAGAGATAAATAGTAAAAAAAAACAAAGTCTAGAAAAATCGGACTTTTAATTTTGCGTGGGAAGCATGGGTCATATGGTGAGAAGGTATGGGCCACACACGAAATCTAATATCAGATCGAATCGAATATGCATTTTCTACTGTCCAATCCATGATGTTTCTTAACAGATAATTGTGCCAGTTGTGATGCCTTGAAGTGTATAACATCTTTTATCATTGAAGGATGTGTTGAATTATTGAACTTGATAGCTTGATGGTTTAAAGATTTTATCAATTCAATGACAATAATTGTCTATCACACTCAAAGTATATTCGAGCGGCCTTAAAATTTTATGGATGAAACATGCGCGCTAGGAAGAAAAACAATCGATTTTGAATAGAGCTATCATATTAACTGTGTGAATAGATAAAAGAAATGCGTTTTCGCTAATTGCGTTTCACAAACGAGTTTTTAACGTATGCCTGAACATCTAAATATAGCAATACTAAATGCATGAAATCGTGGTATCGTGTTTACAGATAAACCCGAGCTAGGATATGTAATCGATCTTAATGTGATTCTTAGAAAAGTGCGGGCAATCCCAGGGTTTAAAAATAGAACAATATTAATCATTGTCGATCTTAATGTGATTCCTAGAAAAGCGTTGGAAATCCCGAGTCTAATAATTGAACAATATGAAACATTGTCGATCTCACATGATATGATTTTCTTTGAAATAGTGTAATAGCAAAATAAAGATGCAGATAGTTCATATTATAGACTTGACATGGGGATTACTGGTACTTCTTTTCTCCCCCCCCCCCACATTTTTGTTGTTGACACCCTCGAGTGTTGCATCGTCAGCGATCTTCTCTTGCTCCTAAGTGCAGTATCACTACCGTCGCAAAAGCGCTGAGTGTATAAAATTCCCAGCACTTGCTTTGCCGTTCACTGTAGCTGCAGTGTAGTCAACAATCCCACGAAGTTCATGATCACAGCACAGCTGCATCTTGCATTCTAGCTGAGTATCCAAGGGACCAATCCTTCACCCCAGGGGTCAAGTAAGACTTCTCAGTGGTGTTGTGCTATCACTGTGACAGATCAAGTCTATTCTGAATCCAATGTGACTAAGTTTGACGAAATTCGATGAATTTGGAAACATTGGAAAATGTGGGGGGGGGGAAGAGTAGGAATACCGGATTACTACCTGCATAAATGTAGTATGGGGTGGTATGGGCCGGCTCATACCACTCCCGATCAGGTGGACCATAACTCCCCCTATGGGGTACTCAAAACTTATGCTTAAAAGGAGTAATGCTATTTTCTCCACTGCAGCAAAGCTGTCATAAAGCGTTAAACTTGACAATACGAAAAGGCATTTTTTTAACTGCCCTTTTTTCTATGAGAAATAGAAAAATCAAGATTTTTCAAAAAATTCAAAACTGCATGAAACCTTATCACATGAATATCTCGAAAACCAATACAATTGAAGAACTGATAATTACATGTGTTAATGAGTACTAAACTAAACAATTACGAATAGATAATATATAATACACTAAATAGTAAACAGACTATAGATAATGATGTACAATTATTTCACTTATTTAGTTTCGGTTTCCATACAGCGCGGTTGGCCCATGCCTCCTCGGTTTCCCCTACATGTATTCTTGTATTCCGCTGCAGCGACCCAAATCTGAATAATGATGAGGGCTACTTTTGCTGTGATGGAAACTTGATCCGAAATGAGAAAATAAATGCCGCATGCGGTAAAAAATATTACCCTGATAGAGGTGGATTTTTTTGCTAATGGTTCTGAGGACGTACATAGTGTCCAACAGCTGAAGTTGTTGTATCATACAGGGTGATTTTAAAGTCCTTACCTGGTTTTAAATCAATGTCATAGACGCTACATTTATCGGATCGCCAATTATCTTGCACCAAAATGTACCTGAAACTCCAATGTTTTATATGGTATATTGATTATTATTTATTTCCGTAATAATTAGCATAGAATTTTGTATTTATTATGCAAAAAACGTCAGTTGTCTTCCAATAATTTTTATCATTTAAATGAAACCATTACAAAATTTAAATCAATACATTTGTCCATATATATCGTGAAGGACTTAAAGAAACTGTTCAAAATGTCAACCGTCTTCACGCAAATATAAAGAAAGGCGACTTTGAAAACTATTGAACGTAGCAGAAGTTTCTTGTGATGAAATCTGAGAGATTTCTTCCATGATGAACTTTCGCAATTGTACCAGACTTGCTGGTTGTCCGTGATACACTCTGTGACAGTTCCCCAAAAGTAAAAGTCAAGAGGAGTCAAGTCAGGACTGCGAGCAGCCCAGTAGAATGGAGCGTCTCTTCCGATCCACCTTCCTGGGAACTTTCGGTGCGATAGAGATCTCACCTCGAGGGGCCAATGGGGATGAGCTCCATCCTGCTGACAGATGGTCGTAGAAAATTTTCTTCTATTCTTCATTTGAGGGATGAAGAAGTCCACCAACATTGCGTTGTAGGACTTGGAGGTGACAGTCGAATCAAAGAAGGAAATGCATATGACTTCATTACAGAACAAACCGCACCAAACGGTTATTCCGGGAGACTTGATCCGTACTTGTTGAATAGCATGAGGATTGCTCGAATCCCATATCACACAATTATGACGGTTTACTCGTCCACTTAGATGGAACGTAGCCTCGTCAGAGAAACATAGTCCTCAAAAAATCCTCATCGTCGGCAATCCGTGGTTGGAATTCACTTCACATGGTTACTCTCGAGGTTTTATCATCGGCGAACAGTTGCTGACAAAAAGAAAGGCTATACGGCTTCATCTTCAAATCGTCCCGCAACACATTCCGAACCGTAGAGAAGGAAGTCTCAGAAGTTGCAGCTGCTTGACGGATCGACGTAGAAGGATCTTCTTCGAAGATATCCTTAATTTCGTCGATCTTGTCGTATGAGTGGCGACATCTACCACATCGGGATGCGTCCAAAACTGAACAAGTCTCCTTAAACTTGTTGAAGATTGATACCATGGTCTTATGAGTCGGAATGCTCAATAACCCTTCATTTCTAATCAAACTTTTGATTGATTCATTTCTGTTTGATTTAGATTGATTCATTCCTGAATCAAACTTTGCCATACGAAAGGCAACTTTAATGCGGTCTTCGACAGTCACCATTCTGTTAACAAATGCAATCACGTTTTGTTTTGACAACAACCGTTTGCATTTTTAAATGTTTAAGTTGACGATGTTTGAATTTTCAATCAATAATCGGATTTATGAGTTAAGATATCTATGAGTTCTATTGTCATTTAGCAATGGTGTGATGCCATACACAATGAAGTAAATTATTTGAATCCTTTCCAGTGACGCACATCAATTTGAATCTTGAATTCTCTTGTTAGAATAGAGTGAAGTAACGTTTTACCAGATTTCGTAGTCGAAGTTTAAGAACTTAATTTACTCAATTTGTCATTTTTGATTTGTGACACTAGTCTTCCAAATAACAACGCGTATGCATTATAAACAATGCACCATATAAAACTTTGGAGTTTCAGGTACATTTTGGTGTAAAATAATTGGCGATCCGATAAATGTAGCGTCTATGACATTGATTTAAAACCAGGTAAGGACTTTAAAATCACCCTGTACTTCAACCTCTTCAGGCCTACATTGCTTACGAGACGACATTGCGTATTCTATTAAGATAGTGCGCCATTGGTGTGAGCTTTGTAAAGATAAAAAAATTGACGAACACCAATAACAGTTTATTGTCAATAAAAATGTTCAATATTTTGGCATGCGCTTTAATCATGAACTATGAAAAGGAGGAGCATAAAGTAAGCAAAGCTAAAGTATAAAATTCAAGTGCAAAAGCTATCATAGATGTAAAAAGTGCTTCGAAATGTATAAAAGACCACATAGAAATATTGCAAGATCATAGATGTAAAAAAAGACCGCTTTACCCGCCCAACCTCCCACAATGTATTTAAGCTTTGCTTAGTTTATGCACTTTCTTTTCATTCTTCATGATTAAGGCGCATGCCGAAATATTGAACATTTTTATTGATAATGAACTTTTATTGGTGTTTGTCAATTTTATATTTTTACATCGTGTATTCGTATGAATTATCAATATTGACCATTTAAATAATCAACATGATGGATGACCGATAGAAATCCGCTCAATTTTCTACATGTTTTTTATATGATGTTTTTTCTAGATGCTAATTTTGCGCGTGCTTATGGACCGAACCATGAGCGCAACTTTTCATGAAGTTCTTTCCTTCATACAATATTTACAATAAGATAATGCTACCAAGATACTTCCTCATCGGAAATTGTACATTTTTAGAGAAGCGTGTGGATTCAATTTACTTCCTTATGTTTTGCTTTGAAAGCTGATTGAATTTGTGTCAATGTCCGAAAACTGTTTGTTGTAGCACGAAATTTACTATTCATTCATATATTCGAATACTTCATTAAGTAGAGAGCGCCAATTGAAATCCATCCAAAGCAATGCCATGGAATCTAGGTAGAAAAGGCAAACCGCTCGAAGTTACTCTCAAGTTTATTCTTGATCTGTGTACCTAATAAATTGCACGAAAGATCACCCTCTTCTGATACTTTAATATATTATTTATTGATTGATTTTTATCGGTGTTGCACATTTATCGTTCGTGTCATTATTACTGTGCTCATTCGGAACTTACATTACTATTGTCATGGACGCAAATATGTTGCTACAGATCACTCCTCAAATTCCACAAGCATATTCTCATCGATTATATCATCGAGGATCACAGTTGTGTTTACGCAGAAAAAGGTTGCAATTCACCGTTTTAACTGTTTCAAATTATTAAAGTTCTGTAATATCAATAATTCGAGCATTTTACGTTTCAAGCCTTTTGCCTTAATCCTATCTGGCCGGTGAGGTGGGAGTTGCTTGGGTCCTCTTGTACATTTCACAAAGCTCAAGAAATAAAAAAGCTAGGATTCTAATTTTTTTGTGACTTTTGGCTTCTGCGTATTGCTAGCCAATTCGAATTTCATCAAATTTGGCTGCGGGAACATCAATAATCTGACCTTTATTTAATAGCACTTCAGGAAATACGAGCATTTTTGTTAATTTCTTGCACAATTAAGCATAAATCAGCATAAAATGACAGTTACAGTTGACAAAATGAATATGGAATTATAATTTACATATTCATCCACAAATGCATCTATGTTATGATTGCATGAATATTAGCAATCTGAAAACACAACTCTTAATATATTTATGCGTTATACCGTCAGTTTTATGGATCCCATGGCGCAACCGTGATTTCGTCATTTTCTCGACCTTCTGATGCAGCGGATGGTACTTCTGACTGGTCACTTGCAGGTATGCTTTCACCTTTGCCGCTTTGTGCCTGGCGGTCATTGTGGAAAAGTCCAGCAAATATCTCATAGCTTGAGTGGGGGTGTCTTTCATGCACCCAAGAATAACTCGCATGATTTCATTCAGAATGCACTACTGCGCTGTTTTTCAGACACATGTAGCAATTCCAGCCCATACTCTACCCCCGAGATAACTAATGACTTGGAGAGCAGAAAAACCGTCTTCTGAGGCATTGAGGCAGAAGCCATGGCCAGGCTCTGCACAATTCGATTCCCAATGATTGGAAAACGTGCGAAAAAATCGAGGACATGCTGCGTAGGTTCGATTGTCAAACATAGAAATATTAGAGATCGCAACTTAGAAAATTCCTTATCGGACCTTTTTAACTGATTCATATAGCTTGAACTTGAGGGAACTTGAACATTTCTATAAGCTCGGAGCCGGATCTCAAACAATATTCTCACAGCTCCGGATATCCGGAATCTGCAGCCTGTTGCTGCTTAATTTTTTCCATGTGCGTACAACAATCCGATGTGTTTCTCGAATTGCGGATAATTGCATATCTGCTTGAAGATTAAATTGGATAGAAATTGACAAAAATCTGTTCATGTGCCCTTAATCGGGAACTCACATCGCTAATATAGCTGTATGGAAATCGAGAAATAGAATGATGTCGAACGGTCTAAGTTGATCTGCTCCCTGTCTTCTTTTCAGAGATGCCGGCGCAGCCATGGCCGGTTTCAATCCTGTGTTGTACAAAAGTTTTGCTAACTAATGAATCATTGGAACATAAAACAGACCTGCCAACTGTCCCGATTTTATTGCCATTTTCAGCAGTCCCGATTTTCTGACAAATGTCCCGATATTTTAATTTTTCATGAAATATATTTACTAGTCAGTTTGCTAGTCATTTTTACTAGAAGTTGCACTGCGCGCGTTCCATATTCACATGTGTGCTATGATACATGTGTGTTGTCGTGCTCATAAGATGCCACTCGCTTTTCACAGTAATATCATACATACGGTATTTCATGATTCCATTGTCTCAAATAGTACGTCGTGTTGTAATTTATTTATGTTCAATAAAATATTCAAAATAATGTAGATTTTTTAAATGTATATAGGTTAGTTTGCATACCTGATGATAGTGACCATGTCCCGATTTTGCAAATGTGAATGTTGGCAGGTCTGATAAAAGTTAAAGAGGGGTTTCAGGGGTTCCCTGGTTTTGATAGCTCAAAATCCCCTGGGTATTACAGGGTTAGCGGCAATCTGCGTTAACTTGATTTGACAATGGGAAGTTTACTGAGGTCTGAGTTAAAAGAGGTCCACGCATTCAGTGTTCAGTAACTTAGTCTGATTTAGGAGATGCCTATTAAATATCCATTTTAATGTAGGAAAGGACGCAGGAAGATCATTGTGTTTGGAGAATAAAACATTTTGAAAAAAGAAGACCTTCCAAAACAAGCCATTCCGCGTGCTCAATAAATCCAATGAAGGCTTTGTTCAATTTTCTGATGAAGTTAGCCTTAAATGGACCGTACGGGAAAAGTTGCATGCTTAAGTCACGTGGAATTACTCATCCAGGATTTTGGCGAGCTCATAATAGGTGCTCATAATATAAGGCTCTAATTTTGTATCGTCAATTTTATCCAACCAATTTCTTCAGGGCATGTTTTGATCAATTTCACATACTAGCTGTTATATGCTGTAAGTTCGGACTGTTCGTGAGTGACTCCAAACTTCTTTCTGTGTAATCAGTTTTTTAAAGTGAGATTTATCAATGGCTGTCTTCATGGGCAAACCACAGAACAAAGAGACCTCCTTGTTCTGTGGGGCAAACAGCATATCATTAAATTAGCATGAAACTACTAACATTGATTTGAGTGACAATACAGAAGTATATTGATGATGGTTATATTTCAGCTAATTTATACTGCATTTATGACTCCTTTACCTCTGTTCTGATAAATGACATAATTATGGTTGACATAAACGTTGTGGATGCGTTTACTTGATATGCTAAATGATGTTTTGATTTCCAATTCATTCTCTCAATTGATCCTAAGAAGACGTAATGTGATTTGTTGTTAAAATCGACTTTTCAATGTGTTAGATGATTCAGTTGACAAATATTTAGTGTAGTGTGCATATCTTCAAGAATTATTATTCGAATTTCCTATTAGAGAAATAATCAAGTACGTTTCGTGAAAATGGTTGATTATTTCTACTGTTCTACATTGTGTACATCTCTCTTTCTAGGAGAGCAGCCCGAAGTCTAACTTAGCTAAAGAAATTGAAAAGGCACGTGAAAAGATAAAGTCTTTGAACACCGTAAGTTACTTGTCGTCTTGTCAACTTTGTGTTGTCTCGAATGTCTTGAATAAGTTGCTTGAGATTGTTTTCGATCTTCCTATACTATCGTAGCTTATTTGGTGTCAGATTTTATAAAGAAAATTCAAATATATCATTCTGTGCTGTATCCTGTTGAAATTTAAACAGTGATTCCTATTAATTTTTTGTACAGTATACTATTTATTGATAGGTTGATGTTGTAAATTGCTAATAATAATTAGAATCGCATTTTCATTAATTACCTTTACAAATTACGTATGCGTACTTAATGGCAAAATGACAGGCTATTACGTGGTGGCATGATAATACAGCACATGAACGTAGATTCGTCACGAAATCATCTTCTTTGATTTGCCTACTTGTCAGTCGGACTTTTTTCTCATTCTAGTTCTAGTAATTCTAATTCTGCCTATGGATTTGAGCAATTCTAATTTGTATTCATTTGTCATCGATGAAATTAGTCATACGTTTTTCAGCATACATGTATTTAATTTTTTAGTCATTACTAAGACATTCAAACGGTTCGGCTGTTTTCGACCAATCGATCATTCAATCATGCCGCTCTTCATCGATTATTCGACCAGCGATCCAAGTTACCGATTATCCATCTATCATTTGCTGAATTATCACACTGAAAATGTAAATATCATTAGACTTAGTAATTTTTAGGACATGTGCTGTGCATGTAGATTAATTAGGTGAACCTTTGATTTATACTTAAGTTTCTATAAGATGGCCTAGTATGGAAAAAGTCGCGTATATCCAGATAGCTTACATTTGATCAAAATTACAAGTAATATTTTTCAAAATCCAAACAGAGTTAAAAGCTACCTAATTAACATTTATTGTGTGAAGCAAATGCAGTAACTTCCACTGGAGCTGCTTTGGCTTGGACAATCCGGACGCTAACACACCTGCTGTAGAAAAAGACACGCTCAACAGAGGCCGTAGATGGTGGCAGAGTGAATACTTCGATAGCAGACGTGTAGATGGAAGCATAGATATCTTCCTTCGATTTCCAACATTCACGCGAGTTTTTAGGTGGGCCGTTTCCGGCGTGTTGTCGATCGAAACACAAGAAGCTACCAATTTAGACATAAACAGCTAAATAGCGCCATCGTTGTCTAGTGAGTTGTGACTGAATCATGGCGTTGCTTATTAAATCCTGTAAGTCAGTGGGCATTTTAAGGCCTGTAGGTATTGACATCAAAGTACAAATCAAATAGGTTTGCATGATCCTTATCAAACTGATTGCATGGATGTTGTCTGAACATGATTATTTAAACCCATGCCTGACTATCCTGCAGACCTGAATTACTTCAAAGATCACGCAAGTAACTTGTTAGAATCGCAGCTGTCACATGTTAAAAGTTGTTGCAAATATTCATTGGTCTATGAATGCAGTTCCCCCGCTTGTCCCTTATATTTTTATATTTATGTAAAGGATTTATTTTTGTTTGGAGAACCGGTCTTGTAAATTCATAAATTAGAAAGGATGTGTCAGAATTTTTTCTTTTTCTTTATCCGACCGGAGCCGTATTTTATTTGAATCCGGTATTAATGTGACCGGAGTTTTACTATATGAAAGATTGTCCATGAAATTGGTTCTTTATTTTAGAATTCATTGTATGAAGCAGGGTTACCAACTGGTCACTATTATTCACTATCTGTCAGGGTATGTGCGACCCAAAAACCCGGGGGTTGGGTTGGATTGTTGATTTAGCGATTATGTCGGGTTTTTGGTCTTTTTATCTGAGAACACGATCTTACCCTCGTTTTACAGAATATCGCGTCATTCGATTATAATTCCATGATCATGTTTCATTCATACTTTCTATATTCTACAATTTAGTAGTCATGCAGTCATTTGAGCAACGAATATGTAATTGTGAATTTGAAATGAAAATATGTAAATTCTTCGTTTTCATTCTGACTGCTGTTCTAGTGATTGTTATTAAATGGTAGTGTAAAGAAAATGTCATGAAAATTAGTACTCCGAAAATCACTGTGTGTTCATCAACATGGGATTATTAGTATTATATCAACGCCCAATAAGAAGTGAACTATGGGAGACATAATGGGTATTACAAAAGCCGACATTTAATTCTTTATGAAATATTTCTATTTTTTGAGTGTCATATCGGCTTTTATCATGTCCATTATGTCACCAATAGTTAGGAGTGACGCCTCTTGCATTGACAGTGAAAATATCCATTATTTCTTTGTCTCAATTATAATAGCTATCATTAGAATAATAGTCGGCGTGTCGACGGATTTGCTAGTTTGATTATTTTTACACTTAAATTCCACATGTTGATCCTTTTCGGTCACTGATTAACAATGTTAATTGAATAGTAACTGAGAATCCCTTCTTATTATAAAGTCATTGGATCTATTTATCGTAAGTAAATGCTTGAATAGCTTGATAGTGATGCACGCAGGGTTGCCATACGTCCGGATTTTATCCGGACGTCCGGATTTTTTGACAGAATCTGCTGATGTCCGGATTTTTTAACAGAATCTGCTGAAGTCCGGATTTTTTTGTCAAAACCATCAAATTTCCGGATTTTTATCGAATCCATACTAGTATTCGTCAGTTATTTCTTTACCCGTTTAAAATCATTCAACTACTTGCTTTGGACTAAAGCTGATTCATCCCTATCATTTTAGCCAACTGCTTTTTTCACAGACTGCTAGGTTCCAATTTGGGTAATTTTATGCATGCACTATGCTGTTGTCATAACAGTTTACTTCTTGGATTTGCACAAATATATTTTGACTTGTCAATGTGTTTGCAAATTGTATTGTATAGAAGAATTCATTCTACCGTAACTGTTCTTCAGAGGCAGCGCGGCCAGCACAATGAAGCTCGGATTTGCATGTTTGTTCACACTTTGCCTAGATGAGACGAACAATTCATCTGGGTACAAGCAGCTCGATTTGACTGCTATTTTCTGGTGCTCCAATCACCAAAGAATCCCTGTAGAATTCCTGACCTCGATTTACATGAAAATAGACTGGAAAGATGTGATTGAGGCTCTTGCAGGAAACCGAGCGCCACCCAAACTTTGTAGTGCTCAGATAATTCATGCTGAAGTAATGAATTTTCTGAAAACCGTGAACATCTCAGCCAAAAACGTACTTGCCATCAACCGCGACGGGCCGCATGTTATGACAGCCTTCATAAAACTGTTCTCATCTTCTAATCCGGATGTTAAGTGTTGTGTCCTGCGTTCGACCATTAAGAACGACCAAGTTGCTAGTTATGATAGTGATTATTTGGTATCAGGGAAATCATTCAAGTCACAATAGAATAAGGACTATTCACATAAGAGCCAATGAGATGACAAACATGACTAGACATGCATGACGCAAATGAATGTATCACAGTTATAGACTTCGGTTCTTGCAAGCTACATACATTGCACAACTGCGTGGAAAAAGCTATGGGCAAACTGAAATTCAATGTGCTTCAATTTTCACTAGACATGAAGTATTTCTTTTAAGGGCAAGCTCTCAGATCCGAAGAATTCGCTGCTCTGCGAGACGAGCTGGATTTACCGAACTTGAAACTAATTGATCATATGGGATGAGGTTTTTGACCTTACTTCATTTCGTGAATCGAGTTCTCAAGCTCCTTGATGCGCTTTGCCCAAAAAAAGATTGGCAGATTTGGCAAAGAATGATCGGTATGAGCGACTTCGCAGCGCATTTGCATCAAAGAAGACAGACATCTACCTCCTTTTTCTATCGGAAGCACTTCCCCTATTTCAAGAAATGCAATTATTTTTACAGAGAGACGATCCCATTGGGCCGGAGTAGCCTATGTGTATAGAATTTGTGGTATGATGGCTTCTCTAGGCGGACGATTTTTGCTGCCTTCTGTCTGTGAAGACATCGTCGTGTCGAAGATTTCAACATCAAGCATGGCCCCTGAAAATCACTCATCAGACGTTGACATTGGCCACCTAACCGAACGTTTATGTCTGAAAAATTTGCAGTCTGACCGAAATGACCGAAATGACCCATTTCAAACTCGAAGCGAAGGTTTTTTATTTGGAGGCTTTCCACGCAACCATGAGCAATCTCAAACTTGATCAAAAAGAACACATGCGTTTGTGGCGAAAGTTGATATTGCTGTGTCCACAAAACCGCACGTTTCAGTCGGATAAGGACAAGACAACAAAATTGAAAAACTTGACGTTTCTTGCAGGTCTCATTCCCACAATAAAAGTTGATGACATGCAACCATTAATCGAGGAATGGAAACAGCTGGCAATCAACAATGATATTCAGCCACTCAAAGAAGAACGGCTAGATGCTTATTGGAGCAAGATATTCGAAAAGCACAAATATCCGCTGATCAAAGTTCTTGTGCAGGCTTTGTATTCAGCCACACAATGCTGCTGAGGGAAGAGGATTTTGTGTAAATGCAGCTGTAGTCACAAAGGAGAGAAATCGTCTCCAACCCGAAACTCTGAACGGTATCCGGCGAGTGCGATCTCACTTGAAAAATATCGATGGATTACAACATTTTTCAGTAACTCAGTCCCTCATCGACTTAGCTCGAAGCTCATCCCGGCGATACTTCCAATCATATGACAGGGTGTCTACAAGGCCTGGATATCCTGGATTAATCCTGATTTTGAAAATTTGGCCTTGATATCCACGATATCCTGGATAAATCCTGATTTCGTCGAAATTAAAAGTTGTGAAAAACGTCCTGAGCCACATTTTTAACGTTTGCAATAATGTAAACAAAATGTAATTATGCTTTTCGGTGAATTAATCTTCGTTTGTGCTTTTCGATTTCATTTGATAGCGTAAAATAATGTTCGTGTGTGTTTTCTTTCTGTTTCAGGTTACTTTGTGTTAATTTAAGGTTTTTTCGTATACATGAATTTTCGAACTCGGTGGGTGTCTCAGACTTCGGAAACAGATTAGTGACTCCTATTTTGTAGTTGCATCCAATGACTATCAGTTAGTGAATCTTGTTCGTCGTAGTGTCGACGTTTCCACATCCTTGACTTCAACTACATCATCTTCAATGAATGCTGATGCATCTTCATCAATGCACACAAGTAAAATTTCTACAATTAACCCGGAAACGAGAACGGCTCCTATTACGGCAGCTATGAAAAAATGAAGTATATCAAAGCAGAAATAATTTGGGCCTTGGATATGGTAAAGAAACACCGTTCACAACGATCATGTGATGATCAACAATCTATATTTCAAGCGATGTTCAAGAGCCACCGTGTTGTTGACAACATCCAAATGGCCAAAGATAAGTTGGGCTACGTTGTGACTTTCGGACTATCTCCATATTTTCAGAAAGAGATACTAGCCAGAGTACATACGTCCAAGGAGTTTAGCATACCTTTCGATGAGGCATTAAACAAAATTGTTCAAAGGGGACATCAAGATCTGTGGATCAGATATTTCAACGAGCACTGGTGTTATGGTTAGTGATTATGTAACGTCAGTATTTCTCACTCACTCGAAAGCTGAAAACATATTTGAAAGTGTCAATAAAGCATTGGATAAAATTAGTGGCTCATTTGTTGATGTCTTCAATAGATTGTTGCAAATCAGCATGGCAGTCAATCATTTCACCGAAGATTTTCTGAAAAATTTCAGCACAAGTATGGGAAGGAATTGCTCCAAACAGGTACATGCTCGCTACATGTCATTCGTGAGTGGAGCATTGCAGTATGGATTGAAAAAAGTACTTGGGATTTGTCAACTGTACTGCAAAGCATGTACTACCTTTTCAAAGATTCTCCTGCACGCAGGGCTGATTAACGGCCACACATATTGAAGGTTCAACCGCATTTCCTAAGTTTTTTTGCAAATGCGATTAGGTACAAAACAAAGATGTATGTAACAGAGCAATAGAGATTCTACCGAACATTGAGAAATATTGCGTCGATGTGAAACCTCAACTGCATGTAGCATCATTCTCAACAGTCGTTGACGCAATCAATGACCCATTTCCTGCAGCGAAGCTGTATTTTTTCAGCTCCGTAGCGTCTCAGTTTGAGCCATTTCTACGGCGGTTTCAACACGACAAGCCTATGATTCCATTTTTACACGGTTTTCTGATGGGCATTGTCAAAGATAATGTACATTGAAAAGATTCGTTAAGGCATCGGTCATGCCGGAGGTGGGGACAGACGCTTCCGAAATTCTGGTACGTGATCTGAATAACGATGCAAATCTGAAGGAAATATCGCAAGTGGATCTGGAATTCGGAGCCAAACGCAGTATCCCAAAGAATTCTCATCCACGCAAAATGTTGGAGTTCGGTCAAGCCCCTCGCTATTGCCTAATACCTAGTAGGTAACGGCACTGTTAAAATGGCGATGACACGAGATGGTCATTTTATGACCATCATAAAAATTTCGATAGGCTCCTTGATTTCTGCAATAATATCTCTTGGATATCCTGGATATCTCCTGGATTTGAAAATTCCTGATGTAGTAGACACCCTGATATGAGCACGATAGTGCTAGTGATGATGAAGAATCATGAACGTAAATTTTTAGACTATTTAAAGAATTGTTTTTGCCAAAGAAGAATTGTTTATCGGATTGTTTTTATGGACAGATTTCAGTGAGCTAGATTGTTTATACTTGACGTGTTTTTATTGATAGTGATCATTTGTCTATCAGTGATGTATGATATATAGACTTGCTTTCTGGTAACGCAATCACAGATGCAACGTTGTATTCTTTATAGATTTGTTGATTCATAACCCAACCATAGGCGCACTGATGTACTTTTATGAAGATTTGTTTTTTCTGGTAGCGCAACCATAGGCGCTCTGATGTATTTGTATATAGATTTGTTTTTCTGGTAGCGCAATCATAGGCGTACTGATGTATTTGTATATAGATTTGTTTTTCTGGTAGCACAATCATAGATACACCGCTGTATTCTTAATAGATTCGTTAATTCTTAACACAATCATAGACGCACTAATGTATATTTTTATAGATTTGTTGATTCAATCATTTAACGAAATCATAGACGTGCTGATCAATTTTTATATAGCTTTGTACTGCCTATATTTGTTAAAAGGATTTGTGAAATATTCTCAGGCCTTCTGAGATTTATTGATGTATTTGTTAATTGAATATATTGCGGGTTCATAAAAGCTGCGATTTTTCATTCAAAATCACCTGTCATTTATGAATGATGAGGAAAAGAGATACGCATGATATTGATGACGATCTTACGCATAATGACTATTTTCCATTCACAGTTAAGTATAGAAGGCAATTAATGTTTATATTTACTCTGATGATATAACATTAGAGCGTCCGGATTTTTTTCTGGACGAGTTTGGCAACCCTGTGCACGGAACAAGTTCGACATTTACGCGGTCATTGGTTTCCATTTTTCTGCGCATTTCTTGATGCGACTCTAATTCTACAATGTGACCCAGTTTCACATCTATAGAATAACATCGCTAAAGCAGTGAGGGCAATCAGCCGTAGATCATGCAGTTAGATCTTCGTGAAAGCATATATGGTGGAAGCACAAAATCGGCAAGAAATGATTAAGTTGCAAACTGTAAGTCGAATAACCATTGAAAACGAATTATTGAAACTGTTTATCATTTGAAGCCAACGCATGCTGTTGGCCTATCCAATGAAATATCAAGCAATTTAATCTTCATTAAATTTGAATGTACCTTTGTTGGGAGCATCATTTTGTTAACTGTCAACGGCTGGTAAAGTAGATTTTCCGTTGATACTTGAAAACTTGATGTGACCTGTCAGTCGTTCATATTGGGGTGTCGACCATGCTTGTGGCTGGTCGGCTACAATACGTTATACGACTTTCACAAACCAGATGCCTTTGAAACTGCGTCGTGGGATGATAGGAATTATTATGACCAGATAAATAGGACTATGCCAGAGATCGGTGCCGATGATGTGTTGCAGTATTCTTTAGCTCATTTTAATCATCTGTTTCGTAGAAATCTCTCCTTCGGTTTTGAATATACTTGACCTAACAAATGATAGTGTAATGAATTCGTTTTATAAAAGATAATTTGTCCATATGTTGCGGATGATTCCCAATCAGCTTGGTTGAATCATCATATAGGATTAGGAAATACATTTATTTGTAGCACCCAGTGGTCTCCGTGGCACAGTGGTAAAGTGCTTGGCCTAGTGATCTTTCGGTCTAGAGGTCGAGCCCTTCAAGTGTCATTTGAGGTCGGCAGGAAGGGCATCACAACGCTCCAGATCAAAGTCTGGCTATGTCAGCACCGTCCAAGGCCCAGTATGGGGAAGTGGCGACGTTGAACCGTCATTCACATTCATTCATTCCAGTGGTGGTCGCGATTCAATTCTCGCTCTATTCCGAATCGTGCGACTCAACACACGATTATGAACATTTTGAGATTCAGTAATTAGAAGTTCACAATTAGTCTAGCTTGTATTAGCTTTAATTTCTAAACCAGTTTTATCAAAAATTTGGCAATTTCCATGAAAATTGAAAAATATGAGACACCTACAGTCTTTTTATACTGTCTTTAACTATCCTATAAATTAAAATGATGCTCTATTTGTAAATGTTTGAGAATACAGCACAATGCGCAAAAAGTCGCAGATGAGGCATGAAAAGTCTAGATAATCTATTTCTAAGATTCTGCTTCAAAGTTGCTATCGAAAAAATGCTGCAAGTACATGTACTGTGCCATGAAGTATATTATTGATACAGTCGACTCTCGATATAAGCGACACGGCAGGTTGGTACTTGCCGAATTGCTGGATATGTGAGTAGTTCTCCGATATATGCGATCTCTCGATACAAGCGATGACAACAGCTGGTCCCAAGGTGTCGCTTATATCAAGAGTCGACTGTAATTTCTACTCGTATTTCACAGTTTTAATTCTTTTGGTTTCTATCAATTACATGTTGTCGTGTATACCTGCCGGTATTTGCCGTCTCTTCTATCAGTCTTGAAAGAAGCTCAATTATGCATCAATTAAATTGAACCAATAGAGTTGCAACTTATTGGCATAACAGAAGCTGATGTAGTGCAAAGATGTCCTTAGACTTGAACAATTCAAGCACAAAAACTCTGGCAGTCGTAGACGCTGCGTTTCGCTCTACGAGGGCTCGTCAGTGCGGTTTGGGATAAATAAATCAAAAAAAATTAAACACAGCAGTCCGTTGTGCAGCCCTTCAGTATGTTCAGCCATTCCAGATATTTTAAGCTACTCTGGACCATTTCGAGGCACACTGACTACTAAATATGTTTATATGTAGTAGCTTATTGATATCTAGTTGTCCTTGGCGCAGTCAGAGCAGTTTCGCAGCATTGTCGACTTTGCTTGTAAATAGCTTATTCAATATGACCTGCTTTTGTTATTTCTGACTTTCATTTAAATGAATTTGTATTTCTCTCATCTTGCGATTTGAACATCTACAGAAAAACGCCATTTGGTCTGTTGTCAAATTATATTGGTCTCATCTTAGAAACTGGACACCTGTGTTTGAAAAGTTCTATTCCGCTGCGTGATAATTGAAGGGGTTGCTCTATTTCATGAAATTGATCACTGTTATTTATTTATTTCTTGGGGACAGTAAAGCACTTAAAAACAGTTTCGAAAGTACTTATGTAAAAGCTAAGATCTCTTCATTCAATGTAATTTATTACATTGACTTATATAAGTGGCTTACGTCTGTCCACAAGAAATAAATGAGGTTGCTGTATTCTCACATCAAGAGTTAGACGATTACTTTGCGTGTGCAATGTGCATTCATGTCTTTTCCTAAATTAGATGTGTGTTATCGGCAAAGGATGGGAAGCTGTGCTTCATAAAATAAATGAACAACGGAGTTACATCATTCTGTACATCATGTGGTCTTGTTCTAGTCTTGTGTTATCTTAAGATGTGCAAACTATGCGAATATCTGTTGATAATTGCCTGATCTCCTTTGTAGTCTTCCACGGCAGCATCTAGTGGTGATGCGACCCAGATAGAGGAGGTGGTACGCGAAAACAAACAACTCCGCTCATGTAAGTAGTCCCGCGTTCTTTCCTCACTTTGCATCATGATGAACGAATTTTCGCTGAAAGTAATATTTTGTCTTCTGTAGGTTTATAGTTGGAAGGAGTCAGTAGTATTTCACGATGTTAGTATATATAATTAGTTTTGAAGGTGTCTTCTGTATTTGTTTTGTCTTCTGTATTCGCTATAGAAGTTTGGGAGAATTATAGCGGTTTTAGCATTCTTCCGAATGTTGCACTCTTATTTTGCAGTGATAGAATCTCTTACTACCAGGGTGACAGAACTGGAACAAAAAATTTCAAAATTGTCTATCGGAGGAGATCCTGCCCCAGCCAAAGTTGATGCAGCTGAAGCTAAGCCGACAGAGAATGGTGATGACGACGACGACGACGACTCTGATTTTGACCCCTTCGCATCGGATGATGAGGAGACAAAGGCTGAAAATGAGCGGTTAAAGGCGGCCCGCGTGGCGGAATACAATGCAAGAAAAGCTAAGAGTGAGCGATAAGCTTCATCCCTTGATCAACGTCTTATAAAGAAGATAATATTAGGACATCCGGCGCTCTAAACTACAGTTTTTTGTAGTGCTAGCATTAGACAGCAATTATATCACTTAATTCAGGGTTCACGTATGAAATATGATTCAGTTTTGCTGTCGCCAGGTAACTGGTGTGGAATGTGTGGATCCCATTGCACTCGTTGGTCTAGTTGCTGCTATTAGAAGCTGTCATGTTGAGCGTTCCTTAATCTGTGTCTAGAAGTCCCAACTATGTCATTCTCCGGACGAAGACGTTCATTGTTTTTCATATGCGATCATGTAGAGGATCTCAAATCATATATAAGCTCATGTACTCGTATAAGAAGAATACAATCTGTCGTATAAAAAGAATAACATCTGTCGTCAAATTTTCTTATAAAAGCTTTATGCCCCTGATTCATAATACGAGCTCTGATATAAAACTCATAGATATGTTCTTATGAATGATGATTTTATCATCAGAGCTCACATAAGTTCTTATCTAAGAAGCGTCCGTGACCTATTTTTTATGCGTTTCCTCACAATGCTTATAACCCATATAACTCATACTTTTGGATAAGCCCTGGCATATGATTGCTAAATCAGAACATGAATGAGATAGTGTTGACTTTGATCATAATGTTTTGGAGAAGATCTCATCTAAATAGAAATGTGCACTTCGATCTGCATGGTAGACATCATGCACTTCGGAGAATGTTACAGATATCTGAAATTTACAGGACTGCTTCTGCACCATCAATAAAGTACAAGGTCTTGTCAAATATTGCACAATGCCAAAAAGTGTAAAATCTGTCTTGAATTTGCCTGCGCAATGGCATGCAAAAATTAACTTAGCCATACCGAAATAGGATAGGAATGACCACTTTGCAAAATTATCTTCAAAATATGACATAATTAAAGATATAAATACTTTCGGCCAGTATTCGGCAACCATCATTAGATAGAAAGAATTAAACATAGGACGCAAATATGGCATGAATTCAAATTTCACGTTATTGTAAGTAAAGTAGGGAGTAGAAAAGAAATGTATCATTTATAAAACCAGATCATAATGCATAAAACCATGTTAAAAAAGCTCAGTAGGGCAGAGGAATAGAAATACACTAATCCCAAAAATGTCTGTCACCTCTTGAATTGCTTTCTAATGTTGAAAGGTGACATCGTCATAAAATTGGCAAATTTAGATAGATTTATGAAAACATTGAACACTCCATATGGCATGGATAAGTTAGCCATCGAATTGAAATATATTTCTTTGAATGTTATAAGATGCACTGGTATTAGAAAGCTTGGATATTGAAGTTAATTGTACTCAAGCATGCCAACACGACCAACGAAATGAAGGCAGCAAATTTGAGAAATGAAATTGGACAAGAAAAGGAAGGAAACTAAAGAAAAGATGGCTTTAGAGCAGAGGCTTTTTGTTTTTCAGTAATGAATTTGGCAACATCAGAAATTGTTTGACTAATGAATTTAAGCAAAAGAATAATTTTGAGGTACAAAGTGAGAACTAGTGAATAAAAGTGTTCTACCGTTAGAAAAGAAAATCCATCGAACGCCGCAACAGCCCACTGCTTGGATACCGGTATGTTCTGAATAGAAGACTTTCATCCGCAGTAGAGTTTTGAAAGATTTGGAATGAGCGATTGCTTCATAGACGGTCTACGTACAACTGCCTGCGCAAGGCCGGTGCAAGAAAACGGAGACCGTTTGTTGCGAGTACAAAGGAGATTGATAGAAATATGCTAAGAATGCATGTGGAGAGAAATTTGGAGGAAGGTGATATTTGCAAAAGAGAGCAAAGTTTCGAAGATTGAGGAATGACAGGCGGATGCAAGCCCATAAGAATGGATGGGCGAATGAAAGCTGAGAACTCCAGATGAGGTATACAAAGTATGGAAAGTTAATTCAGTTAATGTTCGAGGAGCGATCTGACGTTATGATCTTAGTGAGTTACGAATTCTGAAATCTGTGAATGTGTGAATATTTAAGTTTATACTAAGACTAGATTTTTTAATGCATCGATGGCAGATTGCCGGATTCCATCTTTCATGAAGCATAGCTCATCACTGACTGATCAGTTCACCATGTTAGCAACACTCGAAGGATAGAGCGACCATCAAGATGACCAGATCTTAGTTCTATCTAACATGTGTGATGGGATCTGGCGAAGAGGAAAGTATCAAAAAGAGATGGTATTAGCTGTTTGAAGGACTGTTCATCGTGGTCGAAGATTGGATGACCATTCCTTGGAGCGCAATTGATAACTTGATAATTATATAGTCGTACATGTAAATACAAGCGTATTTATGGTCCGAAGAATCACAACTGCGATAAATTCATCAGGTCTCCCTCGTTACTAACGTTTTATAATCATATTGAAAAATCACTGTTTATCATCAAGCTAATTAATAATTTTTCTTAACATATGCAATCTTAGGAACATATGTTGCAGCGTGGTAAGAGGTTTTGATGTGTATATATTTGGTCATAATTAAAAGGTGACACACATTTTTGGGATTGGTGTATTTGACAGATAGTATTGAGTTGCATCTTACCAATTGTATTCCAACAAATTATGGGACTTCCAATAGCTTCTTCACTATTAGGACTTATGGCCATCACTGAAAGATCAGCTTTGTGAATGATGACTTTACACTCCCCTTCAAAAGATATGTAGATAACTATTGGTGTCCTTAGCGATCGCCAATTATCAAGATTTTTGAACGATCAACATCCATTCAATGCATCAAATTCGAAATCTAACTCCTTGACGATGACAGCATGCGTCTGTTAGATTTCTCAGCTACGCTGAAAACGAAGATAATCCACACTTCGAATTTTACAAGAAACCCGCAATAAAGAATGCATTCGTGCACATTGACTTACTGCTTCGTACGAAATGAAAATGAGAGATTAACAGAACGTTTCTCTAATACGAGCGTATGATAACGAAGCAGAAACATGTGAGCAAGTTCGACGCAATTCTTCGGAAACATGGTTATTCAAATGAAATGATAACAAGCACAACGACTGAAACGATGAAGCATGCAGAGAGATGAAAATACTTTCATTTTCTTTTATCATATTATATTTTCACTATATCATATGTTCATTTTCCTTTTCGAATTAGCGCGAGGAGGCCCTACGTAGGTATTCATTAAATGAAGTCGATTAACGGCTGACGGTGCAGGGTTTTTTTTGTTAGTCGCTCATTGGAGTTGAAGTGTCGTATCATCTGCATAAATCACCAGTTTTTTCACTAGGCAGTCTGGGAGATCATTGATGTACCACAGAAAAAGATTGGGTCCCGAAATTGACCCTTGAGGACAAGCTTGATGGAAGAATTTTTGGCCATCAAAATACGACAGATATCTACCGGTCTCCAAGGAAAAAACAAGGAGTTTATGAAGTCGATCAGCAATTCCGTAAGACTTAAGCTTCCAAAGAAATCTCTGTTGTCAGATTTTATCAAATTTTGGAAATATCCAGAGCAAGTGATCTCGTCTTACCTTGCTGTCAAGAACGCGACTCGCATGTTCAGTGACACTTGAAAGAAGATCTGCAGTTGACCGAGAGTGCCTGAAGCTGCACTGTTCTTTTGACGGAAAGTTCTGACTTTCAAGGAAGTTAACATGTTGTTTAATCACTGCTTCAAAAATCTTGCCAACGATTGAAAGCAGGCTGACAGGATGGCAACTTGATGGAAGGGATGAATCGACAGCAAAGGGATTTTTAGAGAGATAATGATTTTATTTTCCTCTTAACTGTAACACTTTCACTGCTCATGATAGCCAGATCCATCGTTGTGCTTGACGTAGGATATGCATTAGGGATGCACTGGCTGGAATATTTTTCTAAATCTTGTAGTAGCCGTTTTTTCCAAATCCGGCCAGATTTTAAGTGTATGAAAAGTGATAATACTTGGAGGTATTTTATGTGACACCATTATTTTCTACTGAGCATAGTAATGGTATTAGAAACAATATAAGGCCATCATAGATTTACGATTCAGTATAAAAATTCATATCACCACTCTCGTGGCTGTATGCTTGGACACACCGTGGAATTGGACATAATGTTAGATCAATTTTTTTTCATCTTATGATCACAGCTGTATGATGAAATTTCAATATTTCATAAAAAATTATGTATACCAAATGTTCCTGATTGAACCCGTCAGACAAGTTAATGATCGTTAAACAATTATTTGCTTGATCTCATGTTGTTCAAAGTTAGGAATGTGTCATGAAATTGGCATCACGAACACATCGGTTTGTCAAATCGGTTCGTAGTTGCTAGAGCATCATTTTTCGGTTTGTGACACAAGATCCTTCACAAAAGGACGTATATCCTAAGTAATGATTACTAAGTTCAATGTTTGCGCCTTCTGTGGCTGGAATAAAGTATATTAATATAGGGCCTGAATTTTTCTACTTTATATTCAAGCAAACATTAGTATCTGTCTTAGCTTTCTTAGCACGGATTTATTTGTATTTTTTATGCAAAACAAAACCAATAAATTTTGCGTTTTTTCGTGACGGGAATTAAGCGCAAAATTCATAATGCAATACATTATAAATGAAAACGATATTTCATTACGGGATTAAGACATTTCGAAGGGCTTGTATGCAATATCAGTCGATTAAACCGCTCACAGTAAAACTGCATGAACCGTAGTTAATCAAATCTGCAGCATGTGGATTATTTAATAGTTTTCAACCACTATGTATAGTTTAAAAGACTGACAAACTTGACATGAGAATTTTCGTTTTACTCAACAAATCTGGACTAATTTTTCATGAATACGGCAAATCTGCTTCCGGCAGGATTTAAAATTTCCAAATCCGGTGCACCCCTACTCTACATTCAGCAACCATAAAAGCGGATTATTAGCCTATGTACTATTAATTTTCCGTGTCCAGTTCCCGCATTGTACAATTAAGAAAATTTATCAATTTTATCAATCAACCCGGTTTAAATAATTTCAGAAAATTCCTTGTGAATGCAGATTATCATCACAAAACTATCTAGTACTCTCTATTGTTTATCAACAGTAATCGATTTAACATTGGTCGTCATGGTTTTAACACATTATTTCATGGTGTATAGACAACAAAATGTTGCCAAAATAATGATAGATTTTTTAAGAAAATTGCCTTCTTTAATTATAATCGTATGTAATAAATTTTACGGTCTTTAATAGTTCACAAAATAAAAAAGTAGAAGTAAAATGATGAAATGTCCAGCATTTGAAAAATAACTCAATCGGTTAGTTAAATAACCGAGAACGTAAAATGTAAAGTTCTAAAATTTGGTCACAAATTGAGTCTCAGATGTTTTGTAGATACCCTGAATATAGTCACTCTAGTGCTACCTTAATCACTGTATATCCTAGTGCTTGTCAGTCTGGGTAATTACCTACTTAGGGGCGAGCAATGAATGATGTCTATTTCAGTATTTGTGCACTATATTGAAAGATATTTTGCATGAAATTTGCAGCACCGTTATGTCGAGCGTATGGGCTTTATTAGGATGGTGTATGATTTTTCAAAATTTAGTGAAAGCTTCGAGTCGCAGTTTCGAGTAATTGAATTTGAAAATCATATTGCGTGTTTTTCGAAAAAAGCATTTTCAAGTTAATTTTGACTTACAAACCGACAGTGTAGAGGTGAATTTTCCGTGTCCGTTTCTCCACTGACCAACCGTGTTGCAAACCAAAGATACCATTCTGTTCTTGTAATTGATTAGACTTCATCTCATATGACCATGGTGTCATCTCTTGCAGAACCTCAATTGATAGCAAAGTCAAGTATTATTCTGGACGTGAAACCCTGGGACGACGAGACTGATATGTCTATAGTGGAGCGCAGTGTTCGGAGCATTACGAAAGATGGTTTAGTGTGGGGCACTGCCAAATTGGTTCCTGTCGGCTACGGTATTAAGAAACTTCAAATTACGTGTGTTGTGGAAGATGATAAGGTAATTTGTTTTATATCCTTTTGATATGTAGTCACGGCACTTTATCAATGTGCTTCTTACTTTCAGGTCGGAACTGATGACTTGGAGGAAGAAATAACTGCTTTCGAAGATTACGTTCAGTCCGTGGATATTGTTGCTTTCAATAAAATTTGATTTCCTGCCTTATTGAAGACCAAATGACAATTCGATAACCGTTATTTCAACTAATATTTACTTCAATTTTTTAAGAGCATTGACAAGGACATCTGATTGGATTAAAGAATTTCCCTTTTGGTATTGTCTTTTTTTCTGAAATTTTTGGGAGTTAAATAGGAACTGGATAGTGACCAGTAAACCGGTACCAGGCTTTGCAACTAAACAGACACACCCGTTGTTTAAGTCGCAATAAGTCGATTTTGCATAGCTGACAAAATAAAGGAGCTGACGCAATGAGGTTGACACGAATAATCTACATGTAGGAAAATGAAATTAATCAGATTTGTTTACTATCAGTGTCATTAGTGTTATCAAAGGGAACCTATCAAACTTCGATAATGTCGAGTAGAAAAGGGATAGATCAATTGGCATTTTCGACTACCAGTTGAATGGAATTGCGAACCCTGGGAGGCAGGAGTGGAATAATAATTTTTAGAAGAATATTTTTCATTGTCCAGGAACAATTCAAGGGCATATCCATAGAGCGCATTCTCGCCAAAAAATATGTATGATGCATGAGAAAGAAAATTGAGCGTATTGTAAAAAGCAAGGCAAAAGGATCAAATATAGTCTCATACCACGGGGCAGGGTCTAATATACGGGCACTGCTGGAGGGCCCTCTAGCCTACCGTACTTGAGACATGGGTTAAAATTTTAGTATATTGTTTACCATAACGGTTTCAATTGTTTCCTACATTGGTTCATCGATCGAGACAAAAAATTGAAGTTGACCATCCTTATCGGCAGCACATTGCAGTAAACAACGGTTTCATCTACATAATCTGAAAAATCATGCATCATTGTAATTATTCAATTTTTGTACTTAATTATAGTAGTAATGTCGGCTACTTAAACGCCTTTTTCATTCGTGCCACTTAAATGCTAGGACCGATTCCTTATATTTGTTGCAAAAGTCAGTCAACAGTTGTCAATCGCCACAGACAAGAGGTTTATAAACAACATACATACATTTGATTCTTGAAGCTGATTCTTAGAGGTAGGGTGCTCTAAACAAAACGATTTCCATCACGTGAAATTCTACGAATTATTTCGTGATTGTATACATATTACTAATATTTCTTTAAAAGTAGACAATTTTTGTGATAAATGGTACAGAAAGTAGTTGTGCTTAACCCCGGAAAACGGTGTAAAAAATAATGCTGTACCTCGTGTTAAAGTGATCTAAGCGACAAAATCTGAATTTTGCAGGAGACGAAAATAACTTTCTAACATTCAGTTATCGAATGAAAGCATTCATTTTATTGAACAGATTTGACTAATGTTCATAATCGATTAGGCCTACATCTATTGTACTATGAATTTAGGTTGATTTGACACGATTTTCTTTCGTATGATGGCGGTTCGATCAAAATGACATTGTTTGGAAAATCAACATTTATCAAAAATCTGGACAATAGGTTGGTAATTACAGTATCTAAAACACAATGAAGCTAGATATAATGTTGCAGCTGTCACTATGAATAGTAGGTCTTTTTTCTGATGTCGACCTCATCCAAGCTTTCATAATATATAGGTGGTATATCTGGTAGGGATGCAGGGTCGCAAATTGAGGAGATCTGCATTTTTCTTCTCCGAAATGGCGAGAGGCGTTGAGTAGCACTGAAGAATTATTATTTGAGCCATCACGTACATGTATTTATGAAAATATTTGGAACCAATTCTTGTTATAGGCCAAAGCGTATCCCGCGAGAAAATGAGTCATGGGCCCCTCGTCAAAAAGTCGTGGGCCACGTGAAAATATGGGGGCCAACAAATTTTTCGAAAATGGCTTATTTGGAAGTAAAAATGCATGATCATGTCAATTTGCGACCATTTTCTTCAAAAAATGACGTGAAATGTGATCTCTTAAAGTCGAGGGTTGGCCCCCCAATTTTCACGGTTATCTTTTGACGGTGGTCGTGGGTCGGCCCTTAAGTTCACACGAGCTCTAATTTTGAATAAGAATGACCCCAGAGTTGTCACACACATTGAGCAGCGAATTTGTTGTGATTTCTAAAAAAAACGTATCTCTGATGCTAGTGGACTGGCCCAAAACTGTCATCGATCGGCGTCTGGCATATCTAGGCAAGTTTTTCCTTGGAATAAATAACCTTAGCTCTCATTTCTCTCAGTGATTTTCGCTACATGATGATGATGAATTCAATCGTGAAATGTTGCGATAAACATTTTTGGTTGCGATACTTTATACATTTGCATGACGCATCGATGACAATGCATATAATTATAATTATATGCAGTATACTCAAAATTCCTGACTTACCCTGAACTTCATATCATTCTTTCATTCTGACCATGATTCTGACTATGCCTGAATTTCAATGCTTGTCAATTTTTTCGTCAATCAAGGTTGCAAGTTGTATTATTGTTCATTCATTAAATTGTGAATGAATGGAAGAATCCTCAATGAGTATTGCATAATATATCGGTCGCTTCAAGCCTGTTATACAGTGAGGGAGAGAAGGGAGAGAGAATTCTATTAATAGAAGCGCGCTTTGTCCAGTCCAGCCCGATAACAGATAACTTTCTCGTGCGCCTTCGATAGCGCAGCGCAATAAGAAGATCACATTTCAACTCGAGGGTTGAAATAGAGGTCATCGCTTCATTTCACAAAGAGAAATAGCGCAGAATAATCTAGACGTTTCATTTGTGTCTCTATCTTAGGAGCTGCGTGACTGACACCTGTGGACATCGCTGTGTAAATTGATTGATCTTATTAATGGATTATAAATCAAATTACAATATAGAAAATGCGAGGAATATCCTGAGCCGAAAATATTGATGGAATGATTATTTATCAAACGAAATTCGTATCAGGTAAGTCGAATGAAGTGATGATAGATAAATTTAGTAAATAATAGCGGTTAACCTGCGCACTACACATTATACCAAACACTGAATTACTTGAAATATTTCAACAGATAACTTTTGAATTAGATGTGATGTAAAAGATGTTCCTCTGGTTATAAATGTTTGACTATATAGGTAAAGCAAGCCAATATTTCACGACCATTCAGATCGAATCGTGCGGACAGACTGACATCGTAAACAGATCGCTTCGTATGAATACGGTAAATCCAGTCGAAGCTCGTTAATTCGGACACGGAAGACTTCGGTCAATTAAGATCATACGGCCGCGGTATTTTTTTGTATATTTGGCGGCTTATATAAGTTGCTTTTGAATTCAGACTTTCAATAATTAAGAGATAGAAAACCTGGTATTTATGCTCTTAATTATCGAGCTTTGACTGCAAAATACTTTGCACAGCGTTGGCGCTAACTGATGGTTCGCTGCAATGAGATAAAGTCAATTCTGGCGACGTGACATTAGACGGGCAAAATCAATCGATACGGCATGTAAAAACCAATGAAACAGATTAAGTTAACAATGGACTTTAATTGAATATCTTTAATAAGTAGGAAACACCGTTGTACTTTTATTACAGATATTCAATTAAAGTCCTTTGTTAACTTAATCTGTTTCATTGGTTTTTACATGCCGTATTGATTGATTTTGCCCGTTTAATGTCACGTCGCCAGAATTGAATCGGGCTTTGACTGTATGTACAAATTCATTTTTATACTGATTCGTGCACAGATATTCTGCTATTACTGTCCTGTTTCATCTACCGCTTTATCTCTACTGCGTTGACAGCCATGTTGATATGCATTGAATTTTCGGAACTTAGCAATGTACAGTCTGCCCTGACGATACGACCTACATGGTCTTGATATAATCCCTTGCTTTACATACAACAGGATTTCGAAGAGCTTCTCAAATTATCATCAGACATCCTACCGTGTTCTCAGTAGATATTCTGTATCTAACAAATGAAACGGAAGTGCTGCATTATTTATGAATTCTCAAATCTTCGGTTATTGATTAAGCCTATCTCTATAATACAGAGTGGATTACATTACAAACGACCGTGTCCTTAATCAGCTTTAAACTCGAACGTAATAATATCCTCCTATGTATAATTGTAATATTTGATATTGGTCGATCGATCAATTTTTCAGTCTGCGTGAGATTTTATTGCCAACCCAACAACATTTTTAATGAAATCCGTTTCATATGCTGGGGATAGTATGCTGGCCTATAACACTCCTGATCGCCTCTCTCCTGACAAATATATCCTTTTTATAAATGCAGGGTTGTATGATCATCCAATTATGCCGTGTGAGTGATATTATCATTTTCTTATAAACATTAACATGAAATTTTGAAGCAAGAGCTAAGGAAACAATTTCTAAAATTGTAATGATGTATAGGCTATTTCTAACAATGATATTCTTGAGAACCTTCTTTCATATTTCAGACGTTATGGTCTTCAGTCTTCGCGGAACTCGTCACTGCCTCCGAATGTTTCGGTTCTAATAGAGTGTTATTATTTTTCTATTAGTACATGGAACACTTAGTGGAGTGACACTATCGACCTGCGTGAATAGAAATCTAAGGTAGGTTCAATAGTTTTCAGATTTATGCCACTTGCCACCCTTCTTGCGTTGTACTTTTTAGTAGTACAACGCAAGGGGGGTGGCATTTTTTTTTGGAAAGTCAAGGGCTGGCCCTCGGCTTTTTGACGACTTTTCGAGGGACTCGCCCTCGTCTTTTAGTCGTGGGCCGGCCCTCGAGGGTCCGCGGACTTATTTTCTCGCGGGATCTCAGCAGCTTTTTTGTGCTTCTTCCATCGGTGCCTTACTCTTTCATATTTATCATGCATATTGCAGTTGTAAAGCATCAAATGTGGGGCTTCAATTTCTGATGCATGAAAGCTTGAATTCTCCAGCTTTTGGCAATTCAATATTTCCTGTGATAGGCCACTCACTTCACTATAGGTGACATGCCACGCGTGATTCACCCGTAATTACGGAGCACCCCAAACATCCGTGGTTAAGGACATTCTATTCTTCTACCCTCGTACATACACTAAGAGTCAGAAATCACTTGATCTGATGCTATTAAAACATGGGAATGTCTATGAATACGCGCGGGCGAGCGTTTATAGTTTGCGCGTCGTCTACGGTTGTCTGCGCTGCCGCTTGAACCACGGATGAACCGCTAAGCATGTTCTGTCTTCCCTGAACATGAAATTGAGGTCCTATCACATTGTTTAGCCTCTGATACATGCAGACACATGAGACGGAAAGTCTATATATAACAGGACTGCCGACAGATGTTGCAGCAATGTCCCTCATAGCCACGGATGTTTAGGGACATGTGTAATTACCTTGGTAATTACGTTTAGTTTACGCGTGAATTACGCGTGATTGAGCGTGGCATGTCACTAGTGTTATTGCAGTATCTGCATTTCAACTTCGTGAAAGATAGGAGTATTCTTTGAACACTTCATAATACAACCACTCTTTTTGAGGTTGTTCACCTTTTCTACAAGCTTCCTCCTTATACAAAGAATTCATCTTTACTGATATTCATTTCAGGTGAAATAGCTTATCAGTACATCTTTCTCTGCTGATCTCAAACTTTCAATGTGATCTCTGATTTTCTGTTTCTCTTTCTGTCATTTTTTTTTGTTAATCACTTCTGTCATCAGGAACAAGCCTAGCGCATTGTCCTTTCACTGATCTCTTTTTTTGTTTTTCTCTGATATTCTTATGCAGAATTACACAATCCTCGAATTCCGGATTTTCTGTGTCATTGTTTTCTAGATGACTATCCACCGACTAACGAAAGTTTCATTCTCCGAGGCATCATGTCCTTCTCCATCATTGCCGCAGCATCTTCACTGATGAATCTTCTAAAAAACATAACCTCATCATAATTCGATTTACTGTATGAATAAACTACAATCCAAATTTTGTTTAATTAAATGGGATACATGCTAAACTTACTTTCTTTTAGCTACAATTTTTCCACGGTTGTCAAGTTGGTGATACATTTCAAAACAGAAACCAGACTTTGAATCTGTGAAGTAAGAGTCAAATAATAAATTATTTCACATTAACAATGTCCTACATTCACTTTGACTTACTTTTTGGTCGAATATTCTGCTTAAATTGAACGTTTAACTTTTTCATTTGTCGGATAGGTTGTTTTGACACAAAAAGAAATTGGAGGTTTGCACTTAGGTTGAAATGACACAACTGTATACCGATGAATGAAAATGGAATTCATTGTTGACAATTTCCCCAAAGAATACTAGGATACACTATGACATGCCACGCTCAATCACGCGTAATTCACGCGTGAACCACGCGTAATTATACACATGACCCTAAACATCCGTGGCTATGCGGGACATTGCTGCAACATCTGTTATATTAGTATAGTTGGCATTCCTGTTATATAGACTTTGCGTCTCATGTGTCTGCATGTATCAGAGGCTAAACAATGTGATAGGACCTCAATTTCATGTTCAGGGAAGACAGAACATGCTTAGCGGTTCATCCGTGGTTCAAGCGGCAGCGCAGACAACCGTAGACGACGCGCAAACTATAAACGCTCGCCCGCGCGTATTCATAGACATTCCCATGTTTTAATAGCATCAGATCAAGTGATTTCTGACTCTTAGTGTATGTACGCGGGTAGAAGAATAGAATGTCCTTAACCACGGATGTTTGGGGTGCTCCGTAATTACGCGTGGCATGTCACCTATAGTTAGTGATGAAAATTTTCCGTGGAAAATTATGGAAAAAATTGGAAAATTTTGGAAAATTTTGAAAGTTTCGATTTTTTGATAGGCCTTATAATTTGAGCGCTTCCACTGCCCAGGCAGCTATGTACCAATAAATTGGGTCTAAAACTCTTAATTTTATCATTATTTCGACTAAAGCGATCGTAGCAATGCGAGTTCCGTCCGCGGATTTTTTGAACATTCCTTTGCCACCAGTGGCTTGTGCCATTTTGTTAGGATTTTTAATTATCACACAGACACCGTTTGGGATAACGTGAATCTTGCTTTACAATAGGGGTATAATTTCATGCAATGTGAAAGATCTGGAGCAAAGATAATGTACTTCATTTTGGAGTTTGTTTATTAGCTTGAAAGTTAAGCTTTATTATGCAGCGTTGATCAATGAAAGAAATTCTTCATGTGTTGATGAACAAGTGAAGTATGCACACTGTCCACGGAGTATTCAAGAGCGACCATATTGAAAGACATGACTGTAAACTCGTATTTGGTCACTAAAGATATCTGTGATGAGTAAAAGAATATCTATGATAGCCTCTAACTTCTGGCCTATTGTCCGACATCTTCGCTGAGGATACACATCTTCCATTTCTAGTTCAGATGGTTCAAATAGTTCCAATTCGATTTCAGATCTGTCCAAATGAATTTCAGACATGATCCAGATGAATTGGAGATCTCCAGTTGAATTAAAGATCTTTTCAAAGTTGAGCTTGAAACAGATATCTGAAATTCAGCTAGAGAAATCTGAAATTCATCTAATGTCTGAAATTCATTTGGAAAGATCTGAAATAGACATGGAAAAGTTGCAGTTGGTTACAAAAGTTAACATACAAGCATGATAGAGAAGTTTTCGGTCTTTGAATATTAGTCTTTTCAAACGTCTCCAAAACAAAGGCAAAAACGTCAATCATCAAAAAATGAATTTCAAAATTTTCCAATGAAAAATTTTCCGGAAAATTTTGAAAAAATTGGAAAATTTTCCATTTGCATCACTATAGTGTAGTTGCATCCAAAAATAGTATTGGTTGAATTTTCGAAAAAATGTCGCTATACTGTCACTTTGACACGAAGGTACAGAATGGTATAGATTCGAGAATCATTGATAGGGCCTTCCTTCATTCCAAAATTGAATTTTCACTCACTCTGACTTAGATAAAATGATATTTTAAATTTGAAAATATCTAGATGCTTTTTTGTGCATGGCTCGACACCGTGACCCATGCTTTCAGCATGCATGGTAGGCCTGGAAAGCGATAAAATAAAAATTCATTGATGCTCCTCGCAATTGCTTATTTGTATAACGACTTCAGTGTTTCGTAAATAAAATTATAAAGGACTGTTATTCTACATTATCTAGCATTCTGAAAATACACAAGGCTACTATAGGCCTACTCAAAAGTCTTCACATATCACAATCAATAAAGCAGTGGTGAAAACTGAAGTGATCACGTCCTTTCATGAAGCAATTATATGCGTCATGATACACACTAAATTATCATTTAATTCATTCACTTGGTCACTTGGAACAGTTTGAATTCACAAGCTGTGATGCAAGTAGGCCTACTTGCATGCACTGTAAGTGTCGTAATCTGACCTTTACTTTTTAAACATGGTCTGTATGCTAAGTTTTTTGTGCACCAAAAGAGCATAAATGAAAGGATATTGCATTTTTTAACTCGATCAAGCAACCTTAAAATCATTTTGTTCTACCACTATGGGTCACGTAGCGCGTGTCCCATCAATGAAAGGCCTCTCCTGAAGCAAGGATTCGCGGTATAGATAGTTCTCCTCTAGTTTGGGCCTGCTTTAGAACATTTGTCCGAGTAATGGATAAAAGACCGTTCCAGGACACCATAAAATTAAAAAATGGTATTTTTAAAAACGACATAAATTCATGAATTTAGGCCCTTTTTCAGGTTTTTAAGACCTAAATTCATGAATTTAGTCCATTCAAAAAGTACCATTTTTGAAAAAATGGTACTTTTTAAAAACGACATAAATTCATGAATTTGAACCCTTTTTCAGGTTATGAAGACCTAAATTCATAAATCGGCTAAAGCCAAAGGAGCTTCGCTCCGATTTGGGCGTTT
This sequence comes from Prostheceraeus crozeri, assembly GCA_907163375.1. Lineage (NCBI taxonomy): Eukaryota > Metazoa > Platyhelminthes > Polycladida > Euryleptidae > Prostheceraeus > Prostheceraeus crozeri. The sequence goes on along the minus strand of CAJQUW010002445.1, from coordinate 1,019 downwards.
TTAAAAATACCCAATTTTCAAATTTTTCAAAATCTCAAATTTGTGATTATGACATTTTCCACCCTTAAAATCATGACCGTTCCAGGACACTAAAAATTATAAAAGTTGAGAATTTCAAAATTTGTGATTATGACATTTTTACTCACGTCAAAATCATGAACCGTTCTAGGACACCGAAAAAATCATAAAAGTTAAGAATCTCAAATTTGAGAAATACAATCGGGCGAAGCCCTAGAACCTCTGGTTCGATTTTTCACCCTTATCAAAATCATGACCGTTCTAGGAACCACCGAAAAAAATCATAAAAGTTAAGAATCTCCAGAGTTATCCATCTTTCAGGTTTTCGAAAATATATCATGTGACTAAAAATATTTCTTTTAAAAATGGATGAAACAAAAGTGGAAGGAACCGCAAGAATATATCCATCATTATCATATGAAATGGATATTGCAAAACACAAAGATAGAGTACGTTATATGAAAGATAAAGAATCTCAATTATTACTTAGATTAGAACATTATAATAAAATTTAAGGAATGTGACACAAGCCGTTGGAGCATGTTTAACAATTTCTTTAGGCGCTACTCAGCCCATTGTCATTTCATCTGGCGTTCTTACAATTCCAGTAGGTTGCTACAGCTTTGTGATACAATTAGATTTTAGTTGTACGTTAGGGAAGTTGTTTTAATTCAAGCACGTCAGCACAATCACATGACGCCAAGCATCTGGCAGCTGTTTTCAATTCTCTCTCTCTCCTGTCATTGTTCCGTGTGCGGCTTAGAAAGCAAAGTTCTCATTTGAAATGTCTTCCGTCAGCAAAAACTAGAGAGAGAATTTTGTTGCTTCGTGGATCAAGTTGTGCCTCTTATTTCACCAGACCATATGGATTTCTTCAAAACGATAACAACAAATTTTATCAATGAGATCACTAAGAAAAAAACAGAAGACGAGTGGAAACGAAGAAGATAAAAGAGAGAAGTGTTTGAAATAATCCGAGATTCATTCAAGGATGTTGACAG
>CAJQUW010002444.1:0-184755 GCA_907163375.1 Prostheceraeus crozeri | reverse complement strand
TTTCATCGGATGAAGCTTGCGCATTGATCGTGTTAGCGCTTAATTAACAGCCTGTTTGTATCGTTCCCACTGTAGGAAGTTCTCTGATCGCATCACGGATACAATTAGACCACTCTACAGATCTCATGGAAATACTTCTCGTTCGATGACACCGGTGACACGTAGAACATTTCCTGCATTTATCAATTTACTTCATCCAAGTTCCCTTTTTTATAATATGAAGTTTGTATGAGCCATCAGTCATTACATCACATCATTATGAGCTGGATCCAAAATCATTACGCTCATAGCTCATAATGGTGAATTCAAAATCACTGAAAATATCCAGGTTTCCGGAAAATAGTTCACCATGGAAAAGCTAGGTCTTCAAGACACTGAGTATGTCAAAAGAGAAAACTCGCGTCCATTGAGATTAAAATGTATTTACAGGAGTTGTATGTACAAATAGAAGAAGAGATATCAAGCAAACAGTCATCAGCAGACACTAGCAGCGTTAAAATCCTGGGATTTTCTACATCGACGGACTGCTCAACAACACATCTTCCAAACACTTCTATCGAATTGGACAGTTGACTTGCATTGCAAATAGTAATTCCAAGAATGATCCGGGAAGGAGTTGGGAAGGTGAACAAGAAGATAATTGGATGACAAAGAAGAGGTAGGCTGGAGGAGATTGATGTCGGACAGCAGTTTCTTCACACCAGTAGCTGCTCGATGATAGCTGAAACGCAGAAACACATTCTGCACTTGTGAGATATACTGGTATCATATTACTATCGAATCAGGAACTGCTGAGTAGTACATGTGCATGCATTATGAAATTTTGATAAAAGAAGTAAATTTGTGGTAGTGAGATATCATTCCAGTTGGAACAATTATAAATTGAAGTTTAGCGAAAAGTTAATGTTTTTATCCACTCCCTCTCAGAAATGAAAATTGCTCTGTAGAGCGATGCACTCAGGCAGACGCTTCGGAGCTCTATCACAGCCTCAGTGACAGTAAAAACTGAAGTGACGATAGCACAACTGTGGAGCAGACGCTTCGGAGCTCTATCACAGCCTCAGTGACTGTAAAAACAGAAGTGACGATAGCACAACTGTGGAGTGGATCTTAAATACTGCTCGATTTGATCACTTACTCGTGGGCGCCCGTCATCTACTAAGCAGTTCATGCTTCCTATTCAGGTTAGCATTGAGTCATGAAGCGTCTGTCTGGGTACATAGCTTCAAAACATAATATCTATTTTAAAACAGTAGTAAAACTGTATAAAACAGTAGGGAAAACTTTTCACAAAACTACAATGAACAATTACCTCCCGAACACCCCTTTCTAGAGAATTGATTATTTGTTCCTTGTTAATTTTCTATTAAAAACAGTTTAACATTTTAATAATCCACTGCTTTTGTCCTATGTTGTTAGTTCTTCCGATAGTAACTTCCTTTAGAACTTTCTTATACACTGTACATGACATCATTTTCACTGATTTGATGTTCACCATTACGATTTCAAATTTGATGTTATTTGACATTCTATATTTTTCATGTTAAATGAATATCTATTGTTTCCGATATCTTTATTTCGTTTCCATTTCAAATACACCTTCCGCCGCTCAAGACGACCGAATCTGCAGACAACTACAACTACTGTTTTAGAAAACCGCGCGTGTTGTGTGTGTCAGATTCCCCTTTACGCATAAAACACACGTCAGGGCGTGTTACAAATTGAGAAAACACTTGTCCTGAATCTACATTCAACTGCACTTTCGATGACCAAAGCGAAGATAAGCGACCAAGACAAACGTCGACTAATGAGGGCCTTTGAAAGATTAAGATTTTTAGTGAGAATATGTAATGAGTTTCTAGAAACAGCAAGCAATTCCTTATATTCAAATGAAATGACTTACAGGATTATGGATAATACTCCGTGCCATCGGAATGCAGTTGTCAAATCCAATTCCCCATTTCTCAATCCCATCGAGAATGCGTTTTCCGTATGGAAATAGCCAATAAAAGACCGATTGTCCTCACAAGAAATTCATGAGAGGTTGAATGAAGAAGGCGGACGAGAGTCAAAATCTGCTAGAAGAAGGCGAATTCTAGTTGAAATTGGCAGAAATAACACCAGAAATGTGCTGGTTTGTATCGTCATTCTGTGACTTACATTCCCAAATGTCAAGGTCTAGAAGACATTTTGTATAAGCAAAAATATTCATCTTGTAGTTGTATGACGTTTACAATATGTTTTAATATTCGATGGATTAGATCATTGCTTGCTTTTCATAAAATTTGATTCAAATTCAATTGAACTCATATCTCATTCGTAATGTCTTGCTGATCAAGTAATTTACAGGTGTTTGATTACGCAATTAATATTGATGCAATTGGTTTTTTTCTGCTAGGTATAAAGCTATCTCAACGTTTTGTTTGCGCATTAGAGTTGCAATTGGATGCAGATTCGGTGTAGTCTGTTGACGATTCCCCTATTTTTCTATTGGTTTACAACAGTAGCGGCTTCTGAGTAGCAGTTGACTGCCGATTCGTTCGTCTTGAGCGGCGAAAGGTGTAGTTGTCTCACCAAAATCATTTTCAACAACGTGAAATCTTCTAAGGTTTCAAATTCATGTTGCTGCACGAATTACTAACATACACGTACGAATGCAAATACATATAAATAAATGTATAATTTTGTGTGACAAAAAATCCCATACCTTGGTAAAGCTTATAATGTCAAGATAGGAAGCCGACTAGAAATACAAGATATGGCAACTACAGTAGATTGAAAGAATGTCCTAAGGATGCATGCAAGTCTCAACTAATGCCCTAAGTGAAAAATAGTCGCAGCGAATAGATTCGTTCTTCTAATGAGGGGGGTTGACCTACGATAATGTAATTGGGTCGTTTAGGGGGTGTCAACGATGATTACGAGACCGATCATGGGGATGGGGATCAAAATCTGGAAAATAGTCGATTACGTGATTCTTGAATGACCCCTACGGTGGGAAGTGTTAGAAAATCGGGGTCCACTCGGTGTGAACAGCTTTGGCTAGGTGGTAGAGCTTAAGATTAAATAAGATAGCTTTTGGCCTGCCTCACAAGCTACGAGTACCTTGTGACAATTTGCTGATCATTTCAAAGGAAATAATTTTCATAGTCGATTGTACTGAATGATGCCAAACATATTTTGCGTGATGATTGAATGAAACAGACAAGTCATAAGAAATCGTTTGTTTTGCGTCTACCTGCGGTTTTGGACATAACATCAAAATAGAAAGATTACATAGTCTTGCGTGTCAATCAAAGCGCACTCCGTCTTATAAATAGAATAATTAAATATTGAGTTGCATCTTCAGTTGAAAATGAGAACAGAACTGTACAGCTGCCATTTCATCCAATATCGGGACAGCAGGCTTAGTTCACATCTCTCAACATCCACACAACTCCCCATTTCAAGTTGCAGCCTTGCCCAGTTGCCATTATTAAGACAGTCAGACAAGGCAACAAGGATAAATGAGCACTCCATCTGGTTATTTTCTCATGATAAGACTGAATATCTAGAATTGTTAATTCTTGGTACTCGCTAAATCAACATTCAAGTTCGGACAGCGCAGGGTCATCACTTTCAAAAATCCTGAGACAAATATCTCAGGAGTTACCGAGCAGCAACACTGACAGCCTATCACAGAGCATTCACCATCACGAAAACCATATTCTTGTAATCCGAAGAGCGAACTTCTTCACTTGACTGAGACAAGTCGCCCCTTATTCCTGTTAGTCGGCAATTGCATTCAATGATTAATGAGTAGATCGGATGAGTCTCATTTTTCAAATCAAAGATGAAAATGATATTCAGACTAATCAGCTCCGGTCGTACACCACAGAAATTGAATACACTTAGCGTCACACACAACTACTGAACTCTACTAAATAACTAATTACAATTTATGTTGCTACTCATTACCCTCCAAATCAGTAGTATGATAGTCACGAACAATCAGAAAAGAGCATTACCTGTCTTATCTTGTGGTGATTCTTCGGTGGAAGAGATGAGTTTCTCACTTTCAGTCTCTATCCGTCGTCTGCTGCCCACGTGATTGAGCAGCAGCTTGACTTCGCCTTCAGGCACCAGGGTTGACGTCTCCTCAGTGGATGGCCCGGCGCTCTCCGTCGTATGTTGTGGAGGAGCACAGGGCTTGACTGAGTGGAGGAGGGATGTAGAGGATTGAGACATACTGCCATCTTCATAAATACTCTCACAGAACGCCTGTGAGCTCCCGACACCTCCATCTCGGTCCTGCATCCGTCGGGCGGCACGGGCGTCATCCAGGATCCGTCCCATTGTCTTCTTCATACGCAGGGCGCCCAGCCGAACATCCGCCTCCGCATGCCAACCTTCGGATAGGAGTCTGGAGGCCCGGGCGAGGCCAGAATGAAGTTCCCAGCGAGGACTAAGAGGAGGGCGCTCGCGCCGGTCACACACCACAGTCTTCATCTGCTCGTAGGAGGGATCGGAGGGGACACGGCCGGAGAAGGGAATTTGATATTCATCAGTCACACCTGCGGGAGAAGATTGGGAGTATTGTCCACATAGGACATGCATTTTGTGTGCTTCAGCAATTAATTAAATGCTTAAATTGTCTAAATCAGAGGTTCATCAGATGATACGCGAGTACCTGTCCGAAGTAGGCTATATGCATTATGATGATAATTTATTCATGTCACAGACCAAATCTATTAGGAAAAGTGTTGGTCAGCTTGAGAAAATTATATCGACCACAAAATTCGATGCAAGTTATCACTTTTCATCGTCTCAAAAGACCAAGATTTGTCTTGTGCATAGATATCATCTTGTCACATCAAACTTTGTATTATGTTGTTTAGATATCAATGCAACAGGCGATGCAATGACATCAATTGAGCGATCGACAGGTTGAAATCAACAAAGCAAAACCATACTTGAAGCTCAGCAAGCCAAAATCACATACTTTGAAAATGCTTATGTCATAGAAATTAACATTAACTCTGGCAAGCCACAAGTATTCACAAATCATGTTGGCTACGTTTCTTAAAAAACGATAAATAACCTGTATCTGATTGTAGATATTTGACACAATATCTTGAAACAGCATTCATATAGATATCTACGTTATCTTCAGAGATCGATTTCTCGAATAAAAAAGAATTATATCATTCCGAACATAAAAATAATGGCTTTGAGACTAAGTGGTACGCGACCACCGTGTAGGATCTCAAGTGGTACAGAGAACTATAAGGTTAGAAACCACTGGTCTAAATGCATGAAGCCCTGTTTGTTAGTTCGGATTTTAATGTAATGCCTTAAGTTTACATGTCATGTTGACTTCAGCTATTACTCTCTGCATATACCATGAATGTACATGGAGGTATTCCGTGGCACAGTGGTTAAGTGCTTGGCCTAGCGATCTTTCGGTACAGAGGTCGAGCCCCGAAAGTGTCATTGGAAGTCGGCAGGAAGGGCATCCGGACTTAAAGTACTACAACGCTCTAAGTCTGACTATGTCAGCAACGTCCAAGCCCCCAGTCTGGGGGAGTAATGACGTTAAAGCTTCATTTCATATACTATGTACATATGCAGATCACTTCACCTAACCGAAAGGAAAAAATACAAGACGCAGGAACTACAAACGTCTCTGGCTTGTTTGCCGTCATCAGTGCAGTATACCTCTTGCAAATAATCAGTAAATCAGAAGCAGATCAATCTTCAGACTTCTACAATTAATGAAATAATTTAAATACTGTTCTAAGAGCTCGGGTTCAAAATCTGAACTTGCAAACATTTTGACTGTTACAATTGAGCACGCGATCTTTGTACTGATTAAACTCTACGATTTTCACTTTTTCAGTTGTACATGTTTCACACACTTACCATCAGTAGCACACCGTCGCAGGACTTCCCAAATGACCAATGCCAGCGCATAGACATCTGCAGCCTTGAGAAGTTCAAACGCAGCAGCCTTCGACAGTCCAGGAGTGCAGTGAGCCTCCGTGAGGATTTCAGGAGACATGTACCGCTTTGTTCCCACCTGTGGAATGAAAAATACAGAGATTCAACCGAGGTAATCAAATTCCGAAGAAGAAAATGACAACAAGGTCTTTTCGATCAATGAAACATCAATTGTACGTAATTTAGCTATGGTATAATAAGGAAAAAGAAGGCAGCAATGCATCTCGTCACAATGATATCTGTATCGATGCATGTGAAAGATATCTTAGAAATGTCATTTAACGAATATCTACATATGTATTCACAGCATTGCTGCCCGCTTTTTTCCTGCATTGCTACCCAGTTCATTTTAATTGCGCACAATAGTATTAACAGAGATTTTTGAGGGCAACAATGCAATATTGCAGTTTAGACAGCTGAACCGCAATATGCTATGAGGCTGAGGGCCGTCAGGCACGAAGCCATAACTTATTGCGGTTCCGATGTCTAAACTGAAATATCATTGTGTTTCGGTTTTCTATGTAACTGAACTGCAATATGCTACTATTGAACCGCAATATACCCACGAAGCATATTGCTGTTCAACATCATAGAATTCTAATTCAAATGTGGACTTAAATGGAATGAATAAAATGTTTTTCATATATCTACGTTCTTTATTCTGAACTGCAATATGCCAAACCGGCATATAGTGGTTCAGTATTTTAACTGAGGAAGATGTACGAACCTAAACACAATGTATGACATTTTCTGGTGGTTAGACGTTGTCCTACATTAAGTTTAGGTTCGTATATCTTCCCATGTTAAAATATTGAACCGCAATGTACCTGTTCAGCATATTGCGGTTCATACCATAATGTATTCCACCCATACATCACTTCTAACTGACTGCAGCAAGAAAGAAGATACAAATACCCTGAGAAAGAAAGCTGAAGAAACAATTGATGCAAGACTGAAAGACATGGACGTTCAGATCAGGACTGACGGATCAGTGATGGGAAATCAGGAACGAGGAGGCAGCGGTGCAGTAATCATATGGAAGGAAGGGGGACTACTCGACCGTCCTTGCACCTGCCGATAGATGGTGTAGCAGCTACAATGCTGAATTGGCTGCATTGAGGATCGGCCTTGAGAAAGCCATGGAAGACCAGGGATGGGACAACTGTAGAAACGTTGCTATTTGTCTTGATAATAAAGGTGTGATTGAAAAGATACGAAGTGGCCACCTAGACGTCAGAACATCAAACGAAGACCAAACTTGGAACAGTCTGCAGAAAGCAGCAAATAAGAATATTCTCATTCAATGGGTCCTCAGTCATGTTGGTGTACATTGGAATGAGATCGCAGACACGACTGCAAAAGATGCCATTAATCTAACCAGAAAGACATTCCCATCGATATCGACACTGTGAAAACAAAAATACGATGAAGCCTTGCCAACGAATGGAAGAAGAATAACAGCCATTGGAAATACAAGCATCAAGAAGAAGTCATCTTGAGTAGATCAGAACGAACCGAACTTGCGAGATACAGGACAGGGCATTCTCTTCTTCTCAAGAAGTATCGCCATCGTATCGGCTTAGCAGAGGAGGCAATCTGCGATGAATGTGGCGAAGAGGAAGAAAGCCTGGAGCACAACCTCATCAAGTCCTCAAGATGGGATGTGCAGCGTTATGCCAGTTTCCATACCATCCACCCGGAAACCAACCAAATTTCTGTCACCCAGTTGCTGAACTATTTGATGGCAATCGGTCGTCGCTAGCGACTGACGTCAATGTGTCTTCACACCGAACGGGCCAAAACAACAACAACAACAGCATATTACGGTTCAATCATAGATAACCTCAACACAATGATATTGCAATTCAGATCTCAGAACCGCAATAAGCTATGACTTCGGGCCTAACGACCCTCAGCTCTATAACATATTGCAGTTCAGATATCTGCCCTCAGAAGTCAATGTTTATGTTATATTGTATGTCAATCTCGGTGGCCTTGTTCATCGAAATGATTGAAATGAGTTTGAAGTGCCTTTCAGTCTGGCATCGGAGATCAACCAATTCATACCCGCCAATTTCACACAGCATTCTTACCGTACCATATCATCGTTCATTATTTCACTTGAGATTACATAAGCATTATATTCTATTATAAATGGCTACTGGGATGACTTTCATCATCGTATGAGAATTTATGAATGAATTGGTAAATGGATATGATTACAAATCATTCCAAGGTAGAAATTTGAATTTTGATTCTATTCGGATGGTAAACATCATAGACTTTCAGGCTTCCAATGCATTGACATTTAATGAGCTGTAAACCTTCATAGACTTCACTGAAAGTCTTATCGAATGTTTCTTCATCTCTCCATTATCTGTCACTAACAGTAATCATGTATTGTGATATTCATAGATTTCTTAAGAGCAACATACAATATCATGGAGGCCCCACCCTCAAGCCTCCCTTAAAAACCATGACCTTCTGCTTGTCTATCTTAAACATGGCGAAGAAGTGTCATATTATGTGATACAGAGTGGTTTCATACATTATATAATACCTTTTGAATTACCGTCATATGGAATGGCAATATAGAACTGTAACAGAAAACAATGTAGAGCTGAAGAGGATTAGGTTGAAGATCATACCATGAAATACAGTTTTAAAATCCTAACTAGGTATCTGACTGACATCCTGTTAGAAAACGGATATCCATTGGAATTCATTCGTCGTCACAGGGATCAAGTGGAGCAACCGATTGTCACTGGCCCGGAGAAGAAGGCGATCTACGTCTGCCTTCCATACAAAGGGCATTCCAATGAAGTTTACGCAAAACGTGAGCTCCGATGTCTCCTAAGCATCTATGGCGCTGCCAAGTGCGTACTCATCTTCTCCACAGCTCGTGTTCCAGTTCGCTCTCCCAAGGACCCAACTCCGACTTTGGCTCAATCATCATTAATCTACGAATACAAATGCAACTGTGGAAGCAGTCACGTGGGCCGAACAGGACGACGTCTCCGGGACCGCATCAATGAGCACATCCCATAGTGACTCAGCACGGCTGAGAAGAAGCCGTTGGCCGAACAGGACGACGTCTCCGGGACCGCATCAATGAGAACATCCCACAGTGGCTCAACACGGCTGAGAAGAAGCCGTTGGCCGAACAGGACGAGGTCTCCGGGACCGCATCAATGAGAACATCCCACAGTGGCTCAACACGGCTGAGAAGAAGCCGTTGGCCGAACAGGACGAGGTCTCCGGGACAGCATCAATGAGCACATCCCACAGTGACTCAGCACGGCTGAGAAGAAGCCGTTGGCCGAACAGGACGACGTCTCCGGGACCGCATCAATGAGCACATCCCACAGTGGCTCAACACGGCTGAGAAGAAGCCCCCAAGATCAAAGAAGACTCCTCAAAGCTCCATCACGAAGCATCTGCAAACGTGCTGTGCTACTGCTCAACAGGCGAAGTCGTTCTTCAAGGTACTCTACCGTCATCACAACTCGTGGCACTTGCGCATACTCGAGGCCCTAACAATAAAGCGGCTTACACCAAACTTGTATGTTTAGAAGTAGGGTTTCGGAGTCGGAGTCGGAGTCCCCCGGAGTCCTATCATTTGGCCGGAGTCGGAGTCGGAGTCCTATCAAATGATAGGACTCCGGACTCCGACTTAGTAGTAAAATTGTTGTAGCCTCAATAAAAGATGGCATTTTCAAAAATATATTTTCCATCATTTTATCTTCCGAGTTTCTCTAGCGACATTAATCTACATTCTAGACAAATATCTTTATTATATTTAATCATTTGATCATTTTATACAATTAATATAACTTACTTTATACATAACTTAACAAGTTGATTAGCCTACATCAAACATTCTAGCTACTACTATACATAATTTGTTATCCTCCAATTGATTTGATATAGACGTATAGCTATGAATTGAAGTGAAAATTTGATCCTCAAAGTTATTTCTTATTAAGCCTATGGCGCACGCGCAGTATTGGTCATTTAATATGAGAATGTCTGTCAATTGTTCATTTTGCATGGTTGGTGGGACTATTCCTCTGGGGATGATTAAGAGTAGATTACAATGATACTATGGAAGATGTGGAGGCCATTCAAGTGGCTCGTGACGCAGACATGTAAAAATGTCATTTACATAAATGAAGTTTATAGTTGCATAACTTAGAGCCAAAATTGTGAGTTGAGAAGACTGGAGAATCTTCGGTGCCCGGAGTCGGAGTCGGAGTCCTTAAGATGTAGTCGGAGTCCTTAAACTTTGAAAACCCGGAGTCGGAGTCGGAGTCCTATCAAAATTTTAGGACTCCGAAACCCTGCTCAGAAGGAGCACTTGTTAACGTTACTTTTACCTTGGTAATTTTTACTTTCTCTTCATTTATCTCGTAAACGATTTTTCTTTTCTTATTAGTAATTTTTCCATACATGTATTTCAGCTACTACTTATTCACTTCGCGCTTGCTTGAGCTGTGACAGTCCATTACTTGATCGATATTAACAATATTCATATCTCCATCAGTTTTGGTTCATTCTGCGTGTCACACCGACTGAGAGCAGACGAAGCGCGTTTGTGGCAATACACGATAAATAATGAGACTTCTGGTGTTATTTTTCCTTTATAAAACCACACCGGGGCACAATTGCTTTAAAAATCCTACCTATTAAAAACTCGTTGATTTCCAGATCGAGGTGGGTTTTATCAAGCCTAGTGCGTTCGAAGGTTGCCCCATCCCTAACTGTATAGAGTAGAGGGTAAGCAAAAGTCACCTATCTGTTGACTGCGCATAGATATCGACCAGCTGCTAAAGATGTCGAATAACTCACCTTATTATTCGGCAGTTGGGCCGGCGTTGACGAGCTTACGCGGCCCATATTCAGCTCATCTGCTGCTTGGGAGTAGGTGACTGACAGGCCGAGATCAGCGATACAACAGGAGCCATTGACTCGGACCAGAATATTCTTCGACTTGACATCGCGATGTGCGATGCCTGGCTTTCCCTGACAGCCATAAATCTCCGTGTGAAGATGACACATACCCGCTGCAGCGCTGTAGATCAACGCCAAGCCAGCCTCTGGACTGACCACGTGGGCATTGAGGTAGTCGAAGAGAGAGCCACGTGGATGGTAGTGTGTGATGAGCCACAGCTGTGTACAACCGTATCGACTCGTCATGTCTGATGCGAAGTAGCCCAGGATGTTCTCATGACGCAACAAGAGCGTGTTGTACATTTCCGTCTCCCTGGACCAGCTCGCTTCCTCACGGGAGGAGAAGATTTTGACAGCGACCGGCTCGCCGTGATAATCACCGCGCCAAACTTCACCATACCGGCCTTTGCCTGCAAGAAGACATTCTATCATTAATAAAAGGTAATTTGCACATGAAATTTTCATTTCTACAAAACTTTAAATATAATCGAATCAAGACACGACACGGTCAAAATAATTCGAAGGATCCAGGAAACGGAAGACACCAAAGATAAACAACCTTCCTAGTGGAGAACCCTGTAAATAATTAGGTAATTATAAGTCATGAACGAATGAATGCAAATTAATAATAACTACATAGAGTAACCTACTCCAGTACAGAGTAGGGATTGAAATACGAATAATGGCTAGCGTAAGACGGGAAGGGAAATAAATTAAAGCTCATTATCAATTTTATTTTTACAATCTAAGAACTAACATCAGAGTTCGTCATGGACCTGACGAGAAGCTAACTTAAGAATAACAAATGGTGAAAATAAGAAAACTAAGAAACCAAAATTAAGCTTGCTATGTATGGAGTCATCAGGGAGGAACCATGTGGTTGCATGAAGGAAGGTTTCGGCCCCTAACCTCCAAAGGAAGAGGTCCTGACTAGTCATTTTTAGATTTGTAGTTGGAAAGAGTCAGGAGTATTTTATGGTGTTATTATTATCATTGCAAATTTGTACTAACTTTTTCGACTACTATCCGGCAGTCATCTTCAGGCACAAAATAATCTATTGATTATTTAACGTTTGGAAAACTAATCTGGAAAGTAAAGGCCTAAAGGTAAATGTCGGGAAGACGAAAGTTATGGTGAGCAAGGCCGATCATATCAGCCAGCAAATGGATAAGGCCAGATATCCTTGCGGCGTCTGCCGAAAGGGAGTAGGCAGGAACTCAATTCTGTGTTCTCACTGCAATTGCTGGATTCACAAAAGATGCACGAACCTCAATACCATACGCGCCGATCCCAGCTTCAAATGCAGTAGATGCGAAGGTAACCTGCCGACCTCGTTTGACATGCCCACAACAATAACTGTTGGTAGCGATGATTTAATGGTCGTCAACTCTTTCTGCTACCTAGGCGATGTCATCGATTGAAGTGGAGGCTGTTTCGGTGCTACAACTGCAAGAGTCAAAATGGCTTGGATAACTTTCAGTGACTTACTGTCGATTCTTACGAATCACAGTATTTCTCTACGACGTAGAGGGTACATTTATCACACCTGCGTCCGTAGTGTATTGCTCTATGCCTCCGAAACATGAGCTCTGAAGAATGACGACATCAACAGACTGGTAAGAAATGAAAACATGATGATCAGATGAATGTGTGCCGCCAAGCTCTGCGAACGTAGATCAATGGAAGGACTACGACAAGCTTTGGTAATCACAGACTTGCCGAGTGTGTTGCGAGCAAACCGATTGAGATGGTTCGGGCACTTGGTACGGATGCCTGACTCAAGCTGGCCAAAAAGAGCTCTATCTCTGGAGGTACCTGGTCCGAATATTCGTGGTGGCCAGAGAAAGAAGTGGTTCCACAACGTGGAGAAGGATCTGAGAGATCTGCAACTCGACCGTCGCACTGCACAAGACCGTGCTGCGTGGAGAAGCGCAATCCGCCCACATCGGAATCGACACGACATATAGTCCAACCCCCAATCCTGAGGAAACAAGGACTCAAAACCGGACACTAAGTAGTAAGCAAGTAATGAAACCTCATTCACAGGGTTGCCGTAGAATTATTTCCTCCATTCCGAATTTGACGAGGGTGTAAATTTCCACCAAAACTTACATGTCTTTTTTTGGGAAAGTTAACACCTCACCGGTCACTTCACAACAGTGTTGTGGATTCGATGTATTCACTGATCTAAAAGAATGTGTCTATTCTGCACGTGCAACAAACAAACAAACACGTGCACATAAGAAGTACGAACCTTTTCTGGCATTGTATTTTGACAATGCCGCCCTATATTTTTATAAAGGCACATTTGTGGAATGTGTAGCTGCAGTTCTAATGCATTCTGTATGAAAATTGAATGGGATTCCAATTCTGTCATGCAATAAGTAGGAAATACCTAACGTCCTACTCCTGTGGTCAACATGTGATGTACAGGTTGTAAGAATATAATTGCATACAGCTTCACATAATGATGTGCAAAGTAATTAGAAATTAGAGCTGAAAAAATTATTCGAATGAAACCATAGTATGCTTGCACGACTCGCATTGTGAAAACAGCTCATTAGACATAAACTATGTCAATAAATCAGATCGTGCTAATTCAAAAGGAAATATCGTTGGATTACAGCTTCCGTGGGAAAATGTAATGGAGATTTCCTTGCACTTTCCATAAACTCAAAACCGGACAGTAGTAAGTATTGATGTTAGTAGGGAGTTTAAATGATTAGTTTGAAAATGATATTTACAATGAGATGAATATGGTGTAATACAATGTGGATGTGAACAGGTTGTACTGGCATACATATCAAAGATTGTTGTACTTATCTACATTGTATTAGACCATATATCTTCTCATTGTAAATATCATTTATAAACTAATAATCTAAACTCCAGACCTGCCAACATTCACATTTGCAAAATCGGGACATGGTCACTATCATCAGGCATGCAAACTAAACCATATATATATTTAAAAAATCTACATTATTTTGAATATTTTGTAAAACATAAATACATTCAAATACGACTATTTGAGACAATGGAATCATAAAATATATATGACATAATATATGACTGTGAAAAGCGGGTGGCATGTTATGAGCAAGATAGCGCAAATATATTATTGTTTCATTGTTGTTAATTGCATTCACGACATGGTTTAAGATGCTTTGGTGGACAATCGATCCCCGCTATTTGCCTTAATGTCGGCGGTCAAAATTGTGACGTGTTATTTATTCATTGATTATAATTGCCTTGACAACTGATGTGTGGTGGTGAGGGTTTGATCCTGTCAATTGACACAGTCGCGTAAGTGGTTCGTAGCTCGGTTGTTTAGGGCACATGTCTAGTTAACCTTGGTCGTAGGTTCGAATCCTACCAGCCGCACATCTTTTGCATGGCAATTTGATCAATCGTTTATTTGATTTCATTGTTGTTAATAGCACACGTGTGAATATGGAATGCGCGCAGCGCAAATTTCTTGAATTATTTTGCTAGACTTATTTAAAAACTGACTAGTAAAGATCTTACAACATGAAAAATCAAAATATCGGGACATTTGTCAGAAAATCGGGACAGTTGGCAGGTCTGAAACTCCCTACTAACATCAATAGATTCTTTTGTATCTGAAGATGATTGCCGGGAAAATTTTGTACACATTTACAATAATAATAATGAAAATAACAAAATACTAATGACTCTTTCTACCTACAAATCTAGTGATCATGACAATTTGTTACAGTATTGAAATGACCAAGAATTCACAATGTAAAAAGGAAAACTTACGAAGTTTGCACTGATTCTGTCTTCGTGTACCTGGACGCTAATACATCCATGAAAAAATTGCTTGAAAGCGGGGAGGTGAACCCAGTCTTCAGCTGACTAAATACAAGGGCTGTGGAGAAGCAAGGCCTGATGTGGCCGCCTCCGCCTTAATATTTTCAAATATTATCAAGATGCTTGCAATGATATAGACCTGCAAGTTAGTGTTCCATGAAAATATCAAATGGAAGAGTATAAGTCTGTATTTTGATAGGCCCCAAGTTTAGTGCGCTTGATGATATCAGTTATAGACATAGCTGACAAACTATTAGGGCCTAGGCCTAAAGTTTGCTGATTCAAATGGTTCTTCTTTCAATGCTGAAATCATGGGAACAGCATCTCAAATCTCACCTTCAATTTTTCAATGAGCAAAACTATCATATTTCATCATCATCCTTCCGTCATCCTGACTTAACCAGAAATAAAAGAATGTGTAGCTAAGTTGGCATGTTGGGTATTAATGCTACTACTTATTTCAGTCAACAGTAGCATATGAATCACAATAATACTATAGATGTCAAAACGCAGACTTACCGATGCATTCGACCAACGACACTTGTCGAGCAACTGTTCTCTGTACGAGGAACGGTAGACCGGAGCCGGAACCGGAGCTGCAAGAGATGTCATACAGACGGTGAAGAGTTGACTCTCCCACGTGTTGGGCCTTCAAGCTGGAACTGCCGTCAACTGGTGCTCCGCTAGTAGCCACTGAATTGATTTGCCCGCTGTTGACGCCAGGCAGGAGTAGATCTGGCCGGGATACGGAGGTGCAAGCGGATTTGGCCTTCCCTGCACCATTGGACGCTTTCAACGCATACTCCTTCAGCCGGGGCTTCAGGATGAGTCGCCAAAGAAAGAACATGAGGATGCCGAAGACAAGTAAGACTAAGGAGGGAATAACGATTGCTAATACAAAGTCAGGGCGCGCACCGCCCAGGATCATCGGTTTCCGAGGCCCATCTGAAGAAATAAAAAGCAGGGATGATCTCTCAGGCTAAGTTACTCCAACAGAGAATCATATGGACTTTCATTCATCACATCAACGTTGTTAGAGAAGAAATTATATAGAATGAATGTCATAGAAATCTGCTAGAGAAGAAATGATATAGAATGAATGTCATAGAAATCTGTTAGAGAAGAAATGATATAGAATGAATGTCATAGAAATCTGTTAGAGAAGAAATGATATAGAATGAATGTCATAGAAATCTGTTAGAGATGAAATTATATAGAATGAATGTCATAGAGATCTGTTAGAGATGAAATGATATAGAATGAATGTCATAGAGATCTGTTAGAGATGAAATGATATAGAATGAATGTCATAGAGATTTGTTAGAGATGAAATGATATAGAATGAATGTCATAGAGATTTGTTAAAGAAATGATATTTCGTTGTGTTACATATTATTATCATTTTATATCTTGCAATTAATCTGAGGTAACAGTTTTCCCTAGGTAAAAGACCAATCTATCAAAATTACAAACGATTTATTCGCGACTTGTCAAAGCCTAACTCCGTCGTCAGGCGCTATTATCAAGTAGATTGGTCTTTTACCCGAGAAATAAAATCAGTAATGCGTCTACCTGTACACGCCTTCGCCACTGTTTCTTTCTGAGGTAACTCTGGCTACAGGGAAGAGATCAAGTGCGTCTGCCGAGTTCTAATGAGTTCCTCTTCTTGTCAGACAGGATCAAACAAAAACACATGTGACGCAGATTGCAGGCTTTGATTAAATGAAGTTTTCTATGTTTTCTCTGATTAAACGAAAAGTACTAAGCCCAGAGTCATAATTTTTGACACGGAGTGTCTTCAGATCATTTCCTATGATGTGCATGTGCTATTATCATGCTTCTGATCGACAGTGCATGTGAGAATGTGGTTGAATGTGGATGAAGTTGCTCAAAATTTTTGTTTGCCGACATTAAGAGGCTCGCCAAATCTAACTGTGTCTAGCTTTCCATGCCAAAAATTATGACTCTGGGCTTAGTACTTTTCGTTTAATCAGAGAAAACATAGAAAACTTCATTTAATCAAAGCCTGCAATCTGCGTCCTATTGGATTTATGTCTTTTTCCTTGATCATGTCTGACAAGAAGAGGAACTCACTAGAACTCGGCAGACGCACTGATTCGTAGTAGGCATAAGGTGTACATCATTCTGTGAAAGTCTCACTTTCGGCCTCGTTCCCTGCAGAAACTCGTTCTGGATGCCGGACTATTATATAAAATAACATTTCAATAATATAATAAAATAATATTGCTCTTCTGCGAATATGCGATGTAAACAAAATATTTTAACAAAATAGAGAGCCTGTTAAGCTGTTAAAATTTGACTTTCTAATTAAGCTATTTAGTTATGAGCCTAATGGCATGCGTTTGTACACTTGCGGATTGGAGAACGCCATCAGTCCTCAATAGGACTACTTCAAGTAATAATTTAAATTAGTAAGCATTATATTCTATTATAAATGGCTGCTGGGATGATTTTCATCATCGTATGAGAATTTGCATAATAAGGTTGTATAAACAGTGAAAAGTATCTATAGGAACTAATAAATATAGGAACCTATGTTTCTTAATCAAGAATTTCGAGAGATTTTCAAATCGTCGATCTATTTGTCAATTTCGCTTTGATACAGCAGGACACTGGTTGCATTAAAAACTCGGACATCTTAAATATGAACCCTTTAATCTTGTCTTCAGAAGTCCTTCTGACGCCGCCTAATATTTGTGACTGATTTGATTAAGAAGCAATGTCTCCAATGATACGTTTTAATCTCTTAAGCTTCAATCCGTCCCTCCAAGAATTAAAGTTCACAATATCCAGATAATAAGTTGTCCCATGGTCAAACCACTCTGCTTTAATTGCTTACATTCTGCATATTCCGACTTGTACTCTTAGAAGCCCTTAAAGTGAACGAGAGCATGTCAATATCAATATCACATTTCACAATGCTCAACCAGAGCGAGGCTGCAACCTGCCACTCAGGCCGAGCCTGAAATGAGTTTGAAATTTATAAAAATCCATTAAAGGACGACATGCTCATGAAACCGAGTTAATAAAGAAGAGTAAGAATAATTGTTATCGCTTTATGGGATGGGACGGGGTCAAGGTGGCATCTGCTGAGCTGGTTGTTTATCCTGCTCAAACCATGCCTTTACCTGGCTAAACACCGGTTTAAACTAAAACACACTTTGATGTTCTGTAAACAGATTCAAGATTTTATATGATTCTTTAACCAGTTCTTCAAAGAGGTATCAATAATTGTCAGCTAAGTTCTCATAGAGCTAGCGGCCCATAACGATTTTGATTTCTCTTTTGAATGGTATTTACAATGTAATTACATTGCATGTGGAATAAAAAACATAATGATATCAATTATAATAGTAAAGAGGATGAAAGTAACCTACAAGTATTTGCGACAATAATTAGGATTTCATCTGCATTACCTCGGATCTGGGGATGTGATTGACAAAACGAAAAGAATCAGCCTTATAAACAGTCAAAATTACATTAACAGTAGAACTATTAGTTTGAGACATCAACATATTGCCTGGTATAGTTCGATTATAAGCAAGAAATGAAGTGACACAAAATGAAAACAAAAGCAACGCGATAAGTAACATATGCAGCCCTGCCTGTGTAATGTTTGCAGAATCTGCCTCGTCTCAAAAATGACCGAAACCAACCCAAAAATCAGGATTTTCTGATAAATCAGGAAAGATCACATCCCTGGTAATAAGATTTGTGCATTATTATGGAAATTCGACAAGGACAATGACAAAGAAGACGGAACAGAAGATCAGAGCTACACAAATGAAGATGGAGAGAAGAATTTTGAAGATAACATTCATAGACAGGAAGACGAACGAATGGGTGCGAAGAATGACAAAGGCCAGGGACGCACCACAAATGGTGTAGGCAAGAAAGTGGCAGTGGGCATGACACATTGCCGGAATGGAAGACAGTAAATGGACCCGAAGATTAACAACATGGAGACCACGGGAAGGAAAGCGAAGAAAAGTGGCATGAAGAAATCGTGCTATTCTGCAACACAATAAACTGGCCACAATTAGACGGAGACAGGTGGTGGAAGTGTCATACTGAGGCCTTCGCCCTGCAGTGGGCAGATATAGGCTGATGATGATGAAAATTCGACGAGACGAGAATATGTGACTTGTTTAAACAGGGGCGTTTACCCTGGATGGGGTGGAATAGCAAAATACGCCGCATTTCCAAGCTGTGTGCTCAATTGCCACGCGGCAGATTTCTTCCTGTATCAATGTCCCGATAAATCTCTCACTCTGATAACTTCATCTATCGCATTTCTGTGATTTTTATGCTCTCATTGCCATTTCATGAAACCGTCAGCATTTGTCTGGAGCGCATCCCGTCTGTGACGATATCTCTCCTACTTTTATGTCTTATCATTCCTTTGAATATGACATAAAATCTCCGGCATTGCTAATAAGAGAATCAGTTTGTCCTCAATCACAGACAATCGATGACTGTCGGATGGTAGATGTCCCAAAACTGTCATATTTGAAGGACGGATAAAGGAGGAGGAGATAATCCTTCTCGAATGACTCAGAGACAGCGTGAAAACTATCTGCGCTTGTCAGTGAGAAATCTGACAACTTCCAGGGAGACTTCACAGGTTCGGGTTTCACAGAGGTGCTAGGATGGAGTTTCTATGCCGCGAAATGCTCTAAGGAAACGATTCCTTCGTCGGACGGCAGGAGAAAAGCGTGTTACGATGACGTGATGCTAAGTCACCACTTCTAGGGATATTTTTGCGACACAATGCTCAGAAAAAACAATTCTCATACGATGATGAAAATCATCCCAGTAGCCATTTATAATAGAATATAATGCTTACTTATTTGAATTATTAGTTAAAGTAGTCCTAATGAGGACTAATGGCGTTCTCCAATCCGCAAGTGTACAATGGCAATGCTACTGTAACCATTGGATTAATCAGTTCTTAAAAGAACTCAATGGAGCTTTCTCGTGGCAACGAATTAAAATTGATCAGCTTTGGTCCAATATCTGGTAAAAATGGAAATCTTAAGACTTGTAACACTACTCATTCTTACTGTTAATATACTAATACCATAGATTCCAAACACTGCCGCATACATGTTCAAAACAGATGTCTAATATACTGTACCGACTACAGATGCTGACAGTGGAAATAGAATAAGACAATGGTCATCATAGGTTAAGGAAATTAAAAATGGATATTATAAAACAACAGGAAACCGATGAATAAAAACTGGAAAAGTGGAGGTAAAATATGGAAATACAATAATGCTACTACACCGATTCTGACACTACACAAAGCAATGGTAATAATGGATAAGTGGAAAGTGGATAATGGAGGTAAACAATAGAACTACAATGACACTCTACTACACCGAAAGCAATGAAACTGTACACACTATACCTGACTACACATGGAAAATACTATTTCTTCATTTGTTCTTCATTTGAAATACAATACATCGATCACTACTTCAGCAACTGATTAAGGGATATAAAACATAATTCTGCAAGTGACAGAAAGATGTCCTCAGACTTGAATGATTTAAGCACGAAAATTCTAAGGCAGCCGCGGACGCTGAGTTTCACCATACAAGGGCTAGTCAACACGGCTAAGAATGGCCTAAACTAGCTTGAAACATCAAGGTTGAACAGGCTGAAGGACTGCACAACATGCTACTCTGCGCTTGTTAGTCTTGGCGTTGCCGTGAGGCTGATAATAATTCATGCCTGAGGACAATTTTCTATTTTTTAAAAAAGAAGCAAGAAGTCCAAAACTTGATCTCATTAGTGCGAGTCCTTGGTGAAGCTGGTGTATATGATGTAATGAAACCGCTTTCTTCATTACAGTAATTGATCACCAACCGGCAAAGGAGCTCGGCGTTCATAGACCTGTTGGTGAATCTGGACATTTGACAGGAAAAAGGGAAATCGCCATCAAGAATATTGAGGCCAGTAAACCAGAAATTGCCTAACATGTTCAAGAAAAGCATTACAGAGTGGAAATCAATCAAATTAAAACCATTGACAAGGAAAGTAATTGGCAGAGACGACTCATGAAAGAATCTCATTAGACTTAACAGAGCGAAATTTGTCATTCGTATGGTTCTAGTGATTCAAATTCTTTCTTCAATTTTACAATTTTTCACTTGAATTTTGTCGTTTATAAAGTAGTCATTGAGGTGCCAGGATAACATCTCTGTACAATGAGTTTATAATCGGAGTTCTACGAAAGGGCAGCGATATAGGCAGCAAGTTAGAGCTTGAAACCTCCAGTGAGAACGGTGGTACCCCCTGAGGTCGACAGACTCGAACCCTGGACTTTCTGTACATCCGTGCAGAAGCGTGGCCCTTAACCAACAATACTCAACGTGCTTTCCTTAACCTATTCGACACATTGCTCTAGATTCGATGAACTCCTACGTAATACTGTCTATTTTATCTCCCAAATCAGCTTCTTGAATGTTTACAGTCAGCTGAAATCAGTCTGTCACACTTCAGAGTGCAAAAATAAACACAGTTTGGACGGAAATTTCAGCCAGAGGAAATGATTTCTCTAACCACATCAAACATATCATTTAGCTAATGCCTCCCTAGCAGATGTCGCTTACACTTCAGACTACATTATGGCCTGTAGAAAGAATTCACCCAACTTGGAATTACTGCATTACATATCATTCAAATTGAGATTGGTAAATTTAGGCAGATCAATATGCAAATTTTAGTTCCGAGAAATGCACCGAATGAACTCCTGATCGAAATTTCCATTTTCCTTTATATTGAGATTCACATCTGTGGACATTTTTCTCATCTACATGTCTAGACGAACTCTGCAATATCTTTCGTCGAACAAAAACATTCCAATGAACAGAACTTTCCATCGCTCGAATACCTTTACGTAAAATACAATTCTTCAAATTGAACAAAAGAAGATACAACCTCTTTATTTGTGAAAGAATTGTGCTTACAGAGATGCAGTCGGGTCACCGATGTTGGACAATGCGACAATAACATATGCAATTGAATCCTTAGTTAACCACTGTTGTTTGCAAGTGCGGCTAGTGCACAGCCCTAAAAATTTCAAATCCCCAAATTATAGACATTTCTGAAAACTTGTGCACTAAAAGAACGGTTGTCACGCATTTTGTTCCCTTTTATTTTTCAAGTTAGTGTTGCTCGAACTTGCTGAAATTTCTCCAAGTCATGTACATGACAGAAACGGTTAGAACAAAGAGAATGCCGCGGGTCAAAGTTTAATTTTATCCACAGAAAGATGACAGCGGATGCTTGATGAGAATTGTGTTGTCGGGCCAAAAGAAAGTGCTTTTCTGTTAGACTAATATAAACTTTCCCCACTTCTAGCCACTGTGTTATTAATTTTCTTATGATGTTTAATTTTTCTCAAAATGCGCTCGTTTATTTATTTTAAGAAATGTAATAAATGTTTCAGAGTGGCAAGTGGAATAATCTGATGATTTTTCATTTTGTCTCGATGAACTTTCATCAGCCTAAGTTGATCGACCACCGTTTATAAAAGAATAATTTATGAAGAATTCAACTCCTGCTCAAGAATTACCTTATCAAAAGACGTTGAAGAACCCAAGTCTAGAATGCATAAAAAGAATCATCATCACAGCATTGGTCTCAGTGGCACAGTGGCTTAGTCCTCAGCATTGTCATCGTCTGGTTGTGGGGTCGAGTCCCGCAGGTGTCAGTGGAAGGGCATCTTGGCTGTCTTAGCTTTATTTCATCATCATAGCATTGGTCTCAGTGGCACATTGGCTAAGTGCTTGGTATTGTCATCTTTGGGTCGTGGGGTCGAGCCCCGGAGGTGTCAGTGGAATGGCATCTTGGCTGTCTAAACTTCATTTCATCATCACAGTATTGGTCTCAATGGCACAGTGGCTACGTGCTTGACATTGTCATCCTTTGGTCGTGGGGTCGAGCCCCGCAGGTGTCAGTGGAATGGCATTTTGGCTGTCTAAACTTCATTTCATCATCACAGTATTGGTCTCAATGGCACATTGACCTAGTGCTTGACATTGTCATCCTTTGGTCGTGGGGTCGAGCCCCGGAGGTGTCAGTGGAAGGGCATCTGTGTTGTCTAAACTTCATTTCATCATCACAGCATCGGTCTCCGTGGCACAGTGGCTTAGTCCTCAGCATTGTCATCGTCTGGTCGTGGGGTCGAGCCCCGGAGGTGTCAGTGGAATGGCATGTGTGTTGTCTACGCTTCATTTCATAATCACAGCATCGGTCTCCGTGGCACAGTGGCTTAGTCCTCAGCATTGTCATCGTCTGGTCGTGGGGTCGAGCCCCGGAGGTGTCAGTGGAATGGCATCTCGGCTGTCTTAGCTTTATTTCATCATCACAGCATTGGTCTCAGTGGCACATTGGCCAAGTGCTTGGCATTGTCATCTTTGGGTCGTGGGGTCGAGCCCCGCAGGTGTCAGTGGAAGGGCATGTGAATTGTCTAAACTTCATTTCATCATCACAGTATTGGTCTCAATGGCACAGTGGCTAAGTGCTTGACATTGTCATCTTTGGGTCGTGGGGTCGAGCCCCGGAGGTGTCAGTGGAAGGGCATCTTGGCTGTCTAAACTTCATTTCATCATCACAGTATTGGTCTCAGTGGCACATTGACTTAGTGCTTGGTATTGTCATCTTTGGGTCGTGGGGTCGAGCCCCGCAGGTGTCAGTGGAATGGCATCTTGGCTGTCTAAACTTCATTTCATCATCACAGTATTGGTCTCCGTGGCACAGTGGCTTAGTCCTCAGCATTGTCATCGTCTGGTCGTGGGGTCGAGCCCCGGAGGTGTCAGTGGAATGGCATCTCGGCTGTCTTAGCTTTATTTCATCATCACAGTATTGGTCTCAGTGGCACATTGGCTAAGTGCTTGGTATTGTCATCTTTGGGTCGTGGGGTCGAGCCCCGCAGGTGTCAGTGGAAGGGCATGTGAATTGTCTAAACTTCATTTCATCATCACAGTATTGGTCTCAATGGCACAGTGGCTACGTGCTTGACATTGTCATCCTTTGGTCGTGGGGTCGAGCCCCGCAGGTGTCAGTGGAATGGCATCTTGGCTGTCTAAACTTCATTTCATCATCACAGTATTGGTCTCAATGGCACATTGACCTAGTGCTTGACATTGTCATCCTTTGGTCGTGGGGTCGAGCCCCGGAGGTGTCAGTGGAATGGCATCTTGGCTGTCTAAACTTCATTTCATCATCACAGTATTGGTCTCAATGGCACATTGACCTAGTGCTTGACATTGTCATCCTTTGGTCGTGGGGTCGAGTCCCGGAGGTGTCAGTGGAAGGGCATCTCGGCTATCACAGCTTCATTTAATCGTCACAGTGGAGAACTACATCGGAGGATTCGACAGTGGCAGACAGGAATCATCCCTCCATCCAGGCTACATAGATATCGGTCCATTTGATTCCTCCTGCTGTTGTAGACTGCGACCCGAAGCCTTAAAAAGGCCTTATTGAATGTTAATTCTTCTTCACATCTGTCGGTCGCCGGGCGGACAGGTAATGGACAAAACAGATTGCTGACCTAATTGCGGTCGTCAAAGATAGTTCTACCAGACCGACAGTTCGCCGTTAGAATGACTCTGACGCCGCCTGCAGCAGTAGATCTCAGTCGGCGCACAGAATTGCTGCGAGAGAGAGAGACAAGTCGTTAAGTGTTAGGGAAGGCAGATTTACAGTTTCCAGCAGCCGAGGGGAAGTTGGGCGTCCTCATTTACAGCCAGAGATGTTTCACTTGGTGGTTTTGACCGAGTTCTGTTACAATACGAGATCCTTCTTCCCAGGACGGATCCTGTCAGTGAGTGCAGAGGAAAAACAACAGCAGGTTGTCATCAGCTCCACTCTGCTTCAACTAACTATCTCATCCTTCTTATCGCGACGTTTTCATCAGATTTAACAGGCATGGTAAACACGACATTTCAAGATGATGGTGGTCTCTGTGTACAGAGGTTAAGTGCTTGGTAGAGGTGTGCATCAGAGCGGATTTGGGGGTTTGAATGCGATCGGACATTCGCATAATCCGACTAATCCGAAGCACTTTGAAGTTGTCTCCGTGTATGTAATGTAGATATCCTATCGTTTTATGTTATATAATTATTTCTATGCGTGTGTTAAAAACTTAATATTACCATAGCCTTCAGAGCATATGAGCATTAGTTTTCAGTCCTTGAGCAGCACTTTACAGTCCCTGGTCTTTGCAGTTCGTCAGCTTTTGTTCTGCAAAGTATATTTGCGTCATGATTTTATTTTCTCGATGTAATATTTTGATTGTAATTACGTTGAACATCTTTGACAAGTGCCTAAATCTAGCATTTCAAACATATGAAGCAAACTTCCCAAGCAGGTTGATAGTACTACCTGTTAAACAGATTATTGCCCATGTGGGACCTAGTATTTACTCCAATGCAATAGAAGGAGCATAATATATGCCCATAATGACTGATCTCTTCCAGCTATAGCCACAGAATTAAATATTTTGTTGATCTGCTTCGGTTTGCTAGAAGTGTGATTTATTCGAAATCGCCGGCACATCGAGGAACCTATTAAGTGGGCAAAAAGGAATTCCTACCTTTCAGAGATAGGAACAAAATCGTCCGTCGCTTGCGGATCAATATGAGTTCCAGCAAAGTCCTTCGGTTGCCACAATTCCTTCAGATTCGATGAATTCAGATCATTGCGCACAAGTTTTCTCCATAATGTTGGCCCTTCCTATCATTATTTAAAAAAGTAGCAGGCGTACGAAAATTAGTTCACCTGATGATTTCACATTCTCTTCTCAGCATTACTCACTGCATAGCGCATACATTAAATCGAATGTTAGTCAGACAGCGATGTGTGTTTTGCTGTTTTGTGCGAAGTGATATCACAGCACGCATTTCTCACTGGCTCTGGTTGGGTTTCCTCTGCTGATAGCTTATTGTTTGTCATTTCCAATAGTAAAGAGATACACGAATTATCCATTCGAGAAGGAACAAGTTGTCTAATTCTTTGATGTGTTATTTCAATATGTAGGTTAGATACGACCCTTCCATTCTAGAAAAGCGAAGACACGCGCAGATGAATAGAAAGGCGCAGCAGCCTTTCTAATTCGTCCCAACTCTCTCCGCAGATATTCGAAACGATGTTGCACGTCCTCCGCTGACCTCCCAGTATCATTGCGATTGCTTTCCAAGCCTCCTTACGTTTCGAAACATCTTTGTGATGTTTGAAGGATGTGTTGTGCAACTGGTTATGTGGTTGTGCCTCAGCAAGAAGTAGTTCGTCTTCTGCCAATTGTTTCAATCTCTTTTCATTCTTCATGTTTTGCCTTGAAAATTGCGTGCGTGTGTTCAGAGAAAGATAAACTAAATTTATCGCGCGTGTATTGAGCAAATTTCAACACATGCGATGGAAAAGAGAGATACATTTGACGTCAGTGTTTTTACCTTAACCTACCTGTGCAAGCACCCGCAAGAGCTTGTAAGACACGCGAGGCAAATGCAGCACACGCCATTATAAATCCAGCTTCAATTACTGTGAATGTTTTTTCCAAAACAACAGTGATAAAGATTAAATTGAACTAATTTCAACACCGAATATCCATCAATATTAGCAATTTTCATTGTTCAACACGGTGTCCCCAAATCAAGATTTAGATTAAGAAAATATACCATGAGCCAAACCTGGTTTTTCGTGATCCCCGACCCTTCTGGATCACATAACTGACAAAAGGAAGATTCTTTAATGCTCAGAATCTTTTTAAATGACCAATATTGAAAATGGAAGCCATTTTGGTTAAATAGGGCCTTCCCTTTATATTTCAACATGTTTTTTAGTATCTACTTATAGTTAAAACACTCCAATTACTATTCTTACTCCTCCTTAAATTCGCAGAAGTAGTATATCAACTGTTATTACTGACTTAACATCAATAAATGCATTTTATGAGTACCACAGTAAGATTGAAATACTATTGCAGGATTTCAGAAATTAAATTCATTAAATTTCATTTATATAAGTCATCTAAAAAAATTCTGAGCATTAAAGAATCTTCCTTTTGACAGTTATGTGATCCAGAAGGTTCGGTGATCACGAAAAACCAGGTTTGGCTCATGGTATATTTTCTTAATCTAAATCTTGATTTGGGGACACCGTGTCAAATTGTGGAAATTTTTTTGCCAATATTGGAAAAGTACCACAGGATTTATGTTAAATGCACTGGGATATATGTCTGATAGGACGGTGAAGGATGGACGGGGTAGAGAAAAGACGAAAATTCACGAATCCTGTAAATGCAAGCCTACTTAATTCCCTATAGTCCAGTTTCCAAGCTATAACTTCCAAATCTTCTAATCAAATCAAGCACGCAATTCATTCTTGTTTTCTGCAACTTTTGAGAATGTTCAATAGACAGTGAGTAAAGCCTTGAGAGAATTGTCGCTCTCAAATATTTCAAAAATTACATCTCAAAATGTTTCATCAAAATATGAATGACAAATAAGAGCGAAAATGAATAAGTTTGACATTAGCGAGAAACAAACCCGAAATTTCTAGCAACATGAGCTGGATTTAATAAGATAGACTTCGAGAATATATTAATTGAAGAAAATTAAATTGATTAATTAGTGCGTCGAAGGTTTAATTAAAAAGCCAGAAATTAACTTCTACAAGCAAAACTCCGAATATCCCTGGGCTCAATAAAAAGCAATTCACAAGCGTTTTACAGCTAGCTGTCCAACAATCTCCAATTCCTACGCGCTTCAAATTCAACACCAATGTTTCAGCAAATCTTTGATTTTACTCCACTAGCTGTTGATTGACATCTGATGACTCACCATTTGACAGAGAATCTCCCTTCAGGTTTTCAAACATCACATCTGGTGTTTTGCACATTGCCATTCGTGTGTATTGGAAATCTGTTGGAATCTACCATCCACTATCTGATGAAATGACCACATCGCTCACTCCTGGCAAGCGAGACAGCTCGATAAGAGATAAAAAGGTTCTCGCTACATGTCATTTCACTTGACCCCGTGTCTGATCATCAAAGCGAAGGCGACGAATTGTATCGAAATGCATCAATGTTACACATTCGCGGCGGCTTTAATTTCAATCATCGAAATACAAGGCTGATGAAGGAATCTGGCAGCGGAAAGCATTTGAAAATAGATTGACGATCTGCTAGATGCATGCATGCATGCATGGACATTGGTTAGAAGTACTTTCCATCGATGAAGTCCGGAATTGATAGAATGTATCTTTACAGTCCGGGCCTCCCATATTGACATCACTAACCCAGACAGTTGAAGTCTGGTCCTCATCATAGGCAGAATGCAGTGCAAGGGACTGCAATCATCAAGGACCGCGGCTAGCCGTCAGATGGCAGATATTAACTTCAACTCAAGAAAGCTGGGATTCCTGGTGCAGAATTTTTCACATTTCAGCACCCTGACTCATTTTTCGGTAAAAATCTGGAATTTCGGTAATATCCGGAGGCTATCCGCGGCCCTGACCCTGATTATATCATCCCTAATTATACCGGGGGGGGGAGGGGGTTCGGCCATCCGTCACATTTTTTCTGTGGACTTCGAGAGACTAAGCCGCTCGAACTGCGATTTTCTGACTTTTACTTTTAGCCTATTTTCTAACTTTTCCTTGACAATCGCTGGATTTGGCCCACTGGAAGGTCAATTTTATGACATATTGCAAAGATGCCATCGGTTTTTAGTGAATGTAGATCCGCAGCCTGGTGATAGCTTTTGACGAAGTGCCTAGACTTTCAATTCCAGTGCAGATTTTATAAATGCAAGTCTATAACTCATATCATGATCACCTATTATGCCACAGACATCGAATTGAGTATTGGAAAATTCAAATATTACGTAAATGCTACTTATAAAAGGAATATTAAGTAGTCATTTTGTGGATCTTCCCTATCACTCGAATTCTTCGACTATCTGCAAGTCGTCTGACCTCTTTATAAATCACACTTGAAGCTATGTAGAACTATAGAACATCATTTCACTGATACATTGGAATGGATACTTTTGAAAGAAGTTAAAGGACTACTTGTTATTTCTTCATTGAGTAACCCCTAGCGTCATTCATGGCTCATAGCTGTGCTATGGGTGAAAATTCTGTCAAAAAAAGGAGTTCCAGTTACTTTCCACAAAGAAATCAATCTTACCGATTTCTATTTACACTCCACATTGCAGCATATTTCTCCAGCGTGGCATCGTAAATAGCTATCATGATAATTTATAGTCAAAACTCGGGAACACTTCACAATTTTCGATTATCTGTCAAAATTTATGATTACTAACTTGAAAAATGCGTTCTATTTCCACTACAACTCGGTCCACTTTCAATGGCGGGTCACACCTTTGAGGCTGTGAGCAGACTTTGCTACATTGGTGACATGATGGAATACGGTGGTGGTTCAGGAGCTGCATTACCTGCGCGAGTCCAATCTGGTTGGCAAAAGTTTCGTGAGTTGTCGTCATTTCTAACATCGAGGGCGACTCCTGTGTGGATGAAAGGCCAAGTGTATGACGCGTGTGTAAGAAGGTGCATCATATACGGCAGTGAAAAATGGCCCACGAAAGTCGAAGATCAGCAAAGAATGGTGACAGCAGAACGCAGAATGATCTGTTGCATGATGGGCGCATCTTTGAAGGACAGGTTCGCTTCTTTCATGCTTCTCCAGATTCTTGGAATAGAAGACATTAAGGCCGCCTTGAAAAGACACCGTCTTAGATGGTTCAGGCATGTTCTCCGGAGGCCAGAGGATAACTGTGTTAAGAAGACGTATGGCATGAGCCCATCTAGGCCAAAACCTAGAGGCCGCCCTAGGAACCGGTGCTTGCTGATTGCATGCAGCTTGGCCTGAAGAAGAATGTTGCCAACCGTGAATTGTGGAGAAACTCCAATGGGAAAACCGTCCTCCCCTACGAAGAATGGATAATGGACGTAAAACGAATAAGTAAAAAGGAGGGCACTGAATCTCCGCCCAGGGCTACAGATACGCTTCTGAATTCAGTATAGATTGGGTTAAACCACAGCAATCGAATGCTCAGTATTAACTCTCCAGCCAAAATGAGCATCTGATTTCACCATACACGAGTCGGAGGAGATTACGCGCAAGTCTGTCTTGTTGAGGAGGGGAGAGAGAAGATGACTGCAAAAGACAGCGGAGAAAATCATCCGGAAGGCAGACAGACATGGCGCCAACAGTGAGTTCAATTTCGACACAAGTGACAGTCAAGTTTCTTATGACGGCTTTTATCTTGAAATCAGATCACACCATCAGTGTCTCGTCGACGATGTAGTGTGAAATATAATCCTCTCATTTCCAATAATTATTCAGATTGAATCAAAATTGAATCAACAATAAGCCACTAAGTCGACTTTGTTCCTTTTCGTTGCTATTCTGTTATCTTGTAACAATAACATGGATATCTCCTGCGTTCACAGAGGAGCTATTCATGCACTTTCTAGTCGCAAATGAAACATCAGTTTGAACACAATACTCTGCATGTTGAGAATCTTTTTCTCCTTGAGACATATTTTCGACAATACATTTTACAAATTGACCGTCGTAAGCAATGTATGAATACAGCGACAGTGCGAAGCACCACTTCGTGTACAGCAAGGAATATTTCAGTCGGGGGTAGGTTCGAACCATCGACGTTGCAGCTAGAGGGCCAGTAAGCATACCCCCTAACCACAAGGCCACTGAACCATCTATTGAAGGCGTGAATCAATTAGCAAGGCAATGCATGCACGTGGAAGGCGGATTGTATTCTACTTTCAGTTCTTACTCTTGCACCTTCAGGTGTTTCTTGAACCGTACACTGAGTTAACTCTGACTCCAGGAAGTAGATCAGATGACCGTGGAGAACAATTCCATTGACGGCTGGCGAAGACCACACAACGGGATTCTTTCTGGGAGCATGTTAGTCCGAGAACGGTTACCTGATGGCTGTCTGAGGTAGCGGTAGTTGGTCTGGCTACCTGGTGTCAGTGTTGGTTCTTGTTGAGTTCCTGGCCCCTATGAGCTAGTGCTTATGACTGGGGGAGACAACCATGTAACTGGCAATGTGTCCCTGAGCTGATAATGTGGATGATTACTGACACGGTTGTTTAGTTGGAAGTCATGACACAGATGCAAACGGACCGGAGTTAAGGAGCTTCATGTCCCTTGTCGACTTCATGGAGTGTCCCTGCATGCATGTATCCATTGACATACCAGTGCCTTCGAAGGTGCTGCACAGTTTGGTATCTGGTGGATTGGGCTAGATTGTTGATGCTCTGGCTCCCACGTCACACCTTCGAGTGCGTCCAAAACCGAAGCTGAGGCACCTTTATGCGTCACTCTAACTACAAGTTGATATCTGATGAATTCAATAATTCCTGCTTTTTATGAATGCACTAAATAAATCCCATTATCATGCAACGACACCGAGAAGCGACATGCATTCAATCCAAACAGA
This sequence comes from Prostheceraeus crozeri, assembly GCA_907163375.1. Classification (NCBI taxonomy): domain Eukaryota; kingdom Metazoa; phylum Platyhelminthes; order Polycladida; family Euryleptidae; genus Prostheceraeus; species Prostheceraeus crozeri. The sequence continues at coordinate 153,456 of CAJQUW010002444.1, read as the reverse complement.
CTTTTCGCGAATGAATCAAGATCATCACAGAAAAAGTGAGAAAAGTCTTAGATCGTGTGTAAATGTCATCTTACAAATTATCCTACTTTGTGGATGCATTTCCAGTAATATTCTGATCTATGTAAACCAGCAGAAAAAAAACTTGGTCGAGTTGAGTCGCGATTTTCTGAGCACTATTGTTAGTCATCCTACCACTGATGCTGACAGCAACAAAAACCTTCTGTTGATGTATTCTTTATAATTTGAAAATCCGTCTAACATCAAAATGCTGAAGAACTGTGTTGTCTGTGTCACATCAGCTCGTGAAAAACAAAGAATAGTTGAATTTCCGGACGTCACGATCAACCGCAGTAGTAAACGGACACGTCAATGTCAAACTAATAGAAGATATGACAATACGAGCTTAGCTTCAGGTCTTGCTGTAATTGACACAACTTCCGATGTAGTTTGTGCGTGAAGCCTAAAGCATTTCACACAAAGTCTGATTCACGTGATAAGAGCTATTAGATCGTCGTCCTGACGATGAAGACATTTTGAATTGTCTGATAAAGATCATTTATTATCATGTATTGAGTTGCATCGTCAAATAAAAAATGGGAACATCCGTCAGTTCATACAATAAGTATCACGAAACATCAGCAGGCCTAGTTCGCTTCATATTCAATAAGCAGCTATACCCGGGGCAATTAGCACATAATTAGCATAATAGTATATGTAATAGCAGTGTATATAATACTTTATTAGTTTCATATGAGTACAATCAATCAAAGGCAAAGGCAATATGCTAACATGAAAATGATAAATGCCTTTAAATCAAGATGAACTTAACCATCCATGAATTCTATTATGTCAATTAATATAGAAAGGACTGAACGTAATTCGAATTACTTAAATGAATTATGACAAAATTGTTTACTTGCTCCTCGACTACGAATTCAGGCCTCCCAAGCTACTTTTTCAAATTTCAGGACAATTTCAGGACATTTTTTTGCAACAGCCTCCAAAATCCCTAACAGCTGCTCCTATACCACCGTTATATTATAAACAGACAATCATTAACAAATGGTAAACAATCTAAGTTTAACAAAGTTCTTTTAAACGATATTAAGGTCATGTCTTTCAGCACTATAAAACTCATTTTCTACGTTGAATATTTTCTTTTTGAGTTGCTCTTTGTTTTCACGAATATTTTGTAATTGCAAACGTTTTATTCAGCCTATCATTACCAGCGGATAATATATCTTGTGCAACTCGAGCGTTCGTCAGATTAGATGACTTCAATGCAGAGTCAAGTTCAGATGTTGATTCGGCTATCAATAGTTTTGCGCAAGCCATTTCACTTTCGTGACGAGATTCAAATAATTCTTGTTACTTCAACTATTACAGTAAATGCACTGAATGGTGAGCTCAAGTCCCTGCATTCCTAAAATGAATGTGCCTAGCTACATTTTATTCGGTTCTGTGTAGCGGTAAATTGATTTCAAATCTGATGACTGACTGACAACCGTTCTAAGCATAACTTCAGACATTTTTCGCAAAAAAAATATTTTCAGTTGAACTTTAAGGAAAAACTGTAAGAAAATCTCATATTTCAGGAATTTCAGGACAGTTTTAGAAATTTCAGGAAATTTCAGGAGGTAGGAGGAGGCCTGTCATCTACCGCTGTACTGCAAAGTGTGGGGAATGCTTTGTAAATTTGATCAACTTTTGTGTTAATGATGACGGTCGATTGGTCATTTGAAAATAGATACCACAGACCTGTCATCTACCGCTGTACTGCAAAGTGTGGGGAATGCTTTGTAAATTTGACAACTTTGTGTTAATAATGACGGTCGATTGGTCATTTGAAAATAGATACCACAGACCTGTCATCTACCGCTGTACTGCAAAGTGTGGGGAATGCTTTGTAAATTTGACAACTTTGTGTTAATAATGACGGTCGATTGGTCATTTGAAAATAGATACCACAGACCTGTCATCTGCCGCTGTACTGCAAAGTGTGGGGAATGCTTTGTAAATTTGACAACTTTGTGTTAATGATGACGGTCGATTGGTCATTTGAAAATAGATACCACAGACCTGTCATCTGCCGACTAAGGCTCTCTGCTGTAATTGAGAAAGAAGATTGAAGTGTTTGAGATTAGGATGACGATAAAGTTATGAAATCCTGACAAGGAAGCATGGTTCGCTCTCCACACGTGCGAAGAATTATTCGAAAGTTCAGCAAAACGAGTCTATGAAGGAAGAAAAAATGCGATGCTTAAATGATTAAACTTGAAAATGAGCTCATCAGCAGGAACTCGACCAGGATTCACGTTTCGGCTCCCGATTCCTTAGCGCTCAGATCTGTTCGAGTGAGACCCTGTACATCTATCATGTACAGACTAAGCTTGCCTGCATAGCATTGAAATGAAGCAATGTATAGTGTTTGAGGAGCAGATTGAATGCATCATGTAACAAAACTCATTTCAAACATTTCGAGATGCAAGCTTGCTCGTCTTCTGTGTCAATTTCGTGTTGTTTAATAAAATCTAGATAATGTCAGGCGAACACGAGACCTCCACTTGTGCCATATATCGCCTTGGTTAACCTCAATACAATATCGTCACTTAGAAAGCGCTGTGAGATGGATCTCCCCTCCCCAATTGGACACTAGATTCTGGATAAAAGTGTTTGTGCATTAGCCCGCGCAAGAGTCACCAAAAACTGTCACCCTAGTGACCCAGTGGTTCTCAAACTTTTTATCGAGACTACCCACTTTGTACACCGAGACTACCAATTACCCGAAATTTTCTACAATTTATTCACGAACCAGAACTGGACTATAAAACAACATTTTACAATAATCTTTCTCTTATTTTACACAATGCAATCTGAATCATGTAAAATAAGCTATCAGAATAATACATATATACAGTATATGTAAATACAAAACTAGAGTATCAAGGTTCAACTAATCAAAAATTGTTCCATTGAATGCCGTCAGTTAGAAGAGTGTAATTGCTTTTTGGAGATCAGATGATCAATACGAGGACATGTCTTTGATAGAGCCACTCGATATTTATCTTTCATATGAAAGAAAGCTGAAAAACCAGACTCACAGATATGTGGTCGGGAAAGGCAGCAAAACTTTAAGAGCTCTTTGAAACAGCTGTGGATAAACTTCACTCATTGACAACCAAAACGCCGGAAGTTTTGGACTCGAAAACTCCTCCTTACTTACCGTAGTTGGACGAATTCGTCTTTTATATTATCATTGTCCACGATACATTATTCACGAGAAGCAAATGGCTACTTAACCCAGACATCTGTGTTACGCTGTGCTTTTTGACAGTAGTGTTCTAGCATAGCTCTTAGTCTATCTGGTAAGGCAATGGAATAAAGAAATGGACCTTACTTAATATAACTTTATTTAAAAATTTATTCCTTACACAAAAAATTTTCTAATTTTACCCAACTTTGGGTAATTACCCAGAGTTTGAGAACCGCTACCCTAGTCGAATGGAATCCAATCCCGTTCTGCAGTGACAAGAGGGTTGCACAGACTTTCAAAATCTGATAATTAATATTATTGTAGAGGTTTTTGGTAATGTCTATGATGATTGTAGTAAGGTAAATCACTCTAAAAAGTAAATTATAAAAATTATTAGTAAATTATTCTAGTCTCTAACATTCCGGAGAGAGTTTTTAGAACACCGTCTTGTCTCGCAGTCAGAATAGTTGTGTTAATATTATCATCAGCATTACATTCGCCAAGTGACAGGATGGAAAGGTAGGTAATAAGATAAGGCGAAGAGATTACAAGTGGAAAGTGAAGTAAAGAGAGGTGTTAAAATCAAGGAGAGCAGCAGCAGCTGTACACCATCTGTTAGCGTGCATCGCAACCCGGAGAGAGTTTTTAGAACACCGTCTTGTCTCGCAGTCAGAATAGTTGTGTTAATATTATCATCAGCATTACATTCGCCAAGTGACAGGATGGAAAGGTAATTAAGATAAGGCGAAGAGATTACAAGTGGAAAGTGAAGTAAAGAGAGGTGTTAAAATCAAGGAGAGCAGCAGCTGTACACCATCTGTTAGCGTGCATCGCAACTAAGGCTGATTGATGACACCGCTACAGTATCATATCGTAGTAATTGATTGATTATCATTCACAGGTCACCATTTTGCATTCAGCTCATTTTGTACACGAAAAATTATCCTCCCAGGCAGACGTTTGAGGGGGTAAATGTGTGCAATAACTCTTCCGACAGTAATCATATGCAGTCATTGAGTTTTCCGTCGACATAGATATCTGGGTATCTGAAGCATGTCTGCTGACGTATATAACGCGTATCTAGTCCCATAATAGAGCCACAGTGATACGTTGACATGGTCTCCGTGGCGCAGTGGTTAAGTGCTTGCCCTAGCCATCCTTTGGTCTTGAGGTCGAGCCCCGAGGGTGAACTAGCATTCGGACTACAAGTGTTGGTGCTACAGAATTAGACAGGTCGTCTCTTCTTGTTTGACTAGAAAGGAAACATTGGAACATGTAACGTTAATAAAATGGCACAATCTGCTGACATAATACCATAGCAATCGAACAATACGCAGCCAATTCAACATTAAACACGCTAAATTGTGCGAAGTTTCAGTGACTTATCAACCGGATCACACAGCCAAGAGACACAGACGATGTCAAGTTCTACAGAGAAGTTTGTGAACACTTTTTCATGTGCCTGCTATATTTTTCAATAATGATCGGAAGGGCCAACATTATGGAGAAACCTTGAGCGCAATGATCATAATTCTTCAAATCTGAAGAAATCGTGGCGATCGGAGCATTTTGAAGGAATTCAGAGCAATCCGCAAGCGACGCAGGACTATTTTCACATCTCTGTAAGGTATTAAAAATTTCTTTTTGTCCACTTAGTAAGTTCCTACATGTGCCATCTGTTTGAATCAGTTTGCACTTCTAGCAAAGTGATACGGTTAAACAATCCAATTCCGGGCGGTGGTACCGTACAAGCCCACATTGGGTGAGTAGTGACATTCAAGTTTCACTAACATTGATATCTTGTCTGGAATTCTATCATTCCGTGAACCATCTGAGTCTGATGCGACAATCAAACTGTTTCCAAGACATCGAATATTTCCAAGAAAAGTCTGCCTTTCACCATCACAGTGTAGACGTCTTTCGCCTGCGTACCTCTTCATTTCTGGCAGTTCTCTCTCATGCCTGTGACTTCTCTCGCCTTCATGTCTGGATGTGTCACACAATACCCTCTTCTCTGACGATTGTTATACTGCAGCTGATGATGGTGGCTAGATAAAGCGGCAATCAACGCTTCAATCAACATGTCATTCAAAGTCATTCTTTTCACGTGAGAGGCCAGCTGCTGCTGCTGCTAAAGCCGCTTTCCGGTGGCGTCTTCAGCTTGCAGAAAGCAATGAAATCCGGATTTGTCCATCTTATGAGGGAGTCATTCACCTGAGAGCGTCACGCAGGAAAGGGTTCTCAAGATAACAATCAAATGGGCACTAAGGACGTTCAAGGCAAGAGTGACTGATCATCCTTGCGAAGGTCAGATTTGTACGAAGCAGAAAGAAAGTAATCATCAAGATAAAGCCCTGCTACTGAAATGTAAATTATGAATATACAAAACATTCTCAAAAGTCAAAAGTTGATCAAAATATTAATGCTTAGAGCTGACAGTTTCCATCTCTGTTTTTCAGAGTAGGCCTTGATGATTTTATACAGATAACATCTTTGAAACGCAAATTGATGGTTTCGGAGTCAGAGGCTATAACGGAAATTTGATAAAGTTGATGTTAAGTTTGTAGATGCTTGAGGATGCTTGACTCCTTGTATTTAAGATGTTGTTTTATTCGCACATGCAAATGGAAACTATAGGCTTCTTACTACTATTATCCAACTACCAGTTCCAATATATCTGACAAAATAAATACAGTAATCGATTATTGATCGGAAACAGCTCTCTGAAGCAATCACTCAGTGAAAGCAGTCCGGGAGCTGCTGACATTTCCTAAATTCGCGCACAGAAGGCTTAATAGCATAGATTTGTAGATCTTGAAGCGTTGAATACAAAAATCAAATTCTTGAATTCTTGAGTGCCACAGACAGTCGTTTTCGGTTACAGGTAAGGTTAAAGGATTCCCATTGAAATCCAATGGTAAAATTCAAGAAATATCTATGGATTGTGATACACTGGGCAATTTTCGTACATTTTCTTTTGCAGAAAATAAACTATTTATCAGAATGCCATGGAATTTGATACATGATTGTGTTCAGAACATCAACTTCGATATAAAAGTTGAAGTGAGTCACATCATTCAATATTAGATGTTTGAGAGCCTCTACAAAATGAGCAAAAAATCATGTTTTGACTGAATTTTGGGGATTTTACTCATTTTGTAAAGGCTCTCAGACATCAAATACTGAATTATATGACTCACTTCAACTTTTATATCGAAGTTGATGTTCTGAAATCAATCATGTATCAAATTCCATGGCATTCTGATAGATAGTTTCTTTTCTGCAAAAGAAAATGTACGAAAATTGCCAAGTGTTTCACAATCCATAGATATTTCTTGAATTTTACCATTGGATTCCGATGGGAATCATTCAACCTCGCCTTTAACCGAAAGCGACTGTCTGTGACACTTAAAAATTTGAGTTTTGTATTCACCGTTTCAAGATCTACAAATCGATGCTATTAAGCCCTTTGTGCGCGAATTTAGGAATAAAGTGTCAGTAGCTCCCGTCCTAAAGGCATTGCATTCGTTTTTCACCGATTAGCTCATAGATATCTGTTCGACATGGTGGAAGGCGTTGCATTCGTTTTTCACCGATTAGCTCATAGATATCTGTTCGACATGGTGGAAGGCGTTGCATTCGTTTTTCACCGATTAGCTCATAGATATCTGTTCGACAAGGTGAAAGGCGTTGCATTCGTTTTTCACCGATTAGCTCACAGATATCTGTTCGACATGGTGGAAGGCGTTGCATTCGTTTTTCACCGATTAGCTCACAGATATCTGTCGACAAGGTGAAAGGCGTTAAACGTTCCCCGCTTCTGTGAATTGACGCAGTCGCCTGTTGCAGCCTTCATTCTCATCACCAACGTCTTGGGCCTGCTGATGGAATCTTCCACTAGTCACCAACTGATGCAGCACACCGTGGAGGTGACAATAGCTTCCCACGGCGCTCTCATCACTTCCAACTCCTCACCACTTCCTCTCCCTAGCACTCCGAGTTGACAAGTTTTAATTATTACCGCTGGGGCGAGTTTTGTCTCTCAGTTGCAGCAGCAGCAGCAGTGACGTCGTCGTCGTCGTTACCCGGCGACTATCTTCCATCATCCCAGCTTCGTAGCAGCGACAATGATGAGATTGGAGAGCAGAAGGGAAAGATGACAGCCCCATGACTTCCTTTAATTGCTATGATGGTGTTGAGAAACATCTCTATGACTATCTTTTAAAGAAATCACGTGTCCGAGATCCATGCCATGCAATGGACTATTAGATATCAACAGTCAAGGACAGCACCATCAGACCAGTATCTTACATGCAGTTACAAACAAATCCGTATTTTGAGTGAATAAATTTACATTGAAAATATTAAGACGGCCTAAGAATAAGGAAATCTGTAAAATCGGAAATACGAAAGAAAGGTTTGGAAGAGAATTTCGAAATATTGTAGCAAACACTATTCAAAAGCTGAGGACAATGATTTTCTTCACCCACACGGAGGGCTTGGACTCATGTTCAGGCATTGTCGAAGAATTGTGATGCTCTAAATACTTCGCAGTGACGACTTCCGGTACGACACTTGAATGGACTTCGAACACCTCACACATGAATGACAGCAAGGCCAAGCTCCTAACCAATATACCCATAAAAGGTGTTAACACATGGAAAAAATTGTCACAAAAGATGACAGGAACGATTATGAAAACTTTATAACAGATATCAAACGAAAGCGCGATGTGACTTGGATGTTCGTTTAGTAGATAGGTGTAAAATAATAATCGCATTATTTGTCCAACTTGGTATATCTAGCTTTAGTCAGCTTTGCTCTAGCTTTGTAGTCATGCAGGAGACTCCGCTGTTTAAAATCACGCCGGGATCAAAGTTAAATAAATTACTTCATTAACCGACTGACTTTATTAGAATTTTCTATAACTGGATAGATTCGTTCTTTTCAAATTGATGATCTTAATATTCTAATATCTATAATTTACAATATCATTATATTAATTATAGAATACCGAGATTTTAAGAAAACGAAATCTATTGCAATAGTGTGCGTAAAGCATCATAAAGTAACAAATACCAACATCAATTTCGCTTGATATGTTATTTGCTAAACACGATAAAAGGTGATATAAGATTGAAACATCGCTTTTCTCGAATTACGTTTGAAAGAAATGCGGCGCAAAACAGAAAAATCAGCATTCTGTTGATCGTTTCTATTGCCACGAGGCCTTTCGTCGACTCTCATCGGGTGGCTACAGTCGATAGGGAAACATACAAAAAAAAGAGAAAATGGTATTTATACACAAATGAATGAATGATGAGTGAGTTGCTTAACGCCATGGAAAAGCAAGCGTGATATAAGAATCAAGTAAAGACCTAGCCATGATAGAGGACTCACGAACTTGACATGAGAAGAGGCTGTCATATTGCAAACACTTCCTTTATCTTCTGGCTGAAGTCATCCCTGGAGAAGTCTACTGTCAAAAGTTTTCCTGTGAATCAAACTTCTGCAGTAACTAACAAGAATTTCTAGCATCAAAGGAGGAATATTTCAAGTTCATTGTTTACTCATCCGTGCCACACCCATGGCACAAAGCCATTAGTAAGCTAGGGTTGGGACGGCCTTCATACACTCGCAACTCTCACCATGCTAAGGTTAGTAACTTCTAGTGAGAGCCGTGTAACCTCCCGAGACGGACAGACTCGAACCCCGGACCCTCTGCATCTCCGCACCGAAGCGCAGCCCTTAACTTACTGAGCTATACTACAACCTCTATGTTTCTCTTGATTCCTTCACTTGATTCCTGAACATTCGGGTTAGGAGTTCAGATCATTAGTTTAAATAGCTTCCCGGGAATTCGCCTGTACAGGCCATGTCAGAGGATAGGATTACTCTTATCATTCGAACCTGGGAATCAATAGAAAATTCATACAGCGTCGGCTTTGGAAAGCATGCTGCTGAAACGAGACTTCAGATTTCGAGGGACATTTGCTTACCGCTCGTGTCTAGACCGGTGGCCTGGGGCTCGGGGAACTGAGGATCCAGTCTGTCATTGCATAGGTCTGTGGAACAGCAAGCGATGGCTTGATTGGAGATCTTCTTTGTGCGGCAGTAGAGGAGATGGTGATTCTTATCGTTGCTGTAGCAGCCAAGACTCTCCGTCACCTTGCCTGACTTCGGATCCCGGCTCCGATGGAAATAACATTGCCGGTTCGTTCGACACCGGTTGGCAGTCCGATTTGGACAATGGTCAGGAGGTCTGCACGCACAGGTGATCAGAGGCTTCGCTGTGACGTTGGCGGATGTTGTGCGCATCACTGAAACCGAAAGAGTCATCAGAGTCTAATTTGATCGTCATTGAGAACCAAAATTTGACAGATAGGTGCCGTGTACTTTTAAATTGATAAAAAATTCGTCCTAACGAAGGAAGGGCTCCCCATCTTTTTTACTGGAACTTAACACTGCACCTCCCGTATGATGATCTACCATGGACCTTCCAACTTTGATTGTCATTGAAAATAATTGAACGAAAAGCATTTTCCATGAATTAACCATTATTTTAGTGCAACATCATTCCCATTGACCGAAAATAGTAAAGTTGTAGCCGAAACATTAAGAAAAGATGAGAATACTTCTACAGAATGAACAACAATATTTAGATAATAATAATAAATAAGCTATTGTTACATAAGTCCCAATAATGGAAATCATGGGGCCACTAACTAGGACACAAAATGTTTCATAAAGTAGTAAACGAAAGTAACAAGAAAAAAGACACAAAATTGGAAATTAGAGGATGATGGTTCGCTACATACTGAAATCACAGTTATCTTATGATGACATAACGGAAATAAACGATCCTATCATGATGGAGTTGGCACACAGCGGTAGGTGAAACATATGCCTGTGAGTCAAAATCAGGAAGATCAAATGGTGCAAGGGATGATGATCACATAGCAGAGCCTGAAAAAGTTTCCAAATAATTATAGTCCGTCTATAGTCAAGTGAAGTGAACAATGAAGTCACGTCTACTGTAACCACAAATGATGCGGTGGCATCTATGCTGACCCGATGCTCACGAACAGAGCTGCGCAGTAGTACAATATGTTCCTGATGCATGCCTTATAAATCGAAGTGATTTCATTCTTCTCAAAAAATGGTTTGAGGAGACGCCGAAGAACATGTAGGTTTGAGGATGCTCTCTTGGATACAGTTTCAATCTATGATTTCCGTGAAAGTTTTTGATCAAAAACATCGAGTTATCTCAACTCATCACACTCACTCAATTCAAAGGCAGAATGGTCAGCACTTGAGAAAAGGCAAGTGATCATTTGTTGACATTTTTCCAATTTTATCTTAATTTAGTTTGCATTCATCCAACATGCAATACCATTTGCAACTGGATTGCAATGCTCCCATTGTTTATGCCGCCGCATAAAATAATGGATATTTCAAATTGTATTCATATCAGTTCACGAATTATCTTTCGAGCTTCTTCATTTTTTTAATTCTCGCATGACTGCAAAAGTAGTCCCCATTTCGTACAGAAATTCTTAAACACAGAAATAGATAATAAACCATCTACGGCAATATCTGCTGACATACCCACATTTCAATATCTTTTTTCTTACTTCATTATGGTCATCTGATCGTGAAATTAACTTGTGAAGTCTACAATTATTCAAAGCTTGAAGATGGTATTCAAATGAAAACAGAATTTTATTTTTTATTGCTAAAGAAGCGCAAGATCGTGTAACTTCTTTTTCCTGACTCACCCAAGGCACTCAAAATGATAGGAACCTCCCAAATGAGAACTTTAACTGCGTGGTTTTCTTCGGTAAGAACGAATGGGACAGAAAACATTCCTTTTGAATTCCACAGACAGACAACATCAAGAACTCTGACTCACACTGTGTCGTTGACCTCTAAGCCGAGTGTAAACAGGAGTGAAGGATCACACTTGAGAATGCATTAACAAAGAGAAGACAAAATGTTTTGACTAAATATTAACACTACAACGAAAACATCACAAAATCTACATAAAAGAATACAAGATCAAAGAAGATTTTCAAAAATTCAAGAGCCGATATTCTAGGAATGAAGGGGTCACCAGATGAACGATATGTCTTCACCAAAAGAATCAAATACGACAGCAGAAACCGTCAGCCAACCGACATACCACCATAAAAACTGTTGTCAGTCAAAATACACACGCGATATGCAAAGTTGAGCCGATCCACACGGTTAGTAACGGTTTGTCACCGAGGGACTGGCTCTCAATTTCGTCTCGCCTACAAAAGGCAGCGTACCTTCTCAGTAAACGGGACAAAGCGTGAAACAAACTACTTTCTGCAAGCATTGAAAAATTACTTACTAACCAACTACGAGAGAGCGTGAGCGGACCCGACCCACAACTACTTTTGTACTTAACACTGAAATTATTCATAAGCGCATGTAGAGTGAATAGTGAAAGCAATTAAACTATTAACCATCAGGGAGATACTCTTGTTTGCAGTTTTTTTGGGGTTCCTTTCAAAATGACTGAAGTACACATCTAATTGTTTCAAATTCATGTTCATTATCTTATCATCATCTAATATCTTCAAGGCCATTCATGTTTTGATGCAAGGAACGGAATTCAACAGAGAATACTTCATCCCTGTATTGATGATATACTCAATGCAATAACAAAGGACTTGTAGATCCCAGATTAAAGAACGTTATCTACCGATCTCTTGAACATGGACATTTTCACTCATTTTGATACAATGGACTATTAAAATAATGAGATTCATGTGTTTTTCAGAGAGAATATGGCAATGTCCTTGAATAGTTATCAATTTCTCATCATTACTGTGCTGGTGATAAAAAACCTGGCCGTCGATCGACGACTGTTTCGAAGGATAAATAATTAATTTAGAAACTGGACGTCAGCCGTGCACCGAGGAAAAATAATTATCAGGAGGCCGATTTTTAAAAAATCCAGTTTGTCAAGCAATTACTATTTTTTGTATTTCTACGATATAAAACAATTTCAACAAACGCCGAGGGATGTTTCCTGATGACTAATTTTACTTGATTTGTGATGTTCAGTAGCAGCTCCCTAGTCTAAAGAAAAGCTATAGGCTACTCACAGGGCATTTAGTTCTTCATATAAGTATGTGCTATAATAGAAATAAGTAGTGAAGAAAAAATTGGCCGACTTCTTAGGTCTTCAAACACTAGCATCCAGAAATAATTAATTTAGAAGCGGGGCTCCCACTGAGGTTCACTCAAAAAATCGCGCACGATCTCAAAATTAGCGCAGAGACCTAATCGTCATTAGGCACTAGAAAACTGGGCACTATCGCAATTTACAGGTCCCATCTTTCACTCTATCACAATTTATGGGCCCAATCAATGACAATTAACTGACAAATCCACAGAGGAATGTGACTGTTGCCCCCGTTCGACGATGTACATGTACAGTCATACGTAAACCGGTAGATAATTTTGCTATTACGAAAACTTGTGAACATAGCGACAGTACACGTATTCTTTATCGAGTAAAAATGATAACACTCTAAGAAAAAGGACAGTATATTGTAAAAAGAATTACTATTGATTCTTTTTCTGCGCATTTAGGAATTGATTGTAACTCGAACCACAATTTTTGTCTTCCAATATGCCATTGCAGAGAATCCTGATAATAGCATAAACTGAATCGAAATACGTTTAAGCATTATCTAATTATTTGAGTTCAAGAGTTCATCGAAAGCAAAATTAGCCTATTTAACTACTCTAGACTGAAATGTAAGACATGGATCCATTGCATTATTATACTAAAATTAACTGGTAATATCTACACCTACTTATAAGTAGTAGAAAAAATATGCAAATAATGTATATCAATAAGGCAACTTGAATATTCACGCAGCGGTACTTAGTCCTCACTTTAATTTTCAATGTCTGTTTCTGAACGTGTTCTCCTGTTTTTAATTGTAATAAGTGACTTATGTTTTGCTATTTCTTCTAGGGTCTGTTGTAATATTTACTGTTTTTTTACTGTCTGTTGTAATAAGTGACTTTCAAAAAATTAGCGCAGCATTCTAGAAATTCGCGCAATCGCGCAGTATTGCCAGCTGTGGGAACCCTGTTTAGAAACCGGCCGCCTCGGGAAAATAAATAATTGGCCGGTTTTTTGCAAGTGCAGTACTAGCTTTGCAGTAGCAATGACAGTTGGCAGCTTTCCCTAAGTACAACTTTTTTGATCTGCTGAGAATTTTCTCAGAATTACACATTCCAGACAGAATCACCCTCCAATCTTCGTAAGGCCCTCAACAAGCAGAAAACCCAGCTACAATGTTTACGGCAACAATGCATAAAATCAAACAAAAGCTTCTGCTCCTTCAAATCTGTGGTCCACCACATTACCTGTCAGAACTGCAATCTGAATTGATAGCATTGCTAGATGATTGCCAAATGTCAAGTGCAATATTTTGTCAACAATGTTAATTTATTTTAGCAACAAGCATCATCTCCTAAATAAAACATTCCAATATTTCTTGAAATTAATAAATAATGATTCCTGGAGAATCTAGCAGCAATGGATAAACATAACAAGTGATGTTAGCATCACTTATTCAGCAAATTAATACATGATCCTTCCCTGTAAGTTGGTTATGACATTGGTGACTACAACTGGTCAATTTTCATGTAAGTACAGCTGTGGTTTAGATTGTGGAGATTTACTGACGACTGCCAACGAGGATCAAGCCAGCATGTTGCAATTTTCCTTCTTGCCAACTAAAATGGGTTTTTAAGTACAAACTTGTCGCCAGCTTCGGTCATAATGCTGGTAGGTGATCTAGGCATTTGGTTAAGTAGAAAAGTTCAAGAAATCTATCGTCTTAAGAGGGTGAATTAAATTTCCATGTCTTCCGAATGACTGTTTTTACTGTGGATTTAGTCTGGGAGTGGATGAGGAGGTTAAGGGTGTTCCTGAGGTGCATCTGTAGACCAACGTGATCCGTTTGGAAATCAGCATAATTTTATCTTCCTCCTATTTGGCACCAGCAGAGATACGCTTAGGTTGCAATGATATTTCAGTCATCCTGCGTTGTACATTTCTCACACTGACATTGAAGTCATAGAAATTCGTTAAAACTTTCTCATGAATTTCATGTTTGGTATTGTAGGGCAATATGCGCCATTGTTACTGAGTAAGAAGGGTTGTCAGCCGATATTTCAAATGTCATTTTTCTATGGAAGTCGTTTATATATCTCCAAAGTCAAATTAGACGGCCTTAATTGCATGATTAAGGCCGTCTAATTTGCTATGTAATACCATTGAGGTAAGGAGCATCTCACCATCCACCTTCGCATTCCCAGTGAAAATGACATTGAGGTGATTCCTATGGTTCACAATTTGGACTCGTAGATATCTCAAGCTTGACATGCTTAAATGTTCAGAGCAACATGGGCTATGTAGAAATTACCATAGATTTGCGTCTTTTACAGATCAAAATCTTGGATTTTTGATGTCATAGATTTTAGGTTCAGTAACAATACATAATTATGCTACCTTTCAAACATGTGTCTGATTATAGGCTACTCTTGATAGATTATAGGAGCGAAATTTCAAAATGATGAACGTACAGAACGTTTTAAAGGATTTCCTTCTTTGTCATCCTGTCGCCGCAGTATTTTGTAAATTCATTATTGCTTTTGTGTACATGATCTCTGGACAAGGGTCAACAATCCACATCACAAACTGGCTTGATAAATACAAATGCCAATCAGAAAACGTGGAAACCAGCTCGTACAATTTGCATTTTGTCCCAACTAAGTTCCCCCTGCGTGTACCATAATTTTCATGCAATTTCCATTCTAGGACTTTCTATGGTATTGTTAATTTCTATGCTTTCAAATGATCAGCCTAAGGACGATTTAGGCTGTCATTTGAAAGGTAATATATCTTCATTCCATGCCCCTCAATTTAACCTAGCTTTCATACAGCTGCTAAACTATGTACAGTAGATCCGATTATATTCAACTTGTCCAAGCTTGTCCAAGCTTGTCCAGGAGAACTGGCATTTTGCAATATTTCAATCATATGTCGTACGCAAAGCAAGGATAAAAGTAGATCAGTCTATTAGTGCATTTTATAATTTTCCTGAAGCAGCATTTTGTAAACATTTGCTGTTAGAAACTTTAGTTGTAGAATTCGCAATAAAACTCCCTCGTCAGATACAATATCGTGGGGAAAAGATAAGCTCAAAGACATTTTAAAAATGGAATATCAAAAACTGAAGTAGTAGATGTTGATAATTCGTGAAATGCTCTCTGTTGTTTAGAGTCAAATAGGATGTCTGTTCTAATAGCTTCTCTGAAACACCGATTTACATGATCACTACATTGAAAAATAATTTTCACGCATCTTCATTTGGTTACTCTGACATACTCATGTATTTGAAAGGAGCAACAAAAATAATTTTCTACGACCGTGTGGTAATTTATTACCAATATTCCGGCTTAGCCTTTATCATGGGATGCAGAAAAGGAAATTATACTGAATGTCATTAAGAAAATTTAAACTAACCCATCTATGAAATACAACCTAGAACCTTAGTAGAGCATGGACATTGGGACATGCTAACACAGAGTTTTAGCGAAAATATCATGGATTACAAAAGGATAGAAAAATCTATAAAGATTGAGAAAGGAAAGCTAAAAGTTACACTGAATAAATTAGATTGAGTATCTTTTTCAAAGAAGGAGATAAAAGCAGGGCCTACCGAAATGCTACTCAATAAACTCAAAAAGTAAGCAACTCTAGATACATGCAAGGAAATATCGTTAGAATATTTCATTCCATGCTAATTTTGAAATTTCAATTGATTTTAGAAAACGAAAACAAAACACACAAAAAATAGCAGAATCACTCATCATAAAATCATGTCAAAACATCATGAACAATCGAATATCATCCGAATTTTTACATTTTTTAGTTGATGACCAATTCTATTTCTATGCTTGCTGACAGACAATCCAGTCGATTTTAATTTATGCTCTTGGCTTGCGATTGTCCGTGTCTCTTTTTAAATATGTTCATCACCAATTTCATGTCCAAAATTGTATGTCTGTTTGCTGAATTATCGCTGCTTATTATGAATGCTACGATATTTAAAACTGGAAAGGCAATAGATAATACTCGTGCAATAAAAATGATTTTCCAAAGTCGTTAAAAGCGGAAATATCAACATAATACAATGATCAGGACATGTAGGGCATGAAATTCCGTGTATATCTGAATGACGTACTCACAGATTGTCATGTGATACCTGAAAGCTGATCTTATCTTGTGACATGACGATTCCTTCGATCGATTTACTCATCTCTTGTTAACAGAACAACAAAACATCAAAGTTGCTCGTTCATGCACTCATCACATTCGAAGTCAGAACAATTCATCTCCGTCTCAGAGAAGTACGTCCCATTATTCCCCAGAATACAGACGATTGACATACAAATGGTGAACTTTGTTTTTCTTCTTTGCTGATTACCTGGTATAATATGCTATAATTAATTCATAGAATCAGGAGAATGAGGGCGTTTCTTCCGCTTTCCAACGACTTCGTCGTGAAGAACAACAAGAGATTGTTACAAGATAAGCAACTCACCTGCTTAGATAAGTTCGCTGAGTAGAAGCAGCTGTGACTGACAGCTGACGTTTGAGAGAGGAATTGTCACTTCAGTGAGGGGATTTCAGCTGTAAGACAAGACATCAATACTATTATGACTCATCTGTGAATATGAAATATAAGAAGCACTTTATGAAATATGATAAGAAAAACGATAATAAGTTTACTTGACATTATGAATACGCTTAATACAATGCATGAATGACACTTAATAATCGGAAAGACATTTAGGACATGGAACAGTTAAGTCATATTGTACATAGTCGTATCACAGAAAAATTGTACTTCCGATGATGATTGCATGTTAATGTTTGAACAATGATTCGAGAATTAATGTATGAGGCGTGTTCAAATGAAACCCGTTCGCTATACTGTATTTGTAGAATAGTAAGCAGACAAAGTAAAAGCACAATCAATTAGTAACAACTGTGTATTATTAACATAAAAACAGAAGCAACAATCAAAAAAAGTCTCCGTTGACTTCCCGGCACTTGTCCCATTGCTTGGGTAGGCGTTGAATTCCGTCGGCAAAGAAGGACTTCGGCTGTCCTTTGAAATAATCCCTAACATCTGTCTTCACTTCTTCGTCTGATCGGAATCGTTGTCCCTTGAGTAACTTCTTCAGGGGACTAAAAATGTGAAAATCACAAGGTGACAGGTCAGGACTGTATGCAGGATGTTCCAAAACTTCCAAACGCTTCCTTGTCAGTGCGTCCGATGTCGCCTTCGAAACGTGTGGTCTTGCGTTGTCGTGAAGAAGAATGACACCTGAAGACAACATGCCGGGTCGCTTGCTCTTTATCGCTTGGTGAAGCTTGTCCAAAGTCTGGATATACCGCTGCGAATTGATTGTTTCGTTGGGTTCAAGAAACTCGAGGAGCAGCGGGCCCTGAATATCGAAGAACGCCGTGAGCATCACCTTCCCTGCAGATAGTTGCACTCGGAACTTCTTCGGCCTTGGTGAACTTGGATGCTTCCACTGCATGCTGCTCTGCTTCCCTTCCGGCTCGAAATGATGGCACCACGTCTCGTCTCCAGCCACAATGCAACGCAAGAACTGCTCATTCTCGGTATTGAAGCGAGTCAGGTGTTCCAAACTGAGTGTTCGCCGTCTTTCCTGTTGGTCTTCAGTAAGCATTCGAGGCACCCATTTAGAGCAAACTTTGTGATACTGCAACTTTTCCTTCACGATGGTATGCTTTGAGCCAATGAGACATTGAAGTCATCTGCCAGATCTCGAATGCTTCGTCGACGATCGGCTCTGACTGCGGTATCGATGGTCTCAGTCAGACTTTCAGTCACCACTTTGTGCGCCTGTCCAGAACGTGGCAAATCAGATGTTTCAGTTCGCCCCTCTCGAAACTTCCTTGACCACTCTGTCACTGTGGTCTTTGAAACAGCTCGATCTCTGTATACTGATGTCATTCTGCGATGGATCTCTGCTGGCATGCATCCTTCTGCGGTCAGGAATTGAATAACCGCTCTCTGGTCTTCTTTGGACGGACTTTCTACCATGAACGACATTTCACTCGTCATTAACCGTGAACAACAGATACACTTGATGAATAAACACCTTGTCACGCTGTTATAATGCACTGAATAGTACTCCACAGGTCTGCTTTGATTAATTGGTCATGCATGAACCCGCTAAGATAAGTCGAACTGGTTTCATTTGAACACGCCTCGTAAATAGTGCAAGGATGTGTGTAATTATTCTAACAAATAAACTACATCACGAAACGAAGTAACTATCTCTGAAAATTTTCAGATAATTAGAAGAATTGCAGCATCAGAGTGTATACGCTTTTTGAAAAAAATCCCTTAATTTTCTCTGGACATTTTTATAAACTGAACTTGACCGAAAAAGTGATATAGCACCCAAAAAAGGATGACATCAGTTGATATCAATTGTAGTTAATACATTAACTGCATAATCTATTGTCTGATAACTGAATGAAGATAGCTGCTTTTGTTATAACAGCTTTAAATTAAACCAAGTACGTCATATCATGATCATCATATTTCCTCATCTGCATCAAATCATTAATTAGTTAAACATTTGAAAGACAAAGTTAACGCTTGGAAGGAGTAATAAACGATGTTGGCACTGATAAAACTATCGTTCAAGATCAAACATATCGAATCTTTATTCACAAAAACGAAAAACAAGAACCTATTTGGGTTTCAATCTACTAGCAATCAAAAAAAGAGATAACAAATAACTATATCTAACTATAAGAAGAAAATAACAGCAATTAGCATATACGAATAGAGGTGACTTAGGACAGTTTACAAAATAGTTGCTTCGATTTGTTCATTTATGTTCTCTGTGTCACTTATCAATTTCTGTCGTTTTGTTTTCAGTGCCTCTAATTTTGCCAACGATTTTCGTTTTTCCTTCGCTAATTGTAGCACTTGTTGCGTTTGCTTCCTCGATGACTCCAGAGAAATGTGTATCTTTTTCTCGCGCATTTTACCGAATATAGTCTTAGTACATGCACCTATAAACTTTGACATTAAGTAGTTGTCAGCAGTTTAGGACATTGAATTTATAACTACTAATCACATTAATTTTTCAAATTCCCTGGATTTTCCCTGTTTTCCTTGAAGCGTATATGCGCTGAGCATCTTCCATTCGCAAGCTTATGTGAAATTCAGTTTTTCATATGCTACCATGATGAAAGTTTGTCATTTTCTTCAAGTTTTTGTTGGGAAACCGAGTAGACAAGATGGAAATAATTTTTATGCTTCATTAATTTCGGCCTCCTCTTAGGACATCATCAGAAGCAGAGAATCTATACATCTAAGTTGGAAATTATTCAAAACTTAAGTTACATTATGTCTATGATTACTGAGTAGAATGAAAGCAGGAACTAACCGAGAAAGATAAACAATAAACATCATGGCATGTCTGAATATCTACAAAAATGGAGCATAGCGGTAGAGTGACTTAAGTTAAAATGGAAAAAATACTGAGAAATTATTAAAACTTATACATAAAGAAACTCAGAAGGCATCTTGCTCGTCTTTATTGTAGATCGTAAGTTTCAGTTTTTGTGTAAAGTGCCTCTCGTATTCTGATGTTGCAACTGTCTCTGTCAGATGTCAGAATTTTGACTGAAACATGAACGTAGATGAACGTTTGAAGACAAAGCTGGAGCTGTTGGTCAAATGTTCTTTCATCCTTGTGTGAAGAAATCTGATCGTGCTTCCAATGTAAATATTCTTGCAGACACTACACGCTATTTCGTAAATTATATTCTTTTGCAAGCACACGCTGGCATTTTTTAATGTGCAACCAGTTAGAGTACAATCAGTGTGCTTGCTGGATTTCTTGAGATACTGACGAATTGTATTGCCTTTTCTAAAAAAGTAAAAATGTTTTTTTAAGTTTGTCATGTTTATCTCCGTTATGTTCATGTCTGTCCAAAAATTTTTGGCAATGAACAGCTGATGACTTATGACTAGGGCAACCCAAAGTTGCATTAAAAATCTTCAAAAGTTGCACTTAAAATTCAAAAAGTTGCAAAAAGTTGCAATAAAAGCCCCCGAATAGCTTGAAATAAATGCTATATCAAATAGCAACAGATAATGGCAATCATGGCTAAAAAGTTAATATGTACGTGTATGCCCGTTTGAATGTGTTCTATTCAAATGAAAAATAGGTAACTAGCGTTCATTTAACAATATATTTTCACGTCATACAAAACAAAATTCATACCAACTAAAAAAATAAGTTCACAATACAAACGTCGATTAATCACTGCTGTTGTAGTACACGACAAGGTAGCCTAAGCCTCAGTATTTTCAGGAAGAAAATGCCGATCGTCAGCAAGAAGTTTTTTCAATGAAGAGAAACTTCTTTCCATTGATTTGGAAGTGGGCTGACAACGCTGAAGCAACACATACAAAGAAGGAGAAATATCAGGACATTCCTGAGTCATGATAGCATTCAGATCTGAGTTTCGATCAATTCGCACTTTCAAATACGAGAGAATACTTGCTGAATCATCCCCGAACTCTAAATTGTTCAGTTCATTGAAGCATTTTTTATAGTAACGTTACTTTTCTCGTACTTGTTAATATAAACTAGCAAAGTTTCATAATCGCGTTTCACTTCAAGTAACTGATTCCGGATCGTAAGCGAATTTAAGGCGCTCTTTGCGCGTTCAACTAAAATATCACTACCAGATAATGAATTTACAATGTCCATTATTTTTGGAAAGTTTTCGCTATAAGCTTAATAGAATTCTGCCTACAATCAGCTTCCCCATCGTGTTACTACTGGTTCTGGAGGACTTCCAATATCAGTATCACTGAACATCTGTTTTCGTTGCTTGTTTTTTACAGTTAATGCCTTCATTCTTGCTATCATGCAAGTTATCTATTTCATTATAGCGACGGATTCACAATGTGATGTCTTTGTTCTGCCAATAGTAACACGACAAGCTGAGCAAAAATTTGATAAGTAGTTGACGTAAATGCTATTTATAGAAAAGCGTCACCACACAATTCTTAGAATTGAAAACATGACGAAATGCATCTAGATTGGGTTTAACCGGTAGCTGAGTTGATCCAAGAGTGAGGAAATTAAAAAACTTATCTTTATTACAAATGACAGTGAAAGTTGCAAAATGTTGCATTTTACCTTATAGTGATATAACTACGACATCTGTACTACCACAGAAAATGTAGCACGAGGCGAAGCCGAGTGCTACATCTTTCTATGGTAGTACAGATGGAGTAGTTATATCACTATTATCAAACGATCAAGAAATGTCAATGAACTCTATGGACCAGTGACGATATAGACAATCTGCTAAGAACACAAACGTGGTTGGCTTTCCATGGCATCCAAAGTCCTAGTAGATAGCCTATCCAATATTGATGTCATGCATTTCCATAGAAATTAACAATACCATAGAAAGTACTATTATCTACTTCTATGTGCATTTCCTTCATTTGAATTTCAAGTGAACCGATATTTAACTGGCATTTGCATGAGGTGTAGCCTTATTATCTATACCCAAGATATCATCTAAGCTTACTTGCAATTTGGGTGCATTGTAGGGTAAAAAAATGTAGCACGGTAGCCCATTGGATTACATGTATTTTGATTCATAGAAATTCCGTTCTACATTAGAAAATGTAGAACGCATAGTTCAACATAGTGGAGATAGGAAGGGAGTTTGATAATAAAATATGCAAAAAAGTTGCAAAAAGTTGCACTGCACTTTGGGTTGCCCTACTTATGACATTTCGCACATTGGCTCAAGATAATGTACGATTTTTGGTGATTTAATTATCGATATAATGGGAATTTAGGTAATTCTTCATGCTACGTGAAATACGCAGACGACCTGACGTTGATATTGCCTATTTTTGATACTGATCCTGCCAATATGAATGAAATTGTTTATGTCACTACCGAAGATGTTTCAAAATCGTGTGAAAGAAACGCACGAACTTCATATGGAACGTATTCAATATTCGGATATTGTTCTTTATTTGAACGTGTCAAAGTCCAAGGCTGTTTTATGTCTGAAACATTCAAATATGCAAAATCCATCTCGGTAAAATTTTCCTGTCGATATGGTTCCATCTATTACCATCCCAGACCCTACTAATTCTAAAACGCTAAGTTGGGAGACTCATGTGAATAATATTATCAAGGTTATCAATAAGCGCTTTTTTGTTTTACGCAAACTTCACCCCTTCTTTGTCGAGCGATTAACTCCACCAACTGCATACCTCATGTTAGATCTACTTGCGAATACACTTGCCCCGTATTTGTAAGCCTCAGATAGTGCTTGAACAACCGTCGAGTTACTAAAAGAGAGCACACGATAGTTTACCGCAACGGACCCCGAACTTGTCACTGCTGAAATTGAAAATCGACGTGCGTTGGTAGCAAGCAGCTATTTCTCAAAGCCAAAAGTGACATAAAGCTTATTCTCCACGAACTGGTCCCTAATAGATTGCCTTAAACTGGCGTTCCTAGCACCCTTTATGTCGCCCTGCAAGGATAAAAGAGTCGATTTTTACTTTCATGGCAAGCTTTGTAGTAAATTTTAAAGCCATCATCCATCATAACTGTTCATAACCGTTGAATACCGTATGTTTTTACCAAAACCGCATGTTTTTCTGTCTGCACTATATTGTCATAATTGTGATTTTTATTGATAGCAATATAAACACTATTCTATACTGTTCTATTCTAGATAAATTAGAAAATAAGACTATCTAAAAGTAGGGTTGCACCCCATTTTGGCTTTTATCTAAAGCCGATCCGATTCCCGCTACATCAAAGGTTCGCATATTGGGTGGTGCCGTTGTTTGATTGTTCTTATATTGAGCAAGGTAATGGGTCTCCGTGGCGCAGTGGTTAAGTGCTTGGACTAGCGATCTTTCGGTCCAGAGGTCGAGCCCCGAAAGTGTCATTGGAAGAAGTCGTCAGGAAGGGCATCCAGACTAATAGATCAGAACGCTCCTGATTAAGTCTGACTGTGTCAGCACCGTCCAAGACCCCAGTATGGGGAGTAGTGACGTTAAACTTTTGTCTGACCCCGTTCAACGTGGACAAGGACGAAAAACGGGGAACGTTCAGTAAGCAAACAATAGTTAAATGTTATTACAAGAAAAATTGAATTGCTACATTTTATCATGTGACCACAGACCGATGTTCCAAGCGAATGCCATTAATTCCTGTAAGTTCCTTTTTCGCAAGCAAATGACCGTGTGCATACCATATAGATTGACCGGACAATCTCAGGTCAATTAACTGAGCAAACATGACTCTTGACAAAGTCCTCGACAATGTCAACATCACTGGTTCGTCATTCGTCAAATAATTCGCAGAGCAGAGATAACATGTTTTCGACGTTATAGTTTAAATTATCGTCACATTAAGATAGAAGCCTACAATAGTTGTCAGGAATCAAGCTTATACGTGACGTAAATTTAATCTCTGTTTCAAATACACGTGTTGTCCATGATACTTGTGGAATGCAACTTCTTGCTTCCCAGTTGTCTACGGTGGATAGAGAACATCAACTCACGAGAGACAGCCATACATTACAACAAGAAGCGATATAATAAATATAATAAAAACGACAATAAATTGCCCGAGATGTCCCTCATAGACGATCAAGTGTCATACAGACCAAGGATTCTAAAATTTTTTATGTGACACCCACTTACAAGTCTAGTGAATATCACTCGACCCATAAATGACTAACATTCCGGAAAACAGACAAGCGCCTATGAAACACTTAATAGCGAACGCATGATGATGTGAGTGCGACATGTGAATCTACTTCTTCGCTGCATTATTTCCATAATTCGCAGCTCCATTTTGCAGGTCACGCTATGTCTCAAGCTTACTTCAGGACTTTATCTTGATGGTAATGACGGCCAAAACCCTTTTGGCAAAGGACTGTGACTGAAGAACGTATTTTGAAAGAACTGTTATAGTTTCAGAAGTGATAGCAGGCTCTTCCTGTTTGACCTGGGTATGGGTACAAAAAGGCACACAATGACATTCAGCTATGCAGTTGGAACGGGCAGTCATCAACTTGGAACTAACAACAGCTAACATTAAATCTTAATGTCCTCGCGAGCCATAAAGCAAGAACCTCCGTTATAGACAAGTCAGCACCATTCAAGCCCCCAATGGGGAAACAGTGATCCTAAAACTTCAATTTTGAAGTCATCATTCGGTTGTTCATTAGACATGATAGCATGTAATGTCTTCTTCTACAAGCGAATAGCCAAGTTTGAACAAGTTCACATGGCCTCTCTAGAGAACGCAGACGCTCCTTTCATAAGTTCATGAATTCAAGCTCTGTCGCATCTAATGAATCCAAGACGATGGACACATTCGGCCATCATCATCCTTCTTCATGCAAGCGATCTGCAGGTAGTTTCCCTCGTCATGCCGACTATAAACGAGATAATTTACAACATTCCATTAAAGCTCCAAGGTTTTTGCTTTGCGACGTGTCTTTTGAGTATATTCCATAAGTTTTCTATAGGGTTCAAGTCGGCACTATTTCCTGGCCAAGGAAGCGCTTGAATCTGTTCTTCCTGGAGCCATTGTGTCACAATCTTTGCCCTATGGCATGGGGCGGAGTCCTGTAAAAAATAAGCCGCATTTTTAATGTCCATAAGGCGTTCATGGTCGTTTTTGCTGGCAAAAATATAGACCTGCAGTGCAATTTGCCGAAAACATCCCCATGCCAAAACTTTCGACGGGTGTTCAACAGTTGCCGTCGTAAATCGATGATGGCATTGTTGAACAATGTTCCGCCTAACATGTCGCTTAGAAGTGGCAAAGATTGGGAAAGTGGACTCGTCAGAATAAAGTAGACCATTGATCCGATGTCCAATGGCGATCCTTTCTGTAAAAAGGAAGTCGTTGAGTTCGCATTCTAGTGGTGAGGAGGGGTTACTTGGCTAGTTTGTAGGCTGAGAGGTTCCATTGCTTCAGGTGCGTCTTAATTTGCGTTGTGCCTATTGGTATCTCTTTCAAGCTTACTTCTTATTTCTGTCGATTTCATGAAGGATTCTCGGTCCCCATGCGACGGATTAGTCTATCAATCCTTGGAGATGTCTTACTTTGACGCCCAGATCGGGGACGACTCTTGAAATCTGGTTGGGTTCCTAGGCGCTTCACTGTTTGGTACGCTGCTGAGAGATATTTATATCTGCTTTGAGATATTCAGAAGAATTCCGATCTCAGAATATGAAATTGATGGTGGCACACGGGAGGTTCTTCAATTCAAGTTTTGTTTCACAAAATTAAAACTGCGCTCCCTTTCTTTTTAAGCCGAAGTTATATCTATTGATTTAAAATACAGATGAGACGGGTCGACCGGTTTCTGCACTCAGTGCCTTTCTCAAGACCCAACACTTAAAAACTTGCAATGGATCATGCATTACATTTAAATATGAAGACATGATCACTCACATCAGTTCATCTTTCCGATTGATTTTAGGCTTCAATTTGCGTATCAATTCACTCTCAGCTAACCGAGTTTTTATTGGATTATTCTGAATATCTATGAATGACAAAGTGAAGGCATCTATGGAAGAAGTATTGGTGTGGTCAAAGTGTACCGAAGACATGTGAACCGATAGAGCACTTTTACTAGAGGACGGTTCGTAGAACCTATGTAGAAGTCACCACACAAAGAACACGTGAATTTATAAACAACATACCGTTTCTCACAAGCATGATCATTATTTAAAGATTCGCAGATTTTACAGCTACAATTAGTAAAAGCATTTAGAGAATTGAACTTATTGAAAGTGCTTCGTATTTGTTTTCCAGGTTTTTGAATTATTCTAAAGGGCACGTCATATTTTTTCACTAACTTATTTAGTTTCCTGTGTGCAGCGTCATTTATAAAATCCAGTTGTAGGATGCTATTTGTATTATTTTCGTCCCTGCTATGTTGCTTAGGGCGTTTTTCTTGAACATCCCTCCAATGATAATTATTTTTTCTTAGTTTTTTCTTAAAGTCGTTTACATGACGTCCAACATCAGCGTTATCAGAGCAACGTACACCTATGTTATTTATCGTGTTTTTAATGAAGTTTTGCTTAACGAAATCTGGAACATTACTAAATTTATCGAGACATATCCCAGAATGATTTTCTTTATTGTAAGGCTGGAAGTAAGCTTCCCTTTCTATTGATATAGATAAATCCAGTAAATTTAAGACGCCATTTTCTGGTGTTTCTATGGTAAATTTTATGTCTGGGTGAATAGAATTAAAAATTTCTAATATGCTATTGAACAAAGACGGTTCATTGGCAAACGGACCAAGAATTATGTCATCAATATATCTACGGTATAATTTGGGTTTTATGTCATTAGTCTCTAGTTTTGATGACAGATGCAGCTCAGAATATGAGTTGCCTTCCTCCAGGAGAACTTTGACCTCAATCCGAGTTTTGGTCGATAATTCGGCTCGCCGAACCATTTTAAAAGTAAACACGACGGCAAAATTATTAAGAATAGACCACTTCTGCAATACCTGAATGTCGCGCGGTGTGGATAGGAAAATAATTCTACGGAAATCCTGTCTGAGTAGCTCTTGGAAATTTTAAGTGCGGATGAAATAGATTGGTCACAACAATATCGGAAATATAGCCAATCATGTATCACAATACCGGAAAAGAGGAATGAACAAATAACATAGTGATAGCCGCTAAATAGTGTCGTCGTTCGCAAACTTTCCGACGCCGTTGTATGTTAGAAATCTTTTTCTACTTGCCTTTTGAAGTTCACTTGAAAATGACGATGGATTTTAAAGTCGATTTATATTGGATTGTTTGATAAAAATATAATAGGCCTACAATTACAGCTTAACTTGGCTTTCCCAAACATTTCAATCAACACAGTGTGTTATGCGTGAACACTAATACAGCGTAATACAAAAAAACATCTGTAATTGCTGACCCTTCAGCCAGAAGTATTTTTCAGAATAATATCAGCCACAGATCTGCCTTGTTTTGAAGTACTTTGCAGAAAATGAGCACCTGAATTCAAAGTGAACTCATTATACCCAAAAATAATTATTGTAACAAATGTATCTCTATGAAAATGTGTAGGCAACTAGACGTTGGAATTCAGCAAATACAAATACTCACGAGTCATGGAAACAATGAAACCATGATTCATTATCACATCAATATCTTGCCAGCAATAGGTTCGGCAGTCATGCTGATACGTTTTATAAAAACATTAGAAAATATCTTCTACATAATTTTATGCTGAAAATCATTTATGAAAATCAGTTATGGCATTCAAATGATTTTCTCCTTAAAGTGATCACGGTAATAAATAAGTACATTGATGAAATAACTACAAGCGAGAATCTGTGAATTGTGTGATGTGTGTTCTACTTTCCTAGAAAAGAATATTAAAAACCAAGCTATCATAGTCAAATGATCATTTCGAAATGCCATCAAGTTCGTCGAGCAGCATTACATGTTGTTTATAATCTTTTTCTATATAAGAAAATGATTTGGGTTGCTAATGAATAAAAAGGTTCAACATAACATAGCATCAACCTGAAGAAGATTTTACACAAAACACATTTAAGTGCATACATTCATTATGGTTGGAAAAATCATGTATTTGGGACCTTATTCTTATTAGATGATAACAATTAATTTGGCCAATACTCCATGCCCATTCCCAGGTAAAAAGAATTTTACTTGAGAATGACTATGGAGTATAGCCGAAATTAATTGTTATCATCTTATAAAAATATGGCCACCAAATACATAATTTCTACAACCACAACGAGTTATTCCATCAATCAAGGCATATTTCAAATACAAGAGCATGTTGAGCATGTGTTGTAAATATTTGCAATTGAATATACTGAATGCAGCTGAAAAGCTGAAACTGTTTAAATACCGCATTTTTAATCTGTCCTTTCAGTCAACACTAGAAAAATAGATACTCATCTTCCTATCCTATATGACATTTATCACCGTGGGACAACCTCGGAATGTTGACATCGAAGATAAAACATGATTAGCATAATAAACAGCTCACTTACCGACACCTATAAGACCTTTATTTGGCCCATTGGGTAAATAGCCTTGACATGGGTACAATTGATATCAAATCGCACATTCAGAAGCCTAGGATTCTCATAATTATTCATGACTAGTCTCATTATTCATGATTTTCTCCTCCAGTGTGTGCGTATCCTGTGTGGGGGCTTAATTATAGATTGATTGAAAAAAAAACAATTAAGTTGCCTTGACTTAGTGACATGTACATGGTATCAGACAGTCGCTGTGGCATCAAACATGAAGGACCCATCATTGTGTGTGGTGACTCTTCGTACGAGGAGTAGAAAAAACAAACGTCTGGAAGTTGCTAATTGATTCACCGGACGAGAAGTTTGGGCCAGCGTTGCTGTTGTCTTGAAAGAGGAAGGCTAGAGACACTGCTTCGCAACTCGATGCAGCGGACCTTTCGGATAAGGATGGTCTGGAGAAATCGATGGATAAACTTGGTGGCTTGCATGCGAAGGATTTTGAGGATCCCCTTACGAAGTTTGAGAGATTTTTAAGACCAGATTCCATGTCTATGGAAGAGTACTTGCTTGAATTCGACCAATTACACAATAAGGTTGGAAAGTGCAAGATAGAACTTCCGAAAGGTGTCATGTCTTATAGATTTCTCTGAAGAAAGCGAATTTGTCTATCAAAGAGCAATGTCAATATGCTTGAAGTTCATTGTGGGCCTTAGTAGGCAAAATGCTCTGTCGTCATCAACACTGGTTGCAATCAAACAGGAGACTAATGCAACTCGAAAGAGTCCACAGAAGACGTGAATCAAACCACGAGAAAAACGTAGACACGTACTGGTTACAATACGTACTGCTCTGCAATACTCAGCGTAGAACAGAAAAACAAAAACAAAATCTTGCAGTTAGGTACAATTCACCAACTGTGAACTCGAGAAGACTGGCTGAGCTGCTGTCAAATGTAGGTAGGAAAATGGATGGTGGAATGGAAATCCTTTAGGACGTAGAACGGAATTTTAGCATCCTCGTCCAAGCCTCATCGGCGTGTAACCAGTGGCCACCGCTATCAATGCCACTGTCGCCAGGCCTTGAGACAGAAAAATGGTTTTACATTTATTCACCTGATAGACGTTGCAAGCAAACACAATAGTGCAGATATTGCGCCCAATAAACATACGGATACTATCACCCGACCCGAATCCCACACAAATCAGGCTGACGAGTATCTAGACCGTGCTATCGAGGAGAAGTGTTCGTCAGATGGAAAGAGTGGTTGCACGTACATCCGGTGAGGAAGAAAATATTGATCAGAAGGGTCGCCCTTCTGGGGCCATGACTTTGGTAGAACAATCGAAAAGTAATCGAAACTTCAATATTGGAAGGATAACGAGGTTTCCGAGGAAGTGGATATCATGGACGGGAAACAACTTCGCTTAGCTGGGTGACAACCGAAAAAGAATGGAAAGCATCTCGGAAAAGGGTCGTTTTGAGAGGAAAAATTGTAACAAACTCGATCCAGTCATAGAAAATCGATCAATTGATAAAATATACGACAAGTCTCTATCGCTGACTGAATCAAAACCCCTCAAGTCTCTAGTTGGATCTCGACAATCTCGACAGGAAACATCGAGGTGAAAATTTCAAGTTAATCTAATCAGGCTTTTATGTTTACACTGTCGCAGGTGATGACCTGCAATTTAAAAAACTGAATTTATTTTCAATTTTACTGATAACATCTTCGGTATACGACGTTAGCAGTCACATGATGAAATATTTTCACAGTTGGAGGAATTTGACTAGCCTATCTTTTCACAGCGGTCAAACTACATGAAAGAAAAATAATAGCTAATGGTGTAACCTTTTTCAGTAACAGATATGACACCGAAAGATTTTCTGATACTTCCATTTATCACACTTTCATGGTACTAGAATTCACGAGGCCTCGTTTTGTGGTGTTTTTGTAATTCAATGGCGTAATTTGAACATCAAGTTTACCTGGCGCAACGTCATCTTAGTGAAATCAAATTATTTTCTATTATGATACTGCCAAACATAGTTTGTAATGATTTCAGGCATCGAAATTGCAGCATCTTATGGAAAATGGAAAAACGACTTTAATTGTGTAATTCACAACAAAATTATTTTTTTGGAATTACCGTAATTCAAGGACTTATATAAAAATCTACAAAATCAATCACCAAATGGTGACACAGCATTCCTTAAACGCGATAAGCAAATTCACTTTACTAATAGTACGCAAATATTGATTTTCACTGGATTTGTTTGACTGAAAGACAATACAAAGTCGTCTGTATTGGTCAGTGAAGTTACAGAACACATAAAATTTACTGTACGCCTATGTGAGGTTCTGTGACTCAAACTGCATTCGGAAATCTCAATAGTGTCATTCTTTAGAGATGGAGCCGCTACCGAATTCAAACTAACATTTTGTCCCATTCCTTTTACCGAACTTCTGAAGGAATATAAACTTCTTGGTGATTGGAATTTCTTCCCAACATCTCATGGTAAAGGGGTTGTTGATGAAGTTGGAGGATTTGTTAAATCTATGGCTTCGAGGGCAGTGTGTTTTCGTCGATCGGTAGCTAGAAATGCTCGCAGTTCTGTGCTATTGTCCAGAATTCTGACACAATCATTTGCTCTGAGATAACTTCAGCCAATATCGAAAACAATGCGACCAAACTTGCAACGGTTGATTGATGGTGTCAGTGAAATAAAGATCTTGCAAACCATACAAAAGTAATCATTCTACACCTGAGTTACTCAGAATCAAGGCAACGGACGCGAGCTCATTCTAACCTATTCTTCAGACTGAAATGCAGATCATAAGTCATGTTGCATTCAGTCCAAATGACTGGATAACTGCCATCTTCGATGATGCCTGTTATCCTGGCATTATACGATCAGTCTCTGCGTATTACTTGGAGATCAGCTTTTTGGAAGATGCTGGAAAAAGCAAGATTCCTTATTAAGTCTTCTGCTATGATTTACATAAATGGTTGTATTTTTATTCCGAGTGGTGTCCCCGGAAAGAGATGACATTCAGACGATTCCAGGAGGAGTCATTTTGTGTAGAATACATGAGCCACTTGTTGAGGGATCATCGTCAAGACCTAAACATTTGAAGTACTCGCTCTCTAGGAATGACCTCGAGATCGTCGAGCGGTTGTTCTTTTCATGAAGTGTAGATGATAACATCACTTCAGTTGATGCATGATCGTTCATGTAATTCCACGACATAATGCTTTTACTCTCACCGTATCTTTACAATAGATTCAATAAAAAGTGAATGTTTTTCATCAAATAGTGAAGCTTCCTTATAAAGCTCAGCAAGCTTAAGAACATAAGGGCATTCCAATTCGCAGAAAATTAATCAATCGTGAAAAGAGATCGTGAATTTAATGGTAATTTGAGTAATTCTACGACATAATACCTAAAATTGCTTGCCTGAAATATCGCTTGCCTAAAATATTTCGGCAAATAACCTACAACTACTACAGCGGAAACTTCACTTCATGATACGATTTACATTCGAGTTGAAAAGGAACGGAGCTACTTAGCATAATGAAACGCGCCTTACTTTCAAGTAACATATATATCTTGTAATTCCACGACGCAAAGAATTGGCGATCTACTTACTGAATGGCAAGTCAAACTCGACAGGACTTGGCATTTGATACTTGTCAACCTAATACTCATTTGATAAATCCTACGATTCAGGTTCTAAAAAGAGCGAAAAAGTCTTGTCTAATGCAAAAAACAGCTCCATTTCACTCTAGCTTAAGAATCGCTTTAGAAACTTTGGTGCGAAGTGAACGATTCATCCTGAATCTGCACGACGGAAGTTCGCAGGCCGGTCACACCATTTCCATCATGAGTGAAAGTAAACGATGCTTGATTTCGTGGCAGTCATACAGGCTACGCAGAATAGTGAAATCATAATTGGTTACCGAAACTAAGTCTATGGTCGAAGCGGTGGAGGTAACAGTGCTTTGGCATCATATTACTAGTGAGATTGCCGGATTCACACTAAAAATTGTTTATTTTATCAATGAACACCATCTCTGACCGAATCAATACATATCAGTAAATCAGTGAGTGACAAAGGATTGAGGATTGACATGACTGGAATTAGTCAAATGGTGGATCAACGGGAAGCTGTTGCGCAAATGTCAAGAAGTTAGTCCGATTTATAGACATGTAGTCCAAATCAATAATTTTGCTCTTGCACATCTCGCATGCACGCCCTATGTGTGCAAAATTGAGCATTGATGCTTGGAATGCGTTTGATAGAGCTGTCAATATCAGCAGAACCTTGTCCATGAGATAAAGAATGGAAACGAAATCCACTTGAGAAGAACCAGAGATGCGTATTGTAGGCCTAGTTGTCTACAATGGATGGCGTCCTCTTTCAATGGATGGCAACATTTAAGCACTACCGGTATAGCATAGTATATGTAGTCTATAATATCTAGAGTAATGATCAGATTATACTTGATCATTGAAGGATCCGACGAGAAACGACCGGATAACAAGGCATTTTATATTACTATTTAGGAGCTAGGGAAACGTTTTCTTTTACATTTTTGTCTGCTTGAAAGGGATAAGACAAGCATAGAAAAATCGCTTTATTGCTATGGATCCACGTAGACCTTACCATGCTCTCAGCGCCTAGTAATTATCTTCTGAATTGTAGCATCATTGCATCTCCGTTTTTCAGAAGCCTATGTGAGAAGGCACTTATGATACTTTCCAACTGAAGTCCGCAAACGTGCAGATATCACATATAAAAATTTGTAGAAATTATTTATATATAATAAATGCAACGTAGTCCTGAAAAGGACTCTGTAGGCGTTCACTGGGCTGGACACACGGATTCTTAAAAGTTCACAAATGTAAGAACGAAAATATGAAAATAAAACTGGACAAACATACACTAAAACAAATAAACAAGAATATGTACAAGGTGCTCATCAGCAAGATGACCAACTGACTTGTTTCGGGTCCTTTAACATCTTGGACGAGTAGGCAGTGGCGGGGTCACGCCATGGGCGTACCACATAAAGCAAATACATGTAAATAACGTTACAAAATACGGAGTATGTACTCAAATCATACCACATTAGACGGACAATTGTCTGCCTGAAAACAAGCCAAACTTCAGCAGGAGTGAAAAATGCTCATGTAGAAGTTTTTCCATGCATCTTCTTAAATCACATAGAAGATAGCCTCTTTTTGTAATCAATTGGCATGTGATTTTAATCTTATCAACAACATAACATAAATGTGAGCAATTACGCAGATATCCGAAAACTTGACCTGCAAAAGTTGTACTACCCATTTGGAAGGAAGAACTTTCAGGAAAGGTGAACAATACAACAAAAATGGAAATCATCAACTTTGTGATACACTGTTGAGTGGACTTCATCTTGAAAAGCACTGATATTAACATCTGAATAAGCTAAACATTTTTTGTTATTCCCGCTTCTTTCCGCAGTCAAATCATCCGGGTAGATTTGCATTAATGAAATGTCAAAATATTGATAACTCCTCGAATCAGCTTAAAAATAAGTCCGCCAAAAACCAAATAAACTTCAGATATTAAGAAACGAACAGCGCGTTATAAATTGTGCAAGATCAAAACAATGATACCCATTATACATTCTCATAGAGAAAAACTACTATTCCATCCGACGCAAATATTTTTGCGAAGCAGAATCGAAAACCAAATCAAGCAGTTGGAACAGGTGACAATGTTAGTGTACAGCGTCGAAAAATCGTAAACCTGAAACGAAAAAACTTTACTACTTGAATTAACAATTTCTAAAAATTCTAAGAGACTTTATGCTCCGAAATAACGGAGACCACTATTTTACTGAATAACTTCGCAATAATTCTTGAAGGTAGTGGCCATTGTTAATCCTAAATGGTGACAATAAGATACCGACAGGCTATTGCTACCACTTAAAAAAACACGCTGTCGCAACGATTTTGATTGTTGAATTGATTTTTAACGCGTGATTCATACAATATATACCAAAAAAAATTAACATAAAAATTACATCTTGGCCGATTTTTGGATGATCTCACAGCACTGGTGATGATATTTGACTGATCTCACGCATTGAGACCAAGCAATTGAGAAGTATATACAAAAGTTAATTTCTTTAGATCGAAATTATACGTTAATCAACAATTTAGCGAACGGATTTTGTTCAGATGTGACTTTCCAAAAATTTTATTATTTGATTATGCCGCAACTAAAAGTGAATTTCATGTAATCAGTCATTTGGATATGTAAAAGTACCATGCTAATCATGCATTGAGAATCAACAGCACAACAATCTGAATCGTCGTTAGAGCGTGTAATTTTAAATTATTCAAATGGCAAAAATAGCCTGTAGGTCTTATTGTTGCCACTTAGTGGTGACAACAACCACTACCAATATTCATTGATGTAACTATCCGAAGTCAACTATACAATAAACTGAACTAGATCCAAAGGAACAAATGACAGCACCTATTTCAATGAAAACCTGACGCTAGATGACATAGCATTTTGGCTACGTCTCTATGATACTGCATAAATGTACAGTAGTTTTATAACCGAGACGATAACTACATCGCAGCTGATAAGTACAAGACCAGATGCCGAAGATTATAAAAACTTATTTGAAATAATAGAGATAAATTTGTTGGTAAATTGATAAATACAAACAACAAAGAAGACATCATTATTGACAAAACCTTTGAGTAAAACATAAAGACCCTGATGATTATCACATCAATTCTTTGATATGTGGGCAACTGGTGACATGTACCAGTCTTACAACCTAAAGGTAGCATGAAATTTGTTCTTCGTAATGTATTTGATCCAATTTGTTGACCATTTTGTGAATGGAATGATAACGGATTACCATACAATTCACCTATATTTTCCTTTGCAACTCCTCATTTGCCTCCACTCCTGCTTCTATTCCAAATATTCTTCTTTTGTTTGTTGACAATGGTCATGTTGTTGCACTAGTAGAATATTGCTAAAAAGAGTATTGCAAGCACAAGTGAAGAGAGAAAGCATCTAATTGAACATGTCAGCGAATAGTTGTACCTTCTTCCACCTCCATGAGCAGCAGAACTTAAGCCATGCATTACTGGAAAAAAGAAGAAAAAAATTTTCTCGACGATCTCAGTGCTCTGTGAGCTAAAGGCAATTATAAGGTATTTCTTATCAGTTCAATAATATCCAAAGATAATGTATATTGTCTTTGATGTCCATTGTCTTTGATAATATCCATCGAAGCCCCATCCTCTGCTTGGAAAGTGTTGGAAATCTTCATCATGAAGACAAAATGGCCAACTCCAAAAGATTTTGCAAAGGTGGGCATTAGGAGTAACTGTTTCCCGTCTTTATGGCATGGATGCCTCATGTGACAATTGTTTGACAATCAGTATGTTTACACTTATTGGTTTTACAATTTCATTCTACGAGTGCCTTCTCAAGTTTTAAATCCAAACAAAATTAAAATAGATTTTTGCTGACGCTGATCGAATGGGGAAACATGACACAATTTCAAGGCACAAATTATTGTAGGGATGAATAATTCAAACTTTTGTGTAGAGATATTCGTCGAGTCTTCAGCTATCACGCACTAAGTGACATGCTCAATTACGCGTTACGCGTAATTACACATGACCCTGAACATCCATACCTTGCGTGACATTGCTGCAACATCTGTCGGCAGTGCTATTAGACTTTGCGTCTCATGTATGTATCAGAGGCTAAACAATGTGATAGGACCTCAATTTCATGCTCAGGGAAGACAGAACATGCTTAGCGGTTCATCCGTGGTTCAAGCGGCAACGCAACTGTAGACGACGCGCAAAAAATTAAACGCTCGCCCGAGTGTATTCATAAACATTCCCATGTTTTAACAGCATCAGATCAAGTGATTTCTGACTCTTAGTGCAGCGTGTATGTACGCGGGTAGAAGAATAGAATGTCTTTAATCACGGATGTTTGGGGTGTTCCGTAATAATTGCGCGTGGAATGTCACCTTAGTGCGCTAAGCGCACATTGTTTTTGTAACTTGAGAGACACCTCTTCAGCTGAAGTGATCGCTGAACTGTATTATTAACATTTGCACGAGCTATCAGTGAAATGGATTAGCGGGAACTTTTCCTCGCATCTGCTCATGCGCAATCCGCTGCTGAAAACACCAGTCAGCACAAACCCATTAATGGTATTAAATTGGCTACATGAAAGTAAAAATGATCAAAATGCTTCAAAATGTTGTAATGCATCATTCCATGATCAATATAGATTTCAAAAGCAACAAGCCGAAAAAGCAGTTGGACAGGTTTCTCAAACAAGATTTAAAATTATTATGTTTTGATCGATCATCAATACATGGTGAAGTATTTTAAAATTGTTAGAACATCTTCCGAAAAGTGCGAAGGCATCAACTCATCACAATGAACTTTAAGCTCTCCAAAGCTTTACAACATGTTGAACAGTCATAAGCCGCGCAATGAAAACCGGATTTCATTTCCGAAAAAAATCAAATAGTTCCAGGTAATGTTTCTGCAGACGAAGACAAGTTGACATCAAAAATCTGCACGTATGTAGAAGAAATAACAAACGTTGATACAAGAATCACATTTCATCTTCGTCGATGCGATCAGAGAAATGTAAATACATTTAAAAAAATGAAAGAAATGGAAGAAGACTATGCAATGAAGCCAGAGAAATCCATTGTCACGAGCAGCCAATTGATGAAGATCATTTCAAAAGCACCGATGAAAGTGATTGTTGATCAAAAATTTCAACTATCCAGTCAGGCGACTTGTTATTTTGCCAAGCATTGATGATGTATAGGCCAATATCAGGAGCCTTGTGGTAAAATCGAGCCAGAAATCGCATTATAGAAAATTTAAGCAAGATCAAAAATATATGAAATATTCTCAGAAATATGGCGGAATATTCAATGATGACTGGGATGAAGCAGCTGGGACATAGTCACTAGATGAGCTGAGATCTGTATTCATTTGCCTGTTCCAAGGTGGAGCAATTTGCGTACCACTCCTGGACCATTCCAATGGCCTCTGAAAAAAGCAGAAAATTACGTTTTTATGTTATATGCAACAGAGTAAGGAACGAGCAACAATTGCACAATCGACTGGGGGAGGGGTTACAAAAGCAATTTGTACAGAGCACATCAATAAAAAAATGGTTTCAAAAGAAATCTTCAAGAGGCAATGGAACAGAACGATGAGCAGCTGTGAAGATGACCAAAAAATATATCTTACAAATGAAAAGATAGCAAATGTTAAGCTTTTTTGACTTTTTCAATCTCAGTTTCAGTGGGCCAGAATTTTCCGATTTTTAGATTATCTGCTGCTTATGGCGATTGTTTTGTTAGAATGACTTTAATTGTAGCCTTTCACATTCGGACTGTACATTAACATCAGGATCCTCTTCACAGTTTGCTAATATTTACGGAGGTTAGATAATTAGGTTTCAAGGAAATGCTTTTTTGAAATGTTTTATGACAAAAACATCATGTATTTTTTTTATCCCTGTATTTTGACAAAGCAGATGTAACTCATTTGTAGGGACAGGGATCGCCAATTTCCCACTGTATTTAGCAGTCGTCTTATTTTCAAATAGAACCCCTCAAAGCACCACTGAGGTATTTTTACGAACTAGGGGGAGGGCGCGACACCTCCGTGCTGATCTCTCAAACTATTATACAAATTTTGACAAACCACACATCAATCGAAACGGCATTGAATTTGAGATTAAGAAAAACAACATTATTTTCATTTTTAAGGTCATCCTGGTCTGAACAGAAGGTCAAAAACGCCAATTGTTAACAAATTTCCACTAAATCACTATTTGAAATGGAAAATGACAACAAAAATTAATAAACCATTCACTAATTGAAGAATCTGGTCAAGGTGGTTAATCAAATGATGACTATTAATCATTATAAAGTTACATAATTGCATTATGTGAGGTCAAAGGTCAAATACTTCTAACTTTTAGTTCAACTTAAATAGCACTAAAATGGCACAATTTACAGGGATGAGAACGCGGTCTCACAAAAAATCCGGAAGATCTCTTCTGGGGGCCCAAACGTTACTTTTTCTGGAGCCCATTTTCAGTTTTGATATGATTGCAAGTAATCCAAGAGCCAATTTTATATAGTTATGAATCTTTATGCGCCTACTCACTATTAGCCCTATGCTGCGACTAAAAAAAACTTTGATTATTGCGCACTAAGGCCACAGATAATAATAAACTAGAGCGCAACCATATTGAGGCAAAGTATCGCAGACATTACCTCCACCTCTTTGGAGTATAACTAGTAGAATTTTTGTTTTTTAAAGAGCCGAAGGCGAAACCTCCAGCCTTTCGAGAGTATAGCTAGTAGAATTTTGATGCTTTCAAATCGATGCAGGCGAAACCTGCAACCTCCGTCAAGAGAGTGGGCCCATGAGTGGCTAGAAGGGACCTATGGATAATGTCAGTTGTAATAACTTGTGATCAGAGGGGTCTTATGCAACACATGATGAAGATGTCATTCCATCTTAGTTGCTCACATACCTTACCCACTAACCCCTTACCCCTCATAATTTTACAGCATTTTCTGACGATTCTCAGAAATGAACTAGATGGCCGTCAAAAAATCCGGAATTCCGGATTAATCCGGAAGATTCTCTTCCCTGATTTTAGTATTTGGTTTCTGCAGGTAAAGAAACAGCTCAATTCAGTGAACTTTTATCGGGACACTGAGGCTAAGTGTAACATGATTCTGAAAAATTTCAATAATTGCTGATTAAACGTACAGAACTATGAAGTACACAAATAATAAAAATCATTTTGCATTTGTAAATATCTTTATACTGACAGGAAGAACCCTTTATGTAATCTAAACTTATTTCATCAAGAATTGATGCCGCCACATACATTAAAAGTAAATATATCGAAATCAGCCGAAGTATTCCGAACATTTGAATTTAAGATAGATCACACGTCTTACGTACAGTGCCAAATTTATTTTCCTTCAGTCAAAAATTGCATAAAACGGCAAAAAATTCGCCAGTGAGGCGAGGGCTAATTTCATATTAAGTAGGTCGGCAACCTCAGGAGCTCCTGTGGTGTGTAATGAAGCATCTACACGTCGATAAGCAGGTTTATATCCTGCTTAATTATATTTGCCGATAGCGACTCAATTTCGGGGGAGCATTCAAGACCTTCGCACTGCCTTCGTAGCAGGCGATGGATAGACAGTGGGTTTGCCGGTTCAAGGCGACTATCAACAAGTCCATATCACACTTAGAAATTATTAGGATATCAAATAGTTTTAAAACATTGCCTTTTCAAGATCATGTTCAAAAATAGGCTTTCCAACCGTACTTGCATGCAAAACAGATCCTGGTTTTAAAAGCAGTTTTGAAGCGTTGTTTCTGCTATGACAATGCGCTAAATTACAGAAATAGTCCCTGTGACAATGCAGCTATTCCATTGATGCTCCGAAAAAAGAAAAATCACTTCACTTACTTGACGAGACCAATCCAGTAGAGAGGAGATAGAATGTGAGCTTTCATTAGGTACGAGATGTAACGCTCTTTAGCCTGATTAATAGGAAGAGTCTCCAGAGGCTGTCCATCATAGTCGAATTCCGCCAAAATGCAGGTTTTGCGGCCAGTGACCAGCGGACAAGACGTGTAACCATCATACTGAAACAAAATACATTGTATTTGTTTCAGGTTTAATAATAATAATCTGCAGACGTAATCGGTGACACAGTAATACTACTTATGCCATAAATACAGTAACATTACACATAAGCTAAAAGTAACAAAGAACATAAAATATTATCAAATAACAGACTAAATACTAAGTACAACCGACCACATGCGATCGAATGCGATCATCTCACTACACCATTGTATCGAACACAGAAACATTTTTCATCCTCCAAGTGTGTGACACGCATGACATCCGTGTAGTGTAACTTGCAATATGATTCCAAACTGCTTTAACAACGACACCTTCCTCAGTATTGAAACAGATGGTGCGGGAGAAAGGTCATTCACAGGATCGTGTATTTACTCAATAACAGATGATAGACTTCATTTCCAAATCAAACAAATTCTCTGCATCATTCATCGACCACCATTTTTTGCATGACACATGAGGAAGGGAATTGGGAAAGGAAAGTTTACCAGATGACAACTGTCTAATAGTGATTCCTCAACTGAGCGTTTCAAAATTAAAAAAACGTCTTCAGTTTTGTGCCATCAGGGACTCATTCGGCAACCGCAAAGTTGTGTAGGTCGCACAGGACATCTGAGTAAGATTGACCGACAATTTACAAGTTTTTAAGGTCAAATTCCCTTAAATTTTTGGGTTATCGAGTCATATATTCAAGTAAATATATTTTCGAAAAAAAACCACTTGTAATCGTAAAGCACATGAATTTTCGCGAGCTTCCGACCGCTGTCTGCTGTCTTAATCAAGCAAAGTGAATTTTGTGTGCACAAACTGAACATGCATTCAAGACTGACTACATCTCATCACGTGATATGTTTTGGTTTGCGTGACAGGTTTGCACCTTAACAGTTGAGGGTAAGTTAAAACCAAATGTTACTATGATACTACTTGTGAAAATAAATGCAGCAGTGTCACAAAGTAATTTCTACATGTTGCTACTTATGAATGCAAATAAGTAAGATGAATAAATAGCAATAAAAGGTAAGAGTCACACGTAATCATGAGCATCCCACTTGGAAATAGTATATTTGACTTAGTCATACATTCTTTGTAATCAAAAAGAAAATTCCTAGTCTCAAAATTTCAGGATTAGGGATTATTTACAATGAAATTTCTGCTTTCAAATTTTTGAACTTCTCTGAAAGGAAGTATTTTTTCAAAAAAATTTCTTAAACAGGGTGGATTTTTCACCAAACTGATTGAGAAAATAGAAATCAACTCGAATTATTTGACTCACCACTTTCTGCCTCACATCCTTGCCTTGCATCACAGCTGACAGGTTCTTCTCAATAACACCTGATTGTGATGCTACAAAGCAACAAATCAATTCATTACAATTCTGCTGAAGTGAATCATCAACACGTCATAATTGCAGAAGGAAATGGAGATCGAAATTCAAAATTCTGTATTTTGCTTCACAGAGGCGGTGAACGCATCGACAAATTCTATGCATGCATAATTGATCAAAGTAGAAAGGGAGAGTGCATAGATCGTCATTTACAATATTTAATAAAATAATTTTAAAAAACGCTTGGTCTTGGCCTTAGGTCGTTTCAATGCACATCACTGCAGTTCATTCATCAAAGAAAATTCTCAGCGGATGGTCCTCAAACTTCAACACTTCTTTGAAC
Organism: Prostheceraeus crozeri; assembly: GCA_907163375.1. NCBI lineage: Eukaryota > Metazoa > Platyhelminthes > Polycladida > Euryleptidae > Prostheceraeus > Prostheceraeus crozeri. Next base: position 111,535 of record CAJQUW010002444.1, on the reverse strand, counting down.
AAATTAGTACACAGTTTGTCGCCAACTTCTAATAAAGACGGACGCTTGAGGCCGGAATCCGAGTCACCAATAATTTTAAAGATATAATAAATATTGGCCCGGGTGACATAGATTAAAGACATGAATTTTCAGGCCCCTGCTCGGGCTGGGCCTACTTCTAGCTCTGCTGCCGATCGCAACTAGTCTGACCAGGATTCGAAAACAAGTTAGCTAGAAAGCTCTCTCCACAAGCCCAGCATTGCGGTACAGAAGCGTTGATGAAAGCATGTGTCATGCCGATTAGTCCGGCAGCCAGAGCGAGTTTCTGCAGGGAACGAGGTTGAAAATGAGACTGTTTCTAACATCGAGGGCGACTCCTGTGTGGATGAAAGGCCTGTGTGGATGATATACGACAGTGAAACATGGCCCATGAAAGTCGAAGATCAGCAAAGTATGGTGACAGCAGAACGCAGAATGATCTGTTGCATGATGGGCGCATCTTTGAAGAACAGGTTCACTTCCTCCATGCTTCTCCAGATTCTTGGAATAGAAGACATCAAGGCAGTCTTAGATGGTTCGGGCATGTTCTCCGGAAGCCTGAAGATAACTGTGTCAAGAAGGCATATGGCATGGACCAACCGTGGCCAACGCCGAGAGACGGTGCAAAACGGTGCTTGTGGATTGGAGCTTGGCCTGAAGGAGTGATGCTGCCAACCGTGAAGGAAAAACCGTCCTCCGCTATGAAGAATGGATTATGGGCGTAAAACGAAAAAGTACAGTAAGATGTACAACCGATGCCTAATAAGAATATGCGCGTCTGCCGAGTTCTATCTGGTTCCACTTCTAGTCAGGTAGGGGAGGATCAACGAAAAACACATTCATGTGTAATGGGAAGCAGATTGAAGTTTCCAGCAAAAATGAGATTTTCTGGTATGTTTTCTTAGAAAGACAAGCACGAAGTCCAGAGGCATGGAATGTCTCCAGATCATTTATTCGTGAATATGCATTATTATCGTGTTCAATGTGGATGAAATTAGCCAAAACGCGGTAGGGAAGATACCATCTTTTGTGTCATGTCAGCCCTTTCAGTGCCAATGACCATTAAGAAAGAACGACACATTAGGCAGTGAGGCAGTCATATGACCTTGCTGCTTGTCAAATTTTATCATCTCATACCCAGCGACTACTACTCACAAAAGATTTGATTGAGGAATTGGAATATCGGTCGGCAGTGTTGTGGTCTCCGTGGCACAGTGGTTAAGTGTTTGGCCTAGCGATCTTTCGGTCCAGAGTTCGAACCCCAGAAGTGTCATTGGAAGTCGGCAGGAAGGGCATCCCGACTAAAAGATCACAACACTCCAGATGAAAGTCTGACAGAACAGCCACAGAGATCATCACCACCCATCATCAAAAGAAAGATACCATCATCATCCTCACCGACAGCAAAAGTGCCATAGAAGACCTTAGTAAAGGCCCCATGAACCAACAAGCAGCTGAAGGAAACAAAATCTGAAGTGATTTCAAAAATATCAAGGCAAACGACATCAGCCTACCATGGATCCCGAGTCATGTGGGCACAGAAGGTAATGACAGGGTGTCCGCGCAAATTTGAATGAAAATTTCCACCTTGTGATGAAGCTGCAGATTTGCTAGACAAGGATGCCACCAATCTAACACAGGTTGAAGTTTCAATCAGCTACCACATAGATAGGAATCGTATCAAAAAGCTCACCAAAAGAAAGAACAGTGTGATACAAAATGAACACTACAAAAGATGGAAAAATGCCTGGTCCGAAAAAGACGAGAAAATCCATGACGAGAAAAGAAAAAGTTACTCTGGCCCAAATCAGAACAGGACATTCCACGCTGGCCGCATCACATCGTAGCCGGATTGGGCAAACACAAGACCCTAACTGTGAGCACTGTGGTGAAGAAAATATCGACCACATCATCCGCACCTGCCCCAGATGGACCAATGCTAGAACCCGCGCTTTTGGATGCCCAATCCCGAGGGTGGAAAATCTCTCAAGCAAGAAGATCTTTAAGTTCCTTCAGGACATTGGCCGACTGGCCAATCGTATGTGAAGACAGTTGCGAACGAGGACAAGCAACAGCAACAATAACAACAAGAAAGTCGGACTATGTCAACACCGTCCAAGCCCCCCGTAAGGATATACTCACAGTGTCTGAGCTCGGCTTACACTACACTTTATGTGCCACCTGCATTGTTTCATGGTCATGGTCATGCTATCACTGGCATTTAATGGCATTTTCACAGTAACAACACGTACCAATAGCAGCGGCAGTTTTCGATGTGGGAATATTGGAACAATCTCCCAAGGCGAATACATTGTCGTATTTCGTGTGTTGTAGAGTATCCTTGTCCACTGATACGAAACCATTAGCGTCAACCAAAGCAGGACTGTTTTCTTTCAAGGCTGCGATTGGCCTCATAGGAGGCGTCACATGGAGCAGCGAATACTGCAATGAAGATGAAAGTTCCAATGAAATGAATTGTCCCGAAGATTAATCAGCATGATTTGAAAGGACTATTTCACTGAACAGAGGGTCAGAAACAGAGCTGGAACCGGACCGCTTTTTTCGGCCCGTACCGGACCCGCATGCCCTTAATTTGGGGCCGCATCGACATCAAAATATTAGACCCGGGGGAAAATGTATCGTTTTGCGCACTGTACAATGCTTAATGAAAATAACAATTACGTTAATTGAGTGTAATCGGCTTAAGGATCATTCTAAAAATGATAATAATGATAATGATAATAATAATAATAATAATAATAATAAGCGCATATTTGAACACATCCTCACGGGAAAGTCTCAAAATATAATTGTTTTAATAAACTTTCCCAGCAATATGTTTGTCTCTCCTAGAATTTCAGCCGGAAAATTAGTGGCCTCTGACAGCAAAAAGTCACCTGGTGCCATCAATTCGTGGTCGACTTCTGGAGATTTCCATGGATTGCCGCTTCAACTCCAGTACAGTTGCTCCTCTTCACTTCATCCAGTCAACGAATTCTGGGTCTTCCTCGTCTCCTCAAGCCTCCAACCAGTCCGAGCATCAGCTCCTTCTCCAGTGTTTCTCCTCTGCTGATGTGCCCGAATTAGTGCAGTATCAACTTTAATGCAACACCGTCCAATGATATCGCGGCTGGTTTTACATATCTTTCGCAATACTTCTTTATTGGACATTTTTTCTGTCCATGGGAATCGAAGTAGTCTCCTCCAACACCACATCTCAGTCGCCTGAAATCGATTCCTCACAATAGTCCTCATCTCTGCTCCATAAATCATTGCTGGGAATACGCCAAAAGTAATATCCAGTAATTGTCAGTGGCAACTGATTTTCCGTATTTACGTGCGATTTTCATTTAATAAGTGAACTGTCTGCAAATGAAACAGTCATTTTGCGTGCCTACATGTAACATTCTATTCACCAAGATTCGCTCAGTGTACTTAGTGCACAAATATCCACACAACTTAGTGTAATCAGACTGCATGTACAAATACGTGTATTTTCTCCAAAAATCATCTTTCAGCAAATTCTACGAAGTTGAACTATCTTGCATTTTGTTAACCAAATACTGGATTAAGACAATGAATAAATTTTACTGCTTTACTAATGAAGAGCTCCGACAGGAAAGGGGCTAGAGAACATCTTAGATTCCATCAGAAGACGGAGGTTCCGCTGGTGTGGTCACGTACGGAGAAAGAGCGAGTCAGAGTGGATTAAGAAAGTCACGGAGATCAAGGTTGATGGCAAGTGTGCTGTAGGACGTCAAAGAAAGATCTGGCGCCACATGATAGACGAAGATCTGAGAAGTGTTGGTTCTCAAGAAGCTGGGAGGAGAATCATCAAGCGGAAACCGTCCAACCCACCATCTTCTGGACAACAAGGACGTGAAAAAAGATGACTAAGTGAGTGAGTAAACATACCTTCCAAACAACTTCTTCATTCGTGTCCAGATTCTCGAAAACCGCCTCACTAGTGTCTGGACGGACTTCCACAAGGTTGTGCCTCTTGTTCACTTGTATTCCACGCTTCTCACAGACTTCTGTCAATGCGTCGGCATATTTCTTTATTCCAAAGATGACCGGCAAAGAAGTGTTGTACATAAAGGTTGCAGAATCTTTCGTCCCTTTCTGAAAATGAAAGGATGACAATTAGGTGTCAATAACGAAAATTTTCTACTTTCTTACCCTTCTAAGGTAATCCTCAAACAGATAACAGATCTTCTGAGGAGCTCCTGGACACTTGATTGGAGTATTCGGTAACGTGAAAATTGCATTGCCGCCTTGGAATGCCTCAAATGCCTTGAACGTGCGTTCAACAGTTTTATGACTGTAATTGGAGCAAACTCGAGGATCTGACCACGCCTCAGGGAAGCCACGAATCTGAAATGAAACAATCAGAGAAAATATTTTTTAACGACCATCAGATTAAGTGAAAATAGACCGGCTGCACATCGGCGATTCATTGGAAGAACTATTGCTTCTTCGATGAGATCAATTCTGTCGAATTTACGAAGGCAACAGCTGTCATCTTCCATGGCAAACGACGCAATGCACATTCAATGTCAAGTCATTTGGAAACATAGAAAATCACTGTTGCCGCCTTTTGACAACAATAATAACGCCGTTTAATTTAATGAAACTGAGACCTCCAATGACACCCAGGCAAGGGTAGCTGAAATTAAGTAGAATATGAGCATCTAAAACAACTACTAGTAGCATACTTCTGATAAATCTCCTCCAAATACCTAGGATCACCTTGACAGTGATTCCGATTCAATCATTACCAAACTCTAGTTTATTATTCATCAGATGTTCGTTAGCAGTTTTATCACTTGATTTTGAACTTTGATATTTGATAGTCGACGAGTAACCAAGTCCACAAGACGGCGAAGATAAATGGAAGAATAACAAGTCCTGATAATAAACAACCTAACTAATTATCAACTTTCCTTTACGACCACTCAAGACAGTTGCCGGGAAGCAATAATGCTGTAGATTAAAGGAGCGTGATTTGTGGTGTTGAAGGGTATTGCGTCAGTCATTTGCCACCGGAGATGATGTATCTCTAAAACTAAGCAGTGCTTTACCTTGGTTTCGGTTTGCAATGTTGAAACTATTAGTGATAAAATCTGTTAAGGGTAAAATTAAAATTATTGAAAATAGGCACAATGATGAATTAAAAAGACTTTGGTTTTCGATGCGAGCGAAAGTCCCTGAGCCTGAGGCCATAGTAAACTTGAGTAATTACCAACTAACCCTGGAAGAATCAGAGCTGTTATGGTATGGCTTAAAACATAATATCATTCCGAAACAATTAACTGATGACAGGCTAAAATATGAAGTAGAAAAAACTATTTCGGTGAATATGCGAAATAATGATCAGTTTGGATTGACTCCTTCTATAAAGCAAGATTTACAAAATTTAGTTAATAATTTCATAGGGGATGGTAAAAAAGTCTGTAATGAACAGAAAAATAAAAGAACCTGTCGGAGCGTAAAGACATTCGCATTTGTTCGTTTGGTAAAGGTAACAGTCTGGCTATCGTCAATACAGAGGATTATAATTCAAAAATGTATGAAATCCTTAATGACAGGAACAAATTTGAATTAGTTCAGGTAGATACTGAGATTAGTAAAAATCCAACGGTTACAGAAGAGAACCGAGTGTACCGGTTATTGTATAAATATGTAAAGATGTATGTAGATGATAAAACGTATAAATACATTATGCCGTCTGGCAGTAAACCTGGTAGAATGTACGGAACAGTAAAAATGCACAAAGCTGATAAGCCGATGCGATCAATTATACCTTTTGCACTCTATTTCTAGATAAGTGAATTCAATTTTTGCTGAGCCTAAGGCTGGTTGAACTTCTGAGAAGTACTGACAGACGAATGCTGAGGTATATGGCAAAGGTCAGGTTGAAAGACAAAGTTACAAGCGAAGAAGTAGCGAGACGCTGTGGTTTGCCGGACTTACAGTCCGCCTGCGGCAAAGATGTCTGCGCTGGTTTGGCCACGTAAGAAGAGCCAATGGTGACGTCATCAATGAAGTTTACAACTTGTCAGTCGATGGTTGCCGTCCACCTGGAAGACCTAAGAAGACTTGGCAAGCCTGTATCCATGAAGATCTGGAGTCTCTGGAGGTGTCGGAATACATTGCCTAGATCGTTCGAGATGGAAACGGGTCATCGCATCTACGTCCAGCCCCGGAACCGGGAAGAAGAGACGCAAAACGAGGAAGTAAGAAGTAATTGAGCAAGATATCCATTCATTTATCATGTCCGATTTCTAGATACTCCTTCTCAATCTGTTATTCATAGAACAAAGATGCATTTATAGTACATTCAATATCATTATTCTGAGATTCAAATTCTGGAAGATTACGTGTGGATCTTCTGGATATTGTCACCTTCATCTCACTCTTTCGTCTAACCGGGAGTGTGTCTGGCATTATACTCACTCGTATGTCTTATATCAACACGCAGAGTGACGATACATGTTATGACGTATAAGCACGTACTTATACAAAGGTGAGTGAATCGATGGTAGCCGAGAGAAGTTAGCATTCTAATCATCAAAGACAAGTGACAAACCGCTGAAACAATGCCCTTTCCGATAATTTTGAAAATAAACGTAGTCGCCAAGAAACTTTTATTAGTGAGAAACGTAACGCTCCTTTGTGTATGCAAAAAGAGTTTATTTATATACGGTAGTTCCGTGCACTATTGTCTTGATGTCTTTCAGATATCTTCATTTGGTCCAGTGAATGCGTCTCATTTTGTACACACAATCATTCTGTCATTTCACTTCATCTTCTGGGCCATTGTACGTATGATTGGAGGAACGCGTTATGTTTCTTGCTAATAAAAGTTTCCTGGCGACTATGTTTATTTTCAAGTGACAAAGTTGACTGAAATTAGGAGAGGGTGTCCATGATAAAATTGATGACGTCAACGTTTTAAGCCAGTTTTTAAGTTGGAAGTTAAAAAATGGTGCTCGAAAAACCTACCATGCATCAAGTTACTTGAGATAATTGACAACAATCTTCAATGGTCAGAACACATTAACTACGAGTACGTACTAGCTAAAGTGAGAAAGCGGATCTACATGCTGTGTTGCTTAAAACAAGTCAATGCTCCAGCGAACACACTGTGGACCAGTGGGACACAACACACGGTCAGCGGGCCACATCCGGCCCGTGAGGGATTTTTTCGTGCCCCCCCCCCCACCGAGGTTAATATAGAAACTCCTATAGAATATTTGTAGATGCAAAGAAAATAAGTAGGCCTGCTGTTAGGAAATGTAAAATCCAAGGTCCAAGTTCACAAGTTTTATCAGATCGCTGTGACCATGGCTAGGTACTTGTGGGTTATCTCCCACCCCCACGTTTCCAAATTTGTCTAAAATCCGTAGAAATAAACCAACCGTCACAAAATTTTAGATACATATATTTGAGAATGTTGTCCACCCTAATACAAAAAGTTGTGCAAATCCGACAAGTACTTTTTGCATGAGAGATGATCACATGAAGTGTAGCGATGTCAACAGCTTGATCTGACTTCATCTGTTCGACGCATTTTGTTACTCGTGTGTGCATTGTTCTCTTTCCGTCTTCGTCTCATCCATTGCTATTTGAAATCTTCCCACGACCACTACTTTGCCACACCTTCAGTTAAGCATATCCGATTTGAATGAAATTTGGTTTGTAGAGAGAAATCATAGGGACAGAAATTTGTCCATATCTAGACACTCCTTAAGTTTCATAACGATCAGTTCAGTATAACATGATTTATCGAATTTTGAAGGAGTGGGGGGGGATAAAACCTACAAGTACCCGGCACTCTACCTAGTCAAGACTGCCTACATCCATGTCAGTGTACATTGCTTCTTGTTTACTAGACATATGAGAAAACACACGCGCAGTTTTCTTCGCTAATATCAGAAGCTGATGTTTTCACATCATAGATCAATTAAACACGTTGGCATTTCTTTTCGTTTACAAACTCGATCGAAAAGTGCTTAGCACAGATATCAATCAATCACTGGCCGCAGTTTCACGGTGACTCATAGCTGCAATCTTCGTATGCATATCGTAGGCTTATTCATTTGATATAGTATTTCCTCAATTTCATAAAATGTGCATGTGCACAATGTACACATCTTAATGCTATTGCACGACAATCTATGATACTTATGTGGCCTGCAAATTGTAAAAACTTCCAATGTACAGGAAAATTTGTATGAAAGCAATATGGACAATGGAGATGTATAATTACATAAGGATTACGTATATACACGCATCATGCAAACTTGCATTCTGTTGATTCTTCACTCGACACTATATTGTCCAAAACTTAAATTATTTGCAAATAATTTATGAATGAAATGGAAGTTAAGATTAAGGACAATTGCATTGTAAAATATTGCTATTGTTATACATATATTCATTTACGGCGCGCAAAACCCGAAGGTATCAAGGCGCCGGTGTACAGCTCAAACCGTGGAACGGGGGAAGAACGTCTTTAATTTTCGGGGAAATTGGAAGAGACCAATTTCAAAGTCTCGGATGTTCACACGAAGACTATTCCACAGTCTAGGACCCGCTGCCGAGAAAGCACGGTCGCCCATGCGGGTGTGGTACTGCGGGTTCTGGTAGGTTGACAGATGGAGGGACCAGAGGATGAACGAAGACGATATCCAATCGGATCAGGTGGGTGGCAGTTGTCGGCAAGGTATCGGGGGGATAGACCATGTATCGTCTTATATAAGATGACAGCAACTTGAATTGAATGCGCTGCTTTACTGGAAGCCAGTGCAGGTCACGAAGGACCGGTGTAATGTGCTCACGTCTTGAAGTCTTAGTGATGAGGCGAACAGCAGCGTTCTGAACCGCTTCAAGCAGACGAAGGTGACAGTCTAAGACACCATGGAGGAGAGAATTACAATAGTCTAGACGAGATGTAACAAATGCTAGAATTGGAGTCTTTGCTCCCGAGGTCGTAGCGGAGCAAATGACGGGGCGGAATTGGCGTAGAAAACAATACGCCAAAAATATGAACGGCGTAAGAAAAAATATATAAGTTATCTGAAAAATTACACAAATATAAAATGAAAATAAAAGTGAACCGGCAGCATTTTATTAAAAAAATTGGCCTTCGGCGAAAACAAGTTACCACCCCTGCTGTGGTCTGTCTATTGCTCGATGCTTCGCTCCGTCGCCAGTTATGCCCATCCTGCATGGTGTAATGTATCTAAATGTAGATTTGGAAAATAGTTCACTCTAGAACGGCAGATTTTCAAACTGTTTTCCATTGGAGGCAGAGGAACATTCTCGGACTTTTGCAATGGATTGGGCAGTCGACTTGCTGTCAAGGCTCTTGATTCGTTGCATCCATTGCATGTCATCTATGACTACAATTGACGAGACATTCCCTTCGTCAAGGTAAGAGTCACAGGAAAGTAAAAACAAGAACTTGACGCTTCCAATACTCATTTGTGAGATTTGCATGATTCTTAGTGACTTTTAGATGTTCTTATTAAACGTCCATATCATTATATTTTAGCTCATTTTCAAGTGTCCTGCCACTTCGGAATATCTATTTGAAGTGCTAAATATAGCAATGATTATTACCATTATAAACTTATTCTCATTATAAACAACTCTGAGTGCCGGTCATAACAAAAAATACGATGGATACAATATCACCAGGATACTTATATCCATGATCCTAACCATATCCTTTATACTTGTCCAGACCCAAAACCCTTGTGACAGATCACATCAACTGCCTGTAGGCCTGTATCTAAACTATAAAAGAAACCAAAGATTACAATTTAATAACCAGTATGTTGTACTGGTCCATTTGAGCTGACCTTTACTTCATGAAGTGCCCTATTCTGTATTGTGTACCTTATCTTTATATTGGAGTTCATGCTGTGTTGAACCAGGGAATTATAGATTATATGAACCTTAGCGATTGACCCCTAGCATGGATCCTTACAGTGAAATCTGAACTCAGGAAATCATCCGCATTATAGCAATGTTAATACAATGTCTATACGACATTGAAAATGTAGAAAATGATGTAATTTGATGCAAACATTGCTTAATTACTTAAGCTAAAACAAGCATTAACTCCTGTGTTTCCATTTGTGGGCAATGGACCATGACATTTGGGGTTGAGGAAGTAGGAGTCCAAGCCAGGGGAAATCAATTCTTCGATGATGTCATTCAGTGGACGGCAGTGGAGATTATCGGAGAAATGAAGAGCTCATATTAGAAAAAACAAAGTCTGAGCTTTGATTGCAAGAACCCCATCAATCTCACATCTCCATCTTCTGATTATGCAGTTTTCTCGATGGAAAAATGACTTCTGAAGAAGCTTGAAAATGTCCCAAAATGGAAGAATAAAGGGTAAATAATCATGAAAGGTTTCCTGAATGACATTTTTATTTGTCATCATCATCCTAAGTGATAGTCTCTACAGTGATTGATGATTAACCTGTACAATTTATTGATGAGCAGCTACATTTGATCCGCATATTTCTACATTTGATCTCAAAATAATATTTCATTTGCAAAGTGTGATATCTAATTTGCATATTCTACATTTGATCTGCATATTTCTATATTGATGTCGGAAAACCTATATTTAAAGTGATGCTTAAAAAGTAATGTTAAATATCTAATGTTGAACGGTTTCAATGCATTCAGTGCTAAAATCTATGTCATTAAATTAACATAGAAATGTCAACCTTTCAATTACATTGACTAGATAAAGACAGGCTTCCCCAGCTGCTAAGTAGAGGCTTCCCCAATTTTTACTCAGATAGAAGACTTCATTTTCTATCGCGAGATCTTTCGGCTACATCGTAGGCCATTCTCAAGCGACTGCACTGTATTGTTGAATCACAAACGATTTACACATCTCACATAAAATCACAACGTATGACAGAGTGCTGAAACCGTGCAAAATGTCACCGCGCTGTCAATCAGTAAGGGAGTTATCGCACTCTGGACTTCGTCTCGACGAAACCTGGAATGTGATAACCATCACTTGTATGACGAATGTCTGGTAACTTCTTTCATAAAGTTACTTACTCTGATTTAGAAGTAAATTAAGCTGTAGAAATCACAAACAGGCGATAATTTGTCAGTCTTTGGATTGAAGTCCTCATAAGAAAAATTCGTGTAGGAATTCGATGCAGGTAAAAGGATCAATTTAGAAGGGCCGCTTTGTACTTTTACATCATATCTCAATTGTGACACATTGTCCGCTTGTGAAAGACGATGCACAAATGTATCTGCATTTTCTAATGAACATTTCGCCACATAGGCCTTTTTCTGTCCACAGAACATCAGTAACTTATTGGCAGTCATTTCTACACCACTGTAAAAGATGAATAATGTACCATAAGTGTACGCCGGATTAGTAATATAAGCGACTAGTTTCCGTGATACGCTCACATTTTCTCCAGAAATCGTTTGTACTGGCTTGCATCCACGACGACTGTATCCAAGGCATTCTTGATCTGATTCGATCCTTGATTCAGCTGTCAAATAGACGCACTTTGGTATAGTGGCTGGTAATACCAGAAATCCAATGCATTTGTCATTAATAGCACAGTATTTCGCACATTGCAGCCGAAAAAAGGTCGACAGCTTCATATGAGGACATCCAATGGATCTCATGCGCTTGAAAGATGCCTCGTTCTTGTAGGATGTTGATAGTCCAAGTGTACAAGCAAATGAATAACCAATAATTGGAATTATCAGAGCAAGGACCACCAGGTGATAGAATTTACCCATTATAGAAGTATAGTTCTACTTGACAATTTCCAAGCTTGCTCAAATATCAGGACTGAATGTGATAGAGGGTAGCTGGATGTTTGAATCCAACAGATTGTTTCATCAAATAAAGTCAGCATAGATCCATTATAGATGCACGTAATGGATTTGCATTAGAAACATTCATTACTTCTTTATTCTGAGTTCTTCTTGCAAGCAGTTGGCTTGGAGATAATTGAAAGCTGAGTAACTACAGACTTCGATATACATTATCAAGACGGAATACATAAGAAATAGTTAATTTCTTGGCGTCTTCGATGTTAGTCATTCAGTATGATACATTCAATTAATGCATTCATTATAGTCAATTTTACATCTAATGGGTTTTATCTAGCAGTGTGCACGGTGCACCGAAATGTGTGGATTTTGATCAAGTTGATATTTCCCACAAAGTTTCAATTATAATTCATTCAACCTGTTTTACATCTTAGTCTCAGCAAATTGGAGTGAAAAACACCTTAAGAATACAGCAAAATTAATCCAACTAGGAGAATATCATTCAGTTCTATCAATTCAGAAAGGATGTATTCTTCAACCGACAGTTATATTGTAAAATAAGAAATAAATATCACAAAACGTTTCGCCCTTGGCATGATCACTTGTGTGATTAAAAATTCGAGTGCTGTACATCCTTTCTGAATTGATAGCCTATATACCATCCGATTAATTCCATGGATCAAACATTCAGTTCTATTTATCAATTCAATGCAAATTTCAAATTTCTATTTCATGAAAATGAGGCCTTTTAAAAATCACGGATATATCGCAAAACAAACGATGCATTTTCTGATGTTGAGAAAGAAATGTAAAGGAAGTGACGAAAACAAGATAATTCAAGTTCATGATAAATCATTTTAGGTCACGAAATCTCACTGCCCGCGAACTCAGAATTTCGGAATCTCATAGCGAATACTCTGCCAGTGTTGCGATTCTTGGCGTAGGATAAAAAAAACGCGCAAGGTCGAAAAACACGCGCACATGTATTTCCTTACAAATAAGCCAAAATGGCAACTATGATCGCTAATATTTGATGAAACGAATTTTTACAAAGCTTAGATTTGCAGATCAGATAGTAAGAGCTTTGGTATTTTTCAGGACAAGTCAAATACACACGTGCCTTAAGTGGTAGATGCATACGAGCAGTGGGCCTATAGGCTATCCATTGAGTGAGATGTTAATGAACCTAAATGATCTTTGATAGGCCATACATGTGGCTTATCTAGAAACTGCATGTAATTTGAAATTTTGATATCTTGATTTTGATATTTTAGAATTTTCTTTGACACTTTCTCTTTTATACTTCGCTGCATGACATATACTATGCTTTGATTTCCTAATACGGTATGCCATCATCGCAATTCGAACAACAAAAAGGTTTGGAGGCGAGTGTTTCCTGTAAAATGACGAAATACTCCTACAAGAAATGAAAAAATAGAATTTCTGGTATTCGGGAAATACAAACACTCGTGTTCCATCAAGAAACATTGAACTAAGTGTGTGTTTCGAGAGGTAAGGGGTGGGGGAGACAATTCTCCAACTAAACCGGTTATTTATTAGGCCCCTAAATGAAAGAAAAGACAAGCTCAGAGAAGCTGAGAAGTGAGAATTCAACAATGAAAATTTTTTTTCATTTAGAAATAGCAACCAAAGTTTTCTATTATCAAAAATTAAAAATAGAAGTCGAAAACTTAAAAAAACGCGCAAAATGGATAAAAATGAAAAAAAACACGCTTACACGCGCAAATTGTCAACAAAACGCGCGCGCGTGTAAACACGCGCGAATCGCAACACTGTACTCTGCTGCTGTACTCCTTACTAAGACATAAGCGGTCCTTACTAAGACATTACGAAATACTTTTCCGGCATTCGTTAACATCACCACATCAGAGACTGCTTGAAGCCGAGTAATGTCGAGATGTTGACATTCATGCACAGTTTCAGACTCCGATAGGAAAGAGATTCAAACAGAATCTATTTCTGATCTATGGGATTGACCATACTGTTGCCTATTATTCATCGACAAAATGCACAATTCCGGAAAATGATGCATGTACTTACTTATCTCGTATTGTTGACTTCTTACTTCTCCTTTTGTCTGAACATGAGCCTGACTTTAAAATGATTGGTTTATTTTCGAAATTTTGACATCTACCGCTTAGTTGTCGCCGTTAACATTCATTGTCGCCTGTTGTTCATTGCTATTTCTGCTATTGAAGGCAAATAAAATACTCATTGAGACACCCTGTAGGTAGCGATGACATTGCTTCGAATCTTTCTACATTTCCTGATCTGTTCAAGCATTTTGAAAAAATATAAAGTAAACTCTTCCCATGTATTTTTAGAGAGCCAATTTAAAATTCAATGTTTCGTCCGTCGCTGATTATAAAACTAGTCACTGTAATTTTTTATCACTTTTTGTTGCATATAGTGATTTCTGTTTTCATCTAGTTTTAAGCCATTAGAACCATCACACAGACGTACCAGTCAAGTATGATGAGATTCACTTGCAAGTATTGGCAAAGTAGAATTCAAGGAGGCCCATGCAAATCTGTTTCTAATTCTTTAGCAATATTATAATTTTCCTAATGGTCCATGCGCTGCATTGAAACCTAGAAAATGTGAACACTTATTATGATAAAAGACGAAGATCCCACCGTCAAAAGTCTGAAGTTTAATTCACTATCACATGATAATGTAGAACGCGGAACAAATTACATTTCGCCTATACTTTAATAAGTGCTTCAGGGCAGCTTTGTAAAATGTTCGGCGCACAGGTGCGAGCAGGTGCGGCTGGTGCACATCCCATGTTTTATCTGCTTCATAGTGACTTCTCGTTATAATCTCCGCACCGACTGTTCTGCCACAAGGTTCGGAAACTTCTTTGTATTAAGAAACTCGCATTCCAGAGCCTTCATGGAGAGACTGCTCTAAGTGGGAGTCAATCTGTTCAAATATTTTAGAGAGAAAGTGTTTTTATTTTGGAATAATAATCAGAAAATACACTTTGATAAATTTCCAAATGATAAGTAAGTAGCGATAGGTTACAAAAAAGGTAAGTAAATCATGAAAAAAAACATACATCAAGGGATACTGTTTAGATATCTTGAAACGAACAGCTGAAATTGTCTCTGCCTTCTAGAAGTCATTGCCATTTCTACATAATACTGATCACTCCTTCTTAGACGCCGTGGGATGAACAAATGTGGAGGATAATTAGCAAAACCTTCTGCAGATTGGAAAAGATTACACGCTAAATGTTTTGCTAAATTACATCCAGCTGTATTGTATGTAGCCATTATTAGACGAATAGGGACACCACTCTCATAAATTTTCACGAAGATAGGTCCGATAGAATCGAAGCTGGCCTCTTATTCACTTTATTGCTTAGGACATGACTGCCTAGATAAATTTTCTTCGATAAATTTTCATACAGAAGTCACTGCTCTCATAAACATACTTTCATTGAACGGGTATCCAATGGATTTCATAAATAAACAATTAAGCATGACAATATATTTCATGAACAATGAAAATGATGGTCTTAACTCACTACTCCCCCATACTGGTGGCTTCAACGCTACTGACATAGTCAGCCTTTAATCTACAGCGTTGTGATCTTTTAGTCCGGATGCCCTTACTGACGACTTCCAATGACACTTTCGGGACTCGACCTCTGGAACCAAAGATTGCTAGGCCAAGCACTTAACCTCTGTGCCACGGAGACCACAATGCAAGCTCCACAAAATGGACAATTCTGCATAAAAATTCCATTTACTGACAAAGAATCTTATCGCTTTGAAAAGCGTTCTAAACAGTATTTTCCAGACATTCATAATGACCTCAGTATCGTCGGGAAGAAATATTTTGTGAGGGATACTTTTTAATTTACTTTGAAGTTTATCTAAGTTTGTTTTTTCTATAAAGAGACTTTTCTATGAATCGATTTCCTTTGAAGCTTTCTTTTTTCCTCAGCGAATCAGAAACGGTGTAAGAAGTCACAGCCCAGCGTGTTCTAATTCACTTCCACCCACAGTTGTGAGAATGACAGACAAGTATGACAAATGCGAGTTCTTTGCAAGTGTGATGCATCGCATGGAACCGATTTCTACATAGAAATCCTATCTATAGGAATCCATTTCTATGGATTTCTATGTAATTGCAGAAACTCTATCTCAACAATTCAACAATTAGATCCAAAAATGAATGAGTTTCAAAAACTTTGTTCCCTGATGCACAGCGCCATAGAAATTGACAACAATAAAACCTCTAGAATGGAAATTGCGCTTCATGCAATGCACAATAACGGCACATAAATCGCACGCATTTTCACTTAGATGCCCCTGCCAACGGCTGTATGATTGGGTTAGAATCAGTCACATGTGTAAATCGAAGCTTTTCATTGGTGGTTCATGCCCCAACTTAGTTCCCCCGGATGTGCCGCGACCTTGAGTCAATTCCCATTCTAGTCAACTTCAGATAAACAGTTTATTTCTATGCACAGCGGTGAAGTCACAGAATTAGACAGGTCGTCTCTTCTTCCGTTTGACTAGAAGGGAAGCATTGGAACATGTAACGTTAATAAAATGGCACAATCTCCTGACTAAATACCATAGCAATCGAACAATGAGCAGCCAGTTCAACATTAAACACGCCAAATTGTGACTGTTATCAACCGGATCAAACAGCAAAGAGACACAGTCGATGCAGACAAGTTCTGCAGAGAAGTTTGTGAACGTTTTTTCATGCGCCTGCTAACTTTTTTTAATAATGATCGGAAGGGCCAACATTACGGAGAATACTTGCGCGCAATGATCTGAATTCTTCGAATCTGAAGGAGTCGTGGCGATCGGAGCATTTTGAAAGAATTCACAGTAATCCGCAAGCGACGCACGACTATTTTCATATCTCTGTAAGGTATTAAAAATTTCTTTTTGCCCACTTAATAAGTTCCTTCATGTGCCATTGTTTTGAATCATTTTGCACTTCTAGCAAAGTGATACGCTTAAACAATCTAATTCTGTGGGTAAAGTTGATCATCTTATGTTATAGAAGCCCGTTCTCTCCATCATAGCAACAGCAAGTGAAAGTTAATCATGAAGTTAGCTACAAAACGGAATAGAAAACACAACATAGAGATAGAGAACATTCGTGTAAGTTGACAAAGAATGCTTCCTACCTAAGACAAGGATATCTGTCTAATTGCAGCAATCTTGGGTAGAAATTGAGGGTTATGAGTCTATGACAAACTGACAAACCAATTAGACAATGAAATTCTGCCTGACGACAGTTTAAAAACGGTTTCAGAAATCATTGGTCACGCGGCCCGATATCTATGACTCATAAACTCATACATCGAGGAAATAATGCAAATTTGGCAGAAAACAGTGGCGACAATTCGGTTACACCACTGCTTATATAAGTTTGACCCGCTAAGAAGGAGTTTCGTCCCTTCATGATTGACAAGTATAGTTCAGAGTGCAGCAGTAGGAAAGAGACTACGTCATTGCCGCTTCAAGTGCATTTTTGTCGGTATGAATACCTAAAATCCTCCTCACTAAATCAACTGCAGCATTATCGTTTCAAATACAAAATGAAACAATGAAAGTAATGAAGACGCCGCTTTTTCCTTATTCTCTTAACCTGTTGAGATAAAAGTATTCAAATTGCCGATAAAGCTTGATTAACAATGCGTGCACACCGAAAACATGCGTCATTGTTCTTTTTCCAAATGATTGGTCTTTTTGAAGAAAGGAGTCCCTTCACCACAAAGATGTTGATTGATGACATATATTCGTGAGGCCTCTCGTCCGGTTCTCATCTGGTGAACACACCTGGTGTTTTCGAAAGACTTCACGACTGTCGAATGTGCCGCTTTTCGACTTGATAAATGGGGGAATGAAATCGGATGCTTAACCGATTAGTTGCAGTTGGATTCATGCAATAGCTCCTACAGAATAATTGAACTGAGAAGAAACTGAAGTGAATGACGGATGTGCATCCTAAGCAGATTAAATAGTTAGACTAAGCTGATTTATATCAATTATTATTTTTATCTGTCAATCGACTACTAATTTTCTGTTCTTCTGTGTCTCTAGAACCTTGCAATACAGATGGATGTTAGTTGATGCATTCAATGATAGCTGATTGATGATACCTGAAATCAATAATCCAATAATAATTTCAGTGAAGTGCATATCAATCTATTTTATGAAGCATATTAATCACAAGACCCATCGTCAAATGTGTAATGACTCCTAGCCATGGAAGAATTCGTACCAAGACTTCCTGACCGTTATCAGGGAGGTAGGCAATTTGATGTTGTCCACGATACTTGTTGGAGCCCGTACTTGTTAGCTACCATTTGCCTCTTATACATTGCCTCAGTGCTGCGTTATTCAAAAATAATTGAAGAAAATCATGAATTAAGCAATTCATCGTATTTTTCAAACGGTAAGAAGCTTATGATAAATTTATTCTGATCTTATGAAAGTTCTTCGAAGCTCAAGCATGGTGAACCCATACAAGATGAGGGGAAAGTCCCTCAAACGTTTATTGTTCCAAGGCAAATTGATTTTTAAGTCTACTTTTCGCCTAATGTTTTGAGAATACCTCAAAGTTTTATAACAAAATAAGTTTTTCGACAAAGCGTGATTGATTTCATGGTCTAAGTTTCACTTGTAGGCCTATACTATTAAGCAAATAAAATACAAAAAGAAAAAAACCGAATGAGTTAAAACAATTATCAGCTCTTTCTGAGTCCATGCTGAAGTATGCGCTTTCCGTATTCCATTTCTAGAAAGGATAATCTCTAAAATCAACGAGGGTGTTACAAACTTTTGATGACTTCAATTTAAGTAAATGCCGATGCGATGGGGAGCGTTGATAATAGCGACTAAATTGAAACGTGCGTGCCCAGACTGCCGAACCAGACTAAGACCATAGTCCAGATATCTATGCACTATCGGTGATGTCATATAAATTGTGATTAGACATCTATACTCAAATTCGAATAGTTGTATTATTTGCCATTGATTGAAGCGGTTTACACAGGTGTGCGTTGGGTATTGATTGCATGATTTGAAGGTTTGAAAAGAATGAATATTCATGCTGATTTCACTTCACGACGCCATCAACTGTCACTGTCGTATCAATGGCAGCGTTGAATTTCGTACATCCGTTCAAAGGAGGTGGCCATCTTTGCTTGATGCCAAATCATCACCATCGGATAGGCAATTAGAGTGTTTCACGGAATTCAAAGACACTGGAGGCCGAGGTGATCAACCGTTCTTTAATAAGAGTGATGGGATGATTGAACACTTAGTAATCATCCTTCAATTTCACTTCGTTCTTCCTCCAGTCAGTTCAGCAAGCCATATTCTACCATCAGAGATCATTTGAAAAGGGACATTGGAATAAATTCTTACTATAGCACAGTAGTTCAAACCCTGAACACAGCTTTGAAAGCTGACGAACTTGTGATGTGCATTGCGTTCAAAATCAGAAGTTTGTCACTGACCATCGACTGCTTGCAACACCTGGTTGATTTTAAAGATTATCCGCCCTAGAAATCGAATCCGAAAAGCACAGACTTCAGCACAAGCTCATACAGAGTTGTTGAGTTGTTTCATTCAGTTTCTGGCATGAATATTTTCCTTTCATTAACATATTTCTATCCAATGTGACCCCAACGTGTTTCAGACAACGTTGTGAGGCATTAGCGATTGAGTTCGGATATTATATTCGAAGTGACTTTCTACTCACCGCATTGAAGTTCAGCTCAATTCCCATAGCCACAACAAGGTAGTCGTACGTTCTCACTGCGCCATCCTCCAGGTATACTGCATTCTTGTCAGGATCGATGGACTCCACTCTGTTCTTTATCCACACAGCATGAGAGGACAGAACATCCTTCGTCTGTGACCTCGTCTGATCCAAGGTTTTGATTCCTGCACCAACCAATGTCCACATAGGCTGATAATAATGATCCTGTAGAGGAAAATAGCCTAAATAGTCAGATCAACTTCAATGACGGAGGTAAGTGACAGCCATACGCTGACAAATTATATGATATAATTACTGTTATTTCCATCCAATATGGTTGTTTTGTTACTGTTTATTTCTTTTATTTAACTTAATCTGGCTACACTATTCATTACTTCAAAGGTGAACCTGTGTATTAAAATGAATTGAAAAAAGAAATGATGAGCATTGCGAAATAATTAAAACAAAATGCCACTTTGAGTCAAATTCAAACTTAAAATGCTATTATCGGGCATTCTAACTATAAGGTTTCCCAAATTGAAAGCCTTTTTGCCTTATTTGTATTACAGTATGCTTTCCTTTAATCCACTAAATCTTTTAGGGAAATTATAATTTAATTTGCTTTCAGTACTATTGCAATTCTCGTCAAATATATAAAAACAAGAAACATTTAAAATAAGTTTAAGACATACTTAAAATATGATGAGTAAAAATATTTTGGCAACCCTAACTTAAGTGCATGCTTGTAAGACCGGGGTGATGATTCATTTGAATTCTAAAATGATTCATGGTAAAAATATAATCCGATTTTTGAAAAAAATTCGAATGTCCACCCAAACCTTACATATCGGCAGCGTGCGGTGACGCTTCTCGACAGGTTTTGATAAATTTAGAATAACCTGTCCTGGCATTCAAATTAATAGATAAGAGAAATGCACTGAAATGCGCATGATGATCGCAGAAATCACATAGACGCTTCGTAGACTAAAAGGAGAATATTCTCGGCAACATATTCACCTCGTCAAGTGATAATGACCGAATAGAACCGCAACAACGAAGTGCCTGGTGATAAGAAAGCGAGAGCTGACGATATGACTGCACGCATAATGCGCTGGAGAGAAATAGTCAAGTATCTAATCAGCAGATAGACAAGGGTTCACGAAGGGAAGCACATGCACTTGCTGTAACACATGCACTTGCTGACAGCTACCTATATTTATTGCAAGTAATTGAGCTATGGTACAATGTGGAAAAAGGAAGGCAACATAGAAGTAGATAATAATACACTAGAATGGAAGTTTGATATCTTGCTTATGTACAGTGATGGCACATGGAAAAATCTATGGTTTGTAGATCTGCTTCGATCTTAAACATTGTATCATAGTCAAACTATTTGCCAAGTTGGTTGTGGAAGTTGTTGACAGCAAATTACAGGATTTTCATGAAAAGAATTTTAAGTGAGATAACGGCATTGTTTTATATGAAATAGCCTACTATTCCATGGATTATTATACTGTGTCTATTTGTACCAGTCATTGACAATTATTTTCCAAATTTTCAACACTGGAATATGAATTGAAATTTGGTTCACAGTCATAATCGATGGCAGTCGGTGTACTGCTTGTGAGAACACCTCAAGAGTTCAAAGATAAAAATTCTATATTCGATTATTTCGGTCAAGAAACCTGGCGCTTTCTGGAATAAACACATCGAAAGTTTGTTTGCCTACAGTCAGTTCTCAGATAAATGAAATGTCGCTGGAACTTTTCAATTAATCACTAAATGACATATGTGATATAGTGTGATGATATTTTGGAGGCTCATATTCGAAAGCATGCTAAGGTTTTGAAAATTGTTCAAATATATTGAACAGGGGAATCCTTCAAAGTAAAATGAATACTGTAAGATTTCTTGGCCTCTGATTTCAAGCTGGACCAATGCATGCTCTGTAAATCGACATCACAAGTTGCATATGTGTCTGATTATACTCTTGATTGATTATAGGAGCGATATTTCAAAATGATGACCAAACAGAACGTTTTAAAGGATTTCCTTCTTTTTCATCCTGTCGCTGCACTATATTGTAAATTCACTATTGCTTTAATGTACATGATCTTTGGACAAGGGGCAACAATCCAGATCACAAACTGACTTGATAATTGAAAATGACAACCAGAAAACAAGAAAACCAGCTCGCAAAATCTGCATTTTGCCGCAACTAAGTTCCCCCGGAGTGTGCCGTAATTTTCATGCAATTTCCATTCTAGGACTTTCTATGGTATTGTTAATTTCTATGGAAGGCAACAATGTACAGGGTGAGTAAAAAAAAACGTTATTTGAAGTTTGTGAAAAATCTATCTGAATTGTCATTCTGATTTCTTTCTCAAGTTGACTGATTGAATTTCTATGGTTTTATTTTCCATATCCAAGCACCAAATCAATGCTCTAAGTTCAAAAAATTCGAATTCATATCATCGAACGAATGGCTTCTGTACATAGTTTATACAAGTGTATGTACAAGTATTCATTTAGTGCTTCATTCATGCCAAACTATGATGGAAAGGAAGGCAAGGCTTGTTGCATGGGCGGTTACATTCAACAATGTGTCCGAAGCAAGGAGAAAATACATGGATGAATTTTCATGAGGAAGCCCCACCTCCACCGACAGTCCATCGTTGGATGAAGAAATTCCTTACGTATGGGATATGAATAAGCGTGAAAATGGAAGTGGTCGTCCAGTGACGGCTACAGGTGACGATATCTTTACCTTCATCAAGCCGATAATTGAAGATGACCCGAACGTTTCTACGCGTCGCATAAGCAACACGCTTGGAGTCTCGCAAAGTAGCGTCGTTCGCTGTCTTCATAAGAAAAAGTATCATCCCTATAAGCCAACCTTCGTCCAGGAACTCTCAGATGACGATCACGACCGACGTCTCGAATTCTGTCAATGGATCCTCAATTCCTCACTTCAGCATCCTCAATTCCATCTCCGAATAGTTTTTTTCCGACGAAGCTGTCTTTCATGTGAATGGAACTGTAAATAAGCACAATCTGCACTACTGGAGCACTGAGAACCCTAAAGCTTTCGTCGAAAAGCTTCATGACCGGAGATCTGTCACTGTATGGGCCATGATAGACCATACTGGAGTGCTGAGTTACGACATCAGTGAACTAACGATGAACAGCGATCGGTACTGCAATGTTCTGAAACAGCATGTTATTCCCTTCTTGCGACGAAACGAAAACCAGAGCAGATTCTATCAACAGGATGGAGCCCCTCCCCACAACAGCAACGCAAGTCGAAGAATCCTCGACGAAAATCTGACGGGTCGGTGGATTGGTCGAAGAGGACCAGTTGAGTGGCCACCCCGTTCTCCAGACCTTACTGTTTGCGACTTCTTCCTGTGGGGAGCGTTAAGAGACCGAGTGTATGCGCGACTGCCAAGAAATACGAGAGAACTGACAGCCTGCATTCGAGAGGAAATTACTTCTTTCACATCTAACGCCTGCATGAAGGCCTATGACTCATTTGTTCGACGATGCTCTCTTTGCATTCAGCAGGAAGGTGCTCAGTTTGAGTCGCTGTTGTAACCACAGCTTGTGAGGAGCAGCTTTTTCAATGTTCATAACCGCCTGTTGTTGCATTTTATTGTAACTTATAATAGATATCCCACAAAAGGTAAATAACGTTTTTTTTACTCACCCTGTATATCGTAATGATGATTTCTCTATCTATGCATGTGAAAGATATTTTTAAAATCTCAATCAGAGTACATCTACATCGGTGTTCACAGCATTGCTGCCCGCTTTTTCCTACATCTCTGCCCAGTTCATTTCAATTTCGCACAATAGTATTAACATAGCTTTTTTCGGGCAACAATGTAATATTGCAGTTTAGATATCTGAACCGCAATATGCTATAAGACTGAGGGCCGTCAGGAACGAAGCCATGGCTTATTGCGGTTCTGAGATCTGAATTGCAATATCATTGTGTTTAGGTTCGTATATCTTCCTCAGTTAAAATACTGAACCACTATATGCCGGTTTGGCATATTGCAGTTCGCAGTTCAGAATAAAGAACGTAGATATATGAAAGACATTTTAATCATTCCATTTAACCTTTTCATTACTGCTACACTTTTCTTGGCACTTCCCCACGTACGATAGACGAGACAACTCGTCTTTCTGTCATCTGTTCGAAGTACAATGTATATGCTAAGTATAATATTGTCTATCACAGATATCAGAAATATTAGCTAAATCGCCAGTACGGAAGAGGGAAAATATGTTGCACTTCATCAACAAAGGGTCGCATTTTGGCCAATGGATCATTGAGCAAATCAAATTCTTGAGAATAATCATCAAAGCGAATAAACCGTAAAATTTCAAAGTAGCGGTCACGACTTAGAGAGTTCTAACTTGTAAATATTGGCATTTCGAGTACAGGATTTGTTGACCAATAGTCTCTTATTCTTGGCATCTTCACTATTCCCATCAGCAAGGTTAGGGCGAGAAACTTGCCATCAATCTATCAGAGTTGTTCAAGTAATCAAGATAGCTGAAATTTTGGATGCTACTTGCTGCCATCACTCAACTGAATTTCGCTGCCGTATTGAACACAAGCGTGTTATATCACTTTGCATTCACCGATTTCAAAAATTCAAAATTTGTGTGAAAGCTGACGAAATGATCTTATAGTCAATTGCATACCCAGATATCTATGAATCAAAATTTGCTTTCTGTGGTAAAAAAACGAGCTATCTCGTCCATCCGTGCTGATAGCAACACACCAGCAAGAATAGACATATTAATTGCACTGGACGAGTTGGCTCGTCCGCAGTACCCAGTAAGACAAATTGATAATCAAGTTCAGAACCACAGAAACTGATGCAAAAGACGAGGAATGAAAAGGTTAAGTCCACATTTGAATTAGAATTCTATGATGTTGAACAGCAATATGTTTCTTGTGTATATTGCGGTTCAATAGTAGCATATTGCAGTTCAATTACATAGAAAACCGAAACACAATGATATTACAGTTTAGACATCGGAACCGCAATAAACTATGGCTTCGGGCCTGACGGCCCTCAGCCTCATAGCATATTGCAGTTCAGCTGTCTAAACTGCAATATTACATTGCTGCCGGCTGTCGGCAGGCAGCAATGGCATTACCTTGCCGTCATTTTTCAATACTTATAACATAGAAGTTACTGCCAAGATCATAGACTTCTAAATTGCAGAAGAATGTTCTGTTACAGGAAGTCTATGGATAGTTGCAGATATATATACATGTAAGTAGACAATGGAAATACCACATGAGATTTCTCGTTAAGTAATGTACAAATCAGAGGCCGCTAATGCCCTCAAAAATTCATGTTAATGTTATATTATCAAACTCCTGGGGAAGTAATCTATGTAGATCTCTAATCTGATAATTTGCAATATCAGCACGGAAATTGGTCAAATAGTGCTGATTGATTCCATAGATAATCTTATATTGCTTTGGCATCGTACATGTATACATGCACAGACAGCCAACCAAGAAATTTGACTTTTCCTAAGGCTTGCCTTATATTTTCTGGTTGCCATCGATTATTTGCCCGATATTTCCTTCTCTATTGCAAGCATTGAGCTGGTGATAAACAGAATCGTGACTTTTATAATTGCTTCCTTTCGTGACTTATATGTCTAGTGTATGTAGATCGCAGCTATTTAATGTCCATGCTGACAAAATATTTATTTTGTGCCATCTGAAATACGAAATGTCTGAACAAGCTTGATGATTGCACAACAGGCTGCTGTTTATATTGAATCAGGCTTGTTCGTCCAACTTTCTATGCCCATGCGAACTGGCATATTGAAAAGTTTCATGATTACCAGTCGCGCGACAAGGCCAGGATATATTTATATACAACGTACATGTAGACGTACCAGAGCAGTTTTTTTGTGCTGTTCAGATTGTGCAGCCATGTCAAGTAGTAATCAGCATCTACAGATGCCAAGGAATTTTGTACATAAAATGCTCATGTCTGAGAAGATCTTTCTATTACAATTTTTTGATGATTTAGCGTCACTACCCCATACTGGGGGCTTGAACGGTGCTAACATAGTCAGACTTTCCTGGAGCGTTGTGGTACTTTTTGTCCGGATGCCCTTCCTGCTGACTTCCAATGACACTTTCGGGGCTCGACCTCTGGACCGAAAGATCGCTGGGCCAAGCACTTAACCACTGTGCCACGGAGACCACCCATCTGCAATTACATCTGCAAACTGTTGAGGTTGTTCGTTAGCTTCATCAGGTATTGCAGCCATTGAAAAAACTTCTTGACGAAGATTGATGCCGTTCTCTGACACGCACAGTTGAAGACGGGGGAAGAAAAACTTTTGTTTAACATCAATATTGAATGGATTTGAATAAACGTTTATCTATTCAATAGCGACATTTTCTTTGAATCGATAACCGATCCGCTTTTGTGTCTCAGGTTAAATAAATCTATTAATTGATTGCATTTTAGAGAATATAAATATAATATAACATTCAACAAGTGCTTACACTAATGCTTGGGGTCTTTCTCCGGATAGCGGAGAATCTACAGGAAATAGAAAATCCTCAATTCAGACCAACTGCAAGACTAAAGCTAATCGTGAGGTATTTCATCTATCGGTTGACGGTCACCGTCCACCAGGAAAACCGAAGAAAACGTAGTTCGCTGCGTCAAAGAAGATCTACATGGTCAAGGAGGACACTGGTCTGGATCGAGATGCGTGGGAGAAAGTCATCGCAGCAACGTCCAACCCTGGTGGAATCGGGAAGAAGCGACGAAAGACGAAAAAGTAAAGTGAAGTGCACGACTAAAGCTTACTTTGATTTCATCCTATTTTACCTGCCTGCAAACCTTTCATCGCAGACATCACCTCTATGATATACCGATTGTGGCATAATGATTCTGGTTTGCTATTAGTATATAATCGTGTTCAGAAAAATTAAACAAATACCTGATCAATTCGCTGACCAATTGAATTGCAATTACATGGTCCTTATCTCAGTATCATGGTCCTCTCCTCATCAGCAGAGGTGGCACCGGGCCGGTGTTGGACCTGTAAATGGGCAACTCGCACGGGCCTGAAATTTCATCAGATTGTAAATGAAATTGTCAGCGCTTTTCAATTTCCTTTTGATTTGGTTTTGTCAAATGGCAGCGAGTGACATCCTAACTCAATCTCTGCAGGTGTGTGGCAGAAATCGGGTGTCATGGATGACACCTACTTCTTCAAGGAATTTGCAGCAGGATAGCTCACGATGAAGGAAACATGTACTGAGGCTCTTGTTTATTGAAAACTCTCAATTACAGTTTGTAGCGCCGGGAACACATGCTCCGTTCCACAACTTGCTTCGAGGAAATAAGCGGCCGCAATCTTTTGATCAAACTGTGATAAGATATGGAAGCCAGAGGTGGAGAATGGCGAAAAATACAGAAAAATACACTGTTTCAATGAGTCACAAATTCCATCAGTCTGTATGCATCGTGCATGACCGGCCAATTGCTAAAGCTATCTTATTACCCCTTGCCTAAAAGCATTAAAACGTCTATGGAATCTGTCATGAAGATACTTTGCACTCTCAATAATTCCATAATCATTATGATGAATAGGCTATAAAATTATCTGCTTAAGTGTATTAATATCATAAATAAATGAAGCCTTAACAATTCTAATATATGAATCAAATTTGCAGTACATTAAAATGATGAAGAATGCAGTTTCGGGTAATGCATTGTCTTCTCAGTCGTTGCCAGTAATAGCACTCAGTCACAGCGCATAACGTTTTAATTAGTCATATGATTATGTAAATTACATAAGTTCATAAGATCGATGCCCTCTTCTGAACGTCCTGGTTGTGTCACTGTCGACGATACTTATATTTTACAAAAGCGAGAAATGTTCTAGAAATTCACATACTTCATTTATTACATAATGCACATAATGCACTACATATGACTGTTCTAGAAAATTTACCTGGCATATAGATGTAGATTCGTGAAATCTCCAATATACCACATTGGCTCTTTAATGACAGGTGTCATTATGTGATAGAGGAGGATTTCATGTGATTAGCCGGGATAGGATGGACGACTAACCAATAAGTTGCCCGAGGGCGTGATCCAGAGTGCAAAATTGGTTAGTTGTCACAGTGAGTTGTCAGTTAGTTGTTAGTGAG
Organism: Prostheceraeus crozeri; assembly: GCA_907163375.1. Lineage (NCBI taxonomy): Eukaryota > Metazoa > Platyhelminthes > Polycladida > Euryleptidae > Prostheceraeus > Prostheceraeus crozeri. The sequence goes on along the minus strand of CAJQUW010002444.1, from coordinate 83,691 downwards.
ATATCGTTCCTAATCACATGTAAATCATCCTCTAATTGTTTTAGAGAATGCCACTCTCATTTCTATGCCTGGATAGTGTGCTCTATTTAGGGCATAGATAGTTTTAAAAAATTATCGTTCTCAGACATTTATTTGTAGATATCTCATTAGATATCTACGGGATCTGACTTATCCATGCTGCTATTCATCCAGTTGTCTTGGTAACACTATGTTTTTAGCACTAATATCTTGCCTTCAGGGCAGGAAAATTAACTTAGATAGAACTCTGTCTGGATCTTGAAATAGCATTACATTATAACAGGCCAGAAATTAAGTGCTAACGGGCTTGGCCCAGGCCTGAAAATGAGATTTGAAAATTGACACGGTCCTGGCCGGGCTTGGGCCTCAAAAGTGGGCCCGGTTCCAACTCTGGTCAACAGATCTCATGAGAGCAAACTCACCTCATTCGGCTCAATGACGCCGACATGTTTTCCAGGTCCAAGTCGGTTAGCGAACTTGTTTGCAACTGCGCTACCACCAGAGCCTCCGCCAACCACCAGAACACGATAATGACACGACGAGTGTCCGGCGCTGCTACTGTAGCTTCGGGATGCGGCTCTGAAGGCAATGTGACATTTGAAGAAAGCGATTAGAAATTTTAGATGACAAGAGAATAATACAACTTCCAATCTCATTGCAATATGATATCTGTGAATTGTATATTATCATGGACATCTAGATATAGCACCATATATATATCTAGATATCCATGTCTCTATGTATCATGTAATCCTGACCGCAATGATTTTACCATAGAATGCAGCTGTGAGCATGTTTGAATTCGTACAGCAATGACTGCCAACCTCGTCTTTCCATAGTAATTGTTGTTCTCTCATTAAAATCAGCGGAAAGACGAATGCTGTATGTTCATAGAACCATCTACACGAAGGTGTTCTCCGTGGCAGAGTGGTTACGTGCTTGGCCTAACGATCTTTCGGTCCAGAGTTCGAGCCCCGAAAGTGTCATTGGAAGTCGACAGGAATGGCATTCGGAATGAAAGTGCCATAACGATCCAGAAAAGGCTGGATCCAAGCCGTCCAAGCCCCCAGTAAGGGGAAATAGTGACGTTAAACCATCATTTTTGCACGAAAGGGGCAGCCGAATATAATCTACATCTATATATAAAATCTTGAGAGATTTCTGCTGAATGGGTGAAATAAGCTGATATCGTGTGGTATTCAGTGCTATGAAAGTTGATTATTTATGCAATAAATCCTTAACTCAGTGCTGAAGAGTTGTAGAGTGAAATAAAGATAGGTCGATTCAAAATGAAGGTTACAGAAACTGAATAAAAACAAAATTACAAAAATCGAATCGTTTAGAGAAAAATCAATGCACAGATGAGTGTTTGGCAAAACAAGTGTAATGGCAACATACAAAATTTGAATGTAAAGGAGTTGGTTATTTATTGGAGAAACAGCAGGAAATGCAAAAATCAGAGGAGGTTAGCATATGAAGCAATTTTAAGAAAAGAAAGATGCATTAATTTTGTAGAAACATTGAAAAAAACAAAACAATCACATAGAACACGAATTCTGAATGTGACAAACGAGCACTACCATATGCCAACAGCAGCAGGGATTGAACCCATGTCACCAGGACACAGCGCGAACAATGTACCACAAGACCAATGCAACGTGATTGTCGGAGGACTATTATTGTAGAGAAGTTAAATGGTGAAAGAATGATCGTGTAAACATCCCATCACATTACATAACCACTAACCATGCCAATGTCAGTCACTCTGACTAAATCAAATCTACTGATAACATGTCAGTTATATTCTAAAGGTCATTTCATTCGTAGACTGTGAAGGATTCAGAATTACAAAAGTTACTTGTCATTCAGAAACTACTAGATTACATCAGCTTCAAAATGGAAAGGGTACAGTCTACCTGATCAACGCTAAAGGTGCTACTGCGATGGAAGAAGACATACAGTCCGTTTCATAAAAAGTGGATCATCCTAAAATTTGACTAAATAAAACATAAGTATGATACAGAAAGCATTTTTCATGTTATTTCATGTCCATAATATATTTAAATGTCCTTATATAATCTGATAAGGTATGATACAGTAACGGTTCTTAAGAAGCTAATATTCTGTGGCCCTACCCTTATTGTCAATGACATTACCAAGTCGTCCAGGCATTGATTCGATGATCTCGTTGATTTTTGACTGATCTAACTTTCTCCACTCTCTTTTTAACAGTGACGTAAGTTGTGATACGCCATCTGTAGGTAGCAGTGAACGACGAACGTTACGTTTTAGAATACTCCATACATTTTCTATGGGATTCAGATCAGGAGAACGAGCTGGACAAGATAATGTCCTAAGCCCTAGTTGAGACTTGCATAAGTTGACTCTACTACTCCTGTGACACGTAGCATTATCATCCATAAATAACCAAGTCGATGGATCACCAAGTTGATCTGTCATTTGGCCAATGTTCATTCGTAAAACATTCACATAACGTTCAGAATTCATGGTTCCTTGCTGTATGTGAAGTTCAGAGCGACCATTGGTCCAAATGCCAGCCCAAATCAGTAGAGTCGCACCACCTTGTACCCGGGGACGATGTAAATGTCTCGGAATTTCCTGATCAGATTTTATCCATAATCTCAATCGACCATCACTATCCTTCAGATGGACTGATGCCTCATCAGACCAGACAACCCGATCCCATTGATTTCGCCAGTGACAATGACTCATTGCCCATCTGAGACGTCTTTTTGTATGCTGATCTGATAATTCGATCTGAGAGGGCCTCTTACAGCTCTTGAAATTCGACTCAATAAGTCTTCTACGAATAGTGGACTTAAATAGACGAGTCTAGTGCAGCCATCTCAGTTAACGAGAGACTTGGATCAACTTTCACAAATCTCAAAATTAGGCGGTCTCTACGTTTGGATGTTTTGCGTGGACGGCCAGAGCCCTCTTTACGACAGAGTCGAAAATCATCATTATGCCATCGATGCACATTTGTGTAAGGGACATTTAGTCGCTTGCTTGTAGCTCGCAAAGAAAACCCTAGTTCTAGCAAGGCTGACACTTTGCCTTTTGTGAATGCGATCTCGTTATTGTTCATTTGTGCTTTGTATTGTTTTCAACCGGTAAGAGATAGATTTCTAGCTGACAGCAATCAGGAGTGCTGCCAACACCACCGCAACGAAGTCACGAAGCTATGGAACATGAAGTCCAGTTAATCACATGTAGCAGTTACATTATTGTTGATGAATAATGGTGCTATACTGGCTCTGATTCACCGATTTTCTTTATTTTTGTTTTGCTTGATAGCTTTTAGCTTGTAGAACAACATATTACATAACAGAGGAAACAAATGTAATTTTATAAGAGTGAGGTATGATTTTGTGTAACATTGCTAAATGAAGATCAAATTATCTGCTACTTTTTATCTATAGCAGGAAAACAACTCAATATTCATGCTTGAAATTTCCAACAATGATATTAGTAAGCACAACTGACATATCTTCCAAATTTCAGAGAAATTCGTTCAAGTTTGGCGGAGTTAGACAAAGTTGAAGTTAAGGCGATGTTTAAGGGTGATCCATTTTTTATGAAACAATCTGTACTTGTCGAGTATTCACGACAGGATTGATGGTGGCACACGGGAGGTTCTTCAATTCAAGTTTTGTTTCACAAAATTAAAACTGCGCTCCCTTTCTTTTTAAGCCGAAGTTATATTTATTGATTTAAAATACAGATGAGACGGGTCGACCGGTTTCTGCACTCAGTGCCTTTCTCAAGACCCAACACTTAAAAACTTGCAATGGATCATGCATTACATTTAAATATGAAGACATGATCACTCACATCAGTTCATCTTTCCGATTGATTTTAGGCTTCAATTTGCGTATCAATTCACTCTCAGCTAACCGAGTTTTTATTGGATTATTCTGAATATCTATGAATGACAAAGTGAAGGCATCTATGGAAGAAGTATTGGTGTGGTCAAAGTGTACCGAAGACATATGAACCGATAGAGCACTTTTACTATCTCTATTGTCAATGCTACGACAATGTTCTTGGAAACGATATCTAAAAGGACGGTTCGTAGAACCTATGTAGAAGTCATCACACAAAGAACACGTGAATTTATTAAACAACATACCGTTTCTCACAAGCATGATCATTATTTAAAGATTCGCAGATTTTACAGCTACAATTAGTAGAAGAATTTAGAGAATTGAACTTACTGAAAGTGCTTCGTATTTGTTTTCCAGGTTTTTGAACTATTCTAAAGGGCACGTCATATTTTTTCACTAATTTATTTAGTTTTCTGTGTGCAGCGTCATTTATAAAATCCAGTTGTAGGATGCTATTTGTATTATTTTCGTCCCTGTTATGTTGCTTAGGGCGTTTTTCTTGAACATCCCTCCAATGATAATTATTTTTTCTTAAAGTCGTTTACATGACGTCCAACATCAGCGCTATCAGAGCAACGTACACCTATGTTATTTCTCGTGTTTTTAATGAAGTTTTTCTTAACGAAATCTGGAACATTGCTAAATTTATCGAGACATATCCCAGAATGATTTTCTTTATTGTAAACGACAGGATTACTCAGAGCTCAATTCTTCCAAGCTTCTGGATAATAGATTCGGATCAAAGCATGAGCATACAAAGACGCGCATTAATCTTTTATTCTGCACATTCAAATCGGCGGAGTAGACCAAAAATCACGCACCATAATAGCGACTTGACCCGGCAATTCCTCAATACTTGATTTTGTCACCATTAAATGAGAATATCTTGAACAATCAAATAATAATTAAGAAGAAAGTCCTTGATCACTTTTTGAATGACTGTAATAATGAAAATGATGGTTTAGCGTCATTACTCCCCAATACTGGGAGCTTGGACGGTGCAGACACAGTCAGACTTTAATCTGGAGCGTTGTGATCTTTTAGTCTGGATGCCCTTCCTGACGACTTCCAATGACACTTTCTGGGCTCGACCACTGAACCGAAAGATCGCTAGGCCACTCACTTGACCACTGCGCCACGGAGATAAGGTGGCCAAGGGGATTTCGTCGGCCCCCGAGCGCCGAGGCCGCGTCGAAAAATGAAAGTTCTGGTAGGTTTCTAATAACGGGTGCTGCCATAATTTTCTCTGTCGGTAAGCGCGCAAAAACCAACAAGCTACGTTTATTAACTAGCTATTTTTATATAATAGAAATCATGAAATCAATTATTTCTATTTTTTAAAAGCATTTTTTAGTCTATTCCTTGACATAATTAAATAACCGTCAGAAGACCTGTTATTGACCTGTGTGCAAACATTAATCGAAAGTGGATAATTCCAGTACAAAGTATCTGTTTCCAAGTATATCTGCATTATTTATAAGGAAAAGTTCTGTCGAATAGAATGAAGTTCTTCTTCATAGAAATTGCTTAACTAGACATTTTCTCAACAAACTCACTAATTCATGAGCTTAATGCTTGTTTTCAAATTCACAGACTTCGTCTAACTGCTCGCGTGACCACATATTAATTCATCTCGCACACTGGTAATGGTGGTTAATTGAAAGCTATTAACACGACAGTCGGTTTAGGGATCTGTTTAAAAGGATTGGATGTGGATGAGTGAATATTTGAGAATGCTAAATGATCGCCTAAAGCACAACTGCACTGGGTAGCGCAGCACATTCAATAAACTTCTATTATCTGTTATATCCAGTGGTGGGCAGCGATAAATTTTCCGATGGGTCCGATAACGATAAAGCGATAATTTTTTTTGCTAAGTCCGATAACGATAAAGCGATAAATTTTACGCAAAGGTTAAAGCGATAAGCGATAACGATAAAGTCCGATAACGATAAATCCTGAAATTGTCTCTACTAACGTCTATAATTGGCTCATTTTTTGCTACTAAACCTCTACACTGAATTCACTAAAATAAATGCTGCTCTACATGATGATTTGTTACACGACGGCCATGCACAAGCATGCACTCCTTCGATTCCATGTCTTCTAACAACATCGAGTGCTAGAGCTCGAGGACATAAAATCGAAGTCGTGCCTGCATGCATATACAAGGCCATGTGTAACAATTAATTATGTTGATGCACTCTTCATTGGTCTGGGCCTTTGGCCTCAATAATATCGTACAGAAACCTACAAGTACATGCCTAAAATACAACATAGGCTGGTATTGAATAAATAGGAGCATTGATTAAAGACACGAATTGAGAACTTTATTGTTAACATAAAAACCATAAAAACAACAAGCTACATGTATCAGGTACCACGACAAACTTCACCGCACCACAAAGTACAATCAGAGCAGAGAGGAATCATACAAATACTACACATCATCATCATCATCCTCATCGGCCCCTCCTGGCTGCAGCCTCTTGCTGAGGTGGAGGTTTCCCTTCAGAAAACACGAGGTGTTCAAAATTGTCATCACTGAGACAATCCCTCTTCGGCCTCAGTACGTCTCCAGCCACGCTGAAGAGACGCTCTACTCCTGCAGAGCTAGGGATCCCGGTATTGTACTTTATGAAAAATGTTATCCAGTGGGCCCTATGCTTCGCAGGGAAGTGCGACTTCTTCACAGTTGCCTGAAAAAAAAACACATACATCATTGCAATCTTACATGTACACATTCTGCAATTACACATTACAATGCACCGAATTATCACTTGCTTGTACACGGTATGCTCATGGTGCATGAAAGAACATGGCAAGACTTTAAACACATTGTTAGGCCTACTGCTTGCTCCTCTTCCACACTTGCAGTTCCTTTTTGAGGTCTTCCTGCAGGTTATTGTCGCGGTTTTCCTCGGTTGCATCCTCACACTCGCAGAGCTCGGCAAAGGGGTCATCGCCGACCTCCTGATGCTCCTTCATCGTAACTTGGTTTCCCTCCTCTCTGGCCTCCTGTCTGACGAGCGCCGTCATCTCTTTTAGGATCCTCATGGATATCTCATCCTTCATATGCGGAGCCATGGAGCCGAACGTCGACATCCCGTAGTTTGGATGAAGGGCAGATGCCATGAGGAGATCCATGTTTCTAAACATGGAGCTGAATCTGTAAAGCAAAGTAATTAGCTTAAACAAGTAGCGGGACATGTGCATGTACTTATTGCCTATACCAGGGATCGGCAGGCAATTTAGGCCACCATATAGGCCGTGTTAGTGCCAGGGATCAAGAAGGCACTAGGACAGAGAAAACAGGGAGTAGGCTACAATGCTCCTGTGAGGAAAATATTGATTTACTAACCATCAAAACAAATCAATCGGAAGCATAATACTTCTTTGAGACAGAGTCAACGTCCATTGATGATAAATTTGGCTCCTAAATTTGCGAGCACCTGTATAGTAAAGAAAGGGAAAAAAACTACACAGCACAAGAAATATGCATGTGTACATTTAAAGCTGACATTATTAGCACTAGCTAGGCCTGACAGGCTAGCACCTAACAAGGCCGAACTGGAACACTGAATAGGCCATTTATGCCGGAGTTTGCGCGACTCCTGGCTTATAGAAAAAGGTAAGCACCGCAAACATTAAACAGAGAATAAAATACCGGTACCCTCTTTATGTTACAGAATATAGGTGAAGTTGTTGAATTTGTAGGCCTACCTGTTGTCAAATCCTCCTTTGTTGCCCTCTTGTCGGAGGAGGGCGCGCACCAAGGGTTGTGCGTAGATGAGGGCCTGGTCCCTTTGCGATTCCTCTATGCGCTCCAGCGCCACTTTCATGAGAGTGAGGTTGGGAAGCAGTGCACCAAGGTAAGCGTTCTGCTCCGGCTGTAGCCGGTCCAGACAGTTGGCGACTGGCCTCATGACTTTGCAGAACTCATGCAGCACCAGGTGATAACGTAAAAAACTCATTAAATTGATAGCATAGCAGGCACTAAAACTTGTAAACCAAAAGCAAAAACAAAAACATTATTATTACATGTAGGCTCATCTCAGCTAAAATGAAGTTGCATCAGACTAATTTGGTACTTTACCTGTCTGTCCTGGTCGTCGAAGCGCTGAAGGACTTCCTGCTCCGGTTGGGCGCCCCCCCCCCCTCTTTCAGTAGAACTTCATTGAGGGCCTCCAGGCGAGCGTCGTCGTTCATGACGCACTGTAGCAGCACGCTGCACGCGTCATACAGAGAGTTCCATCTGTTGGTAAAGTGAATATTGTTTAAGAAATGGATGAGGGGGCTGGAAATACCACATCCAGGCGCAATCACAAAGGTGTGGCTGGTCGAGTCAATGGCTTGACTACCTGAGCGGCTGTCGGCTCTAACTCACTACCCAGGGACATGAGGGAATTCGAGTGGGAGACGGGGGGAACGTCTGCAGATCCCAAACTTTCGGAAAAGTTCCGCTTCTTCTCTTGAGTCACACCACTACTCCTGTTCTCAACACGGAAGAAGTTCTCCATACATGTAGTACTCTTGCGTGACATTTTGCAGTCCTCTTGACGCTGAAACTGAAACAAAAAAATCATTGATTTTATTTTGATATATCCTCGGCTATGACAAAATAAATAATACACATGCTTGTATACAGCAGATGTAGCTGCAATGATATAACCTTAAAATTCTTGCGATCCCGAAATTTACAAGACAGCTAAATATAACGATATATACATGTAGTTTCATTGATACAGCGTCTTATAAGCACATGTATGTGTATGTATTTTACTAGACTCTGAGGGATGATGGTAAACATGTTGGCAGACAATGAAAAAAATGATGATGGTCGACTTTATCAGCTTAATTGAAAAGTGCGCGCTCAAAAAACGCAATCTATAAATAAGTATTTACATGTAGCCTACTTAGTGTGGCCCATAGTCTCAGTATACCACCATGGTAAAGGATGACGATCGGATTGCACTTGTCTCTTAGACGTAAATAGCATGTAGCAATTTGCAACTCCCAACTCATGTCCAAGCCTGACAAGCAAAGTCCAAAATTATAATGTAGCTATCTGTGGGACCTCACTCGTAACGTATGAACATCGAGGGACAATACACTCATCATTGTACCTAGCTAGCTACTGGATAAGACCTATATAGCTTCGATAATTTTGCCAGCCTAATCAATAATCACATCAATAGGACTAAACAACAATTCAATGTTCTTCTTGTTCTGCGTCCTTGGCTGATGAAGTTTCTAGCGGCGTCGCTCTTAGAAATAACCAATTAGCCCTACCGGTAATTATTAAATTGCACCCTAACTATGCTACGGTATGCCTACATTGCACATAATTTTAAAGTACATGCGTAAGATGAAATAAAAATTTAATAATTAATGTATTTGCAACGTAAACAATAGATATCAATTGGGATATTCCATCAACCCATCCAGTGGGTACGTCGATTTATCGACAAGCTAATGCGGTATACTGCAGCATAATAGAGCGTGTAGTGTTTATTAAAGTTGCTAAAAAATTGAAAAAAATTAATGTAGTGCTCATTACAGTTGCTAAAATACTGAAGGGAATTAATATGTCCACGGGACCGCAACTCGAAAGTTAAGGAAATCATATTGTTGTATAAACTTACGATACATACGTATATCTACACGGCTGGAAATAAATGTCTATAAACGTAGGGTAGGCCAAGTGCCAAGTGATCTACATGTAGGCATATGTACGTGCAATGCTACGTACAATGTAGGCTGCAATATCAGTCTACTCTAGAAACTATGAAAGATAGTTATCTACAAGTATGTCATCGTCGCTTTATATTGTTCAGCCTGCGCTAGCCTTATGATGTGACTGACATTGACTGAGCTACAGTGGCGTAGCGTGAGTTTCTTGAGCCGGATGCGAGATACTCATTTGGCGCCCTCAGCCTCCGTGTTAACCATCTTTGAATCCTCCCAAATTTGAGCAGGGGTTCGTTCCCCTATCAGGGAGACCAATTCCCCGGCGTTCATCTCATTAGAAATGAGAATGGTCAATCAGAATTGCTAAAATAAAACAATCATTTTGGAGTCTAAAAAGGTACGATTTTGGAAAACACTGTGGTAAATGAATGTTGGTAGTTTCTCATGAATATGCGCATACATAGTATGATTAATAGATTATAAAAACGTTGCATGATGAACTGATTGAACGTTCGATGGTAGAAGACAAATGCACTTTATCACTTGATGAGCAATACCGACTGCCATCTAGACGCGAAGAAAAAATGATTCTCATGGAAACGTTCAAATACGGCTGTCAAGGGCCAATCCTCTTTACATCTTATTCGACAACTTACCTCAGTGAGGTCGACGTCATACTTTGCTGTCCATGGATGACGACTATTTTCGAAGCTAATCGATGCGAAAGGCTTTGTGTGAATGCACGCGCACACACGCAGGATCAGAAGTCGAGGCACATACTGCGATGAGTGAAAATGAAACAATCTCATGCTTTTATTAACGAGTACTAATTCAGTAGAAATGTACCAACTCGCTGTTCAACTTACCTTCATTTAACCCTTTAAATCGTAGATGACCTCAACGAGGAATCGGAACGGGATCGCGCATTGATATTCTACATGCAAGAGTTGTGAACTATCAAGCACTGTGTGGTGCCAAGGTGTGATCCCCTTAATAGAGCTTAGTAATACCCGATGCAATTCCAATTGACGCTTTTAAGAGTCACATTCGAGCAGTTAATTCAAATCGTATAATGTTTGTCTAATGAGCCAAAGAAATTTTTGTTTTTTAAAAAATTATCGCTTTATCGTTATCGCAGGAAAATTTAAAGCGATAACGATAAACGATAAATTTTGTGATTCTTTGCGATAAACGATAAACGATAAATTTTCGGCCATTCCGATATTATCGCTTTATCGCTTTATCGCTTCATTTATCGGAACGCCCACCACTGGTTATATCACGTCATTTTCCATTCAACATCGCTTCTTGTACAGATCGAAGTAAACGGCATTGAAAATAATACTGCGGACAGTGGTATGTTTTCATGCACACTCAAGAATCAAAAATGTGAAATGAAAAGGGAATGTCGTCATGGGTGAGTGTTATAAGAACATGGCAACTGTGCGTGTCCAAATCACAAGAAACAAAGTTAGGAAGAAAAACCTACATATATTGTACATGCTCAGAAAGTATTCTACATAACCCGCATCTAAAGTGAAGATCGTTTAAGAAGACAAACTATCTAAAGTTACTGGATTATACACTGTTTTCTATGTTACATGTTGACCTACTTCTATCCCGAGGTGTGTTTTAAGCAGTTGAATAACAATATGTCGAAGAATAATTGTAAGACGAATTGTTATCCTTACAGTTTTAGGGATATCAACATGCATGTGATTATGTGCAGACTGATGTGGACACGTGGGATATTCATAGCTCAATAATAAACCGTGTGGGATGAGATAGGCCTGGGAACAAAAAACCCGTCGCAAGGACATCCTTGGAAATCGGTAAATGTCGCCGCTATGTTCCAAATATTTCAAGGAAACACATGTTAGAGGTCTAATGTTGAATATAGGCGATCTGTAGGAGTGTATAATGACGTACTGTTATAAATTGTATGTTGACTGTTCAGCAAATACATTTCGTCATTAAGGCTTAATATGTTCCAGAATTTTAAGATTTGGTTCAGGCACTGATTCCTTGATAGAAGGAAGTCCGTAACAAGCCCACTTATTGACTGCAAAAGCATTGAAGCGTTTATAACTGCATTATTTATTAGGAAAAGTTCTGTCGAATAGAATGAAGTTCTTCTTCATAGAAATTTCTTAACTAGCAAACAACACAGCAAAGCTCACAAGTTATCAGAAGTGGACACTCAAGCATTGGTTTCATATACCCAAGTATACAGTCATTCATCGCTCACAAAACCGCATCAAGGATCGATCACTAAGTACTGACTTGTCTTCCAGAAGAAATCACCAGTTTTGGAGATTACATTTGCAATCTATCGAGGTTGGTCTTTAGTCAATATTGAAGAATGATTTCTGAAGAAAGTTCTGGATTGAAACTTAGAAGACTACGATGTGGCTTGTTTCTCATTGAGCATCGCTGAACGCGTGACTCTCCTCATCACGCCAGTCATTAGGATTGTTGAATATCTCAAATAGTCATGGGGAATGTTGACAGCATACGACGAAGCTCTTACACGGAAAGTGTCTTTCTTTTCTTACTTCATCATCGTGGTCCTGAAGCTAAATTTTGGTATTAAGGAAATCCGGTGCCGTTATCAGAATTGCGCTCATTCTCGGAGAACGGGGAATAAACCTTAGTCGTCAATAAATGACTTGTTGACGTAGAGTCGAGTGATTACTGTACAGACTTGAACTTATGGACTCCATAACATCTGATGAAATTTGAGTCATCGAAGCAGCTCAATCGCCGTTTGTTCTTTCGATTACTTATCAACGTTTATAGAACGAAAAGAGACAGAAATAACTCAATGGCAATGGTCATAACAAGCTGAGTGCGACCTTAGTGACACTCGCATAGTTGAGATAAAATGCACTTCATCTGACAGCATGCAGAAAACTAAATGATTTCTGCAGGGCGTCCAACGTGCGCGCTATCTGACACCACGGAGATAAATTGTCTTGTCGGCGTGTTTCAGTCTACAGATGACTTTCCTCAGTACTGATGGTCACTACCAGAACTAGTCTCGAGAGGCAAGAAGATCAATGTTCCATTGAACGTAATGCAAATTCAAGCCTGAATTCTGACGAACCAGAATATTGACGTCGTATTGAACGTGCAGTCAGTAAACTTAGATCGCGAAGAGTCGAACGGCATGAATACTATTTCCATTTGATGAATTTATCACAGAAAAATTGAGTCAAAGATAAGTACTGTTCACTTGACAGTCCTGACCGCAATCTGATCGCTGAAGTTCTTGGGTTCTCTGATACGAGCTACTTCTGCAATGCGCGCACTTGGCCAATCACACAAGCCAAAGAGAGACGAATCGTAGCAAGCGATTGAGATTTACATAGCGATTAGATTGACATAGTCGAAGAACACCGAAGAAACCGATTCATACTTGCTAATTGCCTCAGATGCGCGCACGTACCTCGAACTCATAGAGATAAGATATCTATGCTATTGTCTTTTCTTGTCTAGAGAGGACAATAGATGACTAGGATGGCACCAGTCTGGACTCTATCAGCGGGTACAGAATTAGACAGGTCATCTCTTCTGTTTGACTACAAAGGAAGCATTAGAACATGTAACGTCAATGAAACGGCACAATCTGCTGACATAATACCATAAGATACCATGGCAATCGAACAATGAGCAGCCAGTTTGTGCAGACAAGTTAGTGAACATTTTTTCGTGCGCCTGCTAACTTTTTTCATAATGATCGGAGGGGCCAAAACATTATCGAGAAAACTTTTGCGCAATGATCTGAATTCTTCGAATCTGAAGGAATCGTGACGATCGGAGCATTTTGAAAGAATTCCTAGCAATCCGCAAGCGGCGCACGACTATTTTTTCTATCTCTGCAAGGTATTAAAAATTTCTTTTTGCCCACTTAGTAAGTTCCTGCATGTGCCATTATTTTGAATCAGTTTGCACTTCTAGCAAAGTGATACGCTTAAACAATCGAATTCTGTGGACACAGTCGATGTCAAGTTCTACAGAGAAATTTGTGAACGTTTTTTCGTGCGCCAACAAATGTTATAACCAAACAAATGATTTACGTTTGTCATAAGATAAAAAAAACACTTTACGACCCATGTTAGTTCCCCTACTCTAAGATGACAAATTTAAATTTGTATTGTGACATTCACACAGTGGGAAAAGTTTAATTTTTTCTTCAAATGCTTCCTTTCTTTGTTATTTCAAAACGATGCGGTCAAATCATTGTTGAACTGTTACTGTTGTAAATACTGAAAAGTACTACTTGCAGTTAGTTGAAAATGAATTGTTTTCTAACAACACTCCACGTCCTTACAAAATCATTGAATTCGCGTGAGATTTCTTCACGGAGCTTCCTTTACGCTAATCATCATCCCAGCATGTGGAGTCTTGACCAGATGTGTCCTTGCATATTACAATCAGTTCCTAATTGGGGCTTGAATGACGGTTGTCTCAACTGTGAAGGTGACGCCTTGTTTTCAATCACATTATTGTTTGTTGAAAACTAACGCTTTGTCTTACAGAGCAAGGCTACAGCCATTGTTTTATCTTCTTCAACTTGTGAGAAACTTCTGAAATTCACTCATTTCAGCGATATCAGTGAGCGAAGAATGTTGTCGAGATACCAGGTCGCGCTCATTTTCGTTTATTATCTCTTTTGGACTTCTGGATGCAGTTCGGTCCACAGCAAAGAGTTCTCGATAATACAGGACAGAGGTTTATCCATCAATCACGTCAACATCACCATTGGCAAGTCATCAGGACCATCGGAATGTCTTTTTGATTGTTTGTCCACACATGAGTGTGTTGGTATACATTACAAGAGCACCTCAAGAGAATGTGAAATTATGCAAAGCTCCTTCGTAATGTTCACATGGGTGTATGGTCGAAACCGAAACGATGTAGTCTTTGGTCTATCCTGCAGTCCAGAGGCAAGATACACTGCGAAGGACGGGTGGTTGATTGGATTCAATCATCTAAGTCTCAGTGGTATACCAAGCACAGAGGCATGCCAAAGAGAGTGCACAAAATATCAATGGTGTCGCACAGCTGAATTTTTCAAGCTTTATAACAGCTGCGTTTTAGATCCTGTTGTAAGTTCAATGGTACCTGATGCTTATAGGAATTCCAATGATGTCACTCTATCATCACGAATCTGTTGAACAAATGCACTGACTAAACTTACATCAATAGAAACGAACATTGAAGTTGTGTGCAATCATCGCTGATATTCAGACAAAAGCAAGAAATGGATTGAATTAGAGAACTTTTTTCGCTTGAGTGAAAGACGTTGAGTACGATTTTCATTTAATTTATGTGAGTTATGCTAAATGTTTGCTGCACTGTTTATTCTAAGTTAGTCATCATTTGGGCATGATTAAGCCATCTAGACGAAACACCGCTTCGAAATAAAGTTGCAATGTATCCGAAGACGTTTTTCTCAAATTTGATAATGGAACCGCACGCGCGCGGTGGACTTGGCCTCTGGGCCTTCTCAAGGCAAAATATCACACAACGTGGCCGCCCACGAGGAAGTCACAATTCCTTCATTTTACACTTTTGATGCAGACCCGATACAAATTCATCCTCATTCGTATGCCTCTAGTATGTAGAGGTTTAAGTCAAATAGCAAAAAATATATGTATTACATGCTACTATCAAATAGCTTGTTTCAGTAATATCAGTCGTGAATATTTCTTTTTGATGGTGTGGTATTTAACTAGATTAGACTTATTGTGAATTTTATGCTCCACGAGTATGTCGTCGTTGTTAAATTGTCTAGCAACATTAGCAGGACGCTTATTACATAGCTCTATTTTACGAAACAAGTTGATTAACATCAATTCATTCAAGCGATATTTTTCGTACAATCATGCTGACTTATATATCTCAAACATAACTATTTTGTGTAGGATAGAGTATCAGGGGCACTAGCACGTTTGAAGGTTTTTAGAATAATAGCAGAAAGTGATACAATCATATCTATTCCAAAACTATTGCATGTACAAGTGCATCAAAATAAATGTTCAAAATGACCTCCATTATTTTCGGTGACAAATTTGAAGTCGTCGAACAAGATGAGACACTGCAGCAGAGAACTCGGTAGCTGTCAGCATGGAAATCTCCGATCGAATCCTGTCTTTCAATTCTTCGAGAACGCAATGTCATGTGTCACACTTCCATAGATATGTGTTTGATAGAGAAACAACCAAAAATTGAACAAAGTCAGACACTTCACTCACAGAATTAGACAGGTCGTCTCTTCTTCTGTTTGACTAGAAGGGAAGCATTGGAACATGTAACGCAAATGAAATGGTACAATCTCCTGACTAAATACCATAGCAATCGAGCAAAGAGAAACTGTGCGAAGTTTCAGTGACTGTTATCAAGCGGATCACATAGCAAGAGACGCAGTCGATGATGTCAAGTTCTACAGAGAAGTTTGCGAACGTTTTTTTCGTGTGCCTGCTAACTTTTTTCATAATGATCGGAGGGCCCAACATTATCGAGAAAACTTTTGCGCAATGATCTGAATTCTTCGAATCTGAAGGAATCGTGACGATCGGAGCATTTTGAAAGAATTCCTAGCAATCCGCAAGCGACGCACGACGATTTTTCCTATCTCTGCAAGGTATTAAAAATTTCTTTTTGCCCACTTAGTAAGTTCCTGCATGTGCCATTATTTTGAATCAGTTTGCACTTCTAGCAAAGTGATACAATTAAACAATCTCTTTCTGTGAGTTCAGAACTTCTCTGTCTTACATTTGAGATAGCTTTTGATACAAATGCAGCATAAAACCTACATTTCTCACGCAGAAGAAGATCCAAATGATATATGCCATCTGTTTGAATATAAATGAAGTTGGACCGTTAACAAAGCCTGTAGACGACAGGAAAGAAAATTATAAAAATTGATCTGGTACCCACAGACTTATGATTCAATTTTTTGCATGTTTGATCTTTAAAATCCATTGCAAGCGATCCTGAGAAATGTATTTTCTGATTTTATCTTTATTGGTCGGACATGTCATTGATTTCATAAATTGATAATCGTATCTTTCATGTTATCATAACACCAGTTTCATTCTATAAAACATCCACTTGTTTACCAATTTATCAAGAATTGTCTGTTCTATTCGATTGACTGTTCGTGACTTATCGTCCACAATTATCGTCCACCAAAGCTGCAGTTACAATCATTTCAGATACAATTCATTGATGCGATGATATTGATGCATATTGTTGTTGCATATGACCAATGTGAAATAACAAGTATTGAAAGTTTTCGTCCTGGGGCCAATTTTACTAAACTACAGTTTCTGTAAATTGTAAACAAATTACACTGTGTCGTTGTGCCAGTCTGTAGCCTTTAAGTGACAGCCCTTCGAAGGAGGGTAGATCTGTAAAATGGACGGTTTTGATCCGGTTATCGACATGCAAGGGTTAAATAGAGGTCGGCGTAAAACACGCATCTTTCATGATCGTCGTCTTTTCAAGAAAGATGATGACTGGAAGCAGCGGTTTCGATTGCAACCAGCTACATTTGAGTTTCTCCTAAAACGTCTCAAAAAGTATTTGGAGCCATCAACTGAACGGAGTGAAGCGATTAGTGCTCGCCAGCAACTTCTTTGTGTTATAAGATATTTCACCACCAACTCAGTCTATCATGTTTTGAGAGATGCACATGGTCCGTCGGAAGCGAGTATGTGCCAAATGGTTAAACGAGTTGTTGACGCTATCGTCCTTCAGCTGTTTGAAGAAACAGTGAAATGGCCGTCAAATAACCCACAAACTTTATCGATTGATTTTTTTCTTAAGCTGGAGGCATGCCATGTGTATGCGGTGTGGTAGATGGCACACTTATTCCAATTACAGCGACCAGTATATTTGAACATCAGTATGTTGATAGACATAAGAAAGGCCATTCACTTAATGTAATGGCTGTTTGCGGGCCTCATCACGAAGTATTTTACCTCAGTGCCCGCTGGCCTGGATCTGTCAATGATGCAAGAGTAATGAGGCGATCGTCCTTATTTCATACCTTCGAAAGCAATGGTTGGAGGCCATTTCCTGGAGCCGTTATTCTTGGGGATTCAATTTACCCTTGTAATGATTGGCTTATGCCGCCTCTCAAAGGCCATGTAGTTGGTGCTCAAGATTCATTCAATGATGCGCATAAATCTACTCGCTCAATTGTCGAGAGAACTTTCGGTATAATGAAGAACGGGTTTCCAATTTTACGCAATATCCGGCTAAAAGGAACAAAAAATGCATGTGAGTTAATCAAAGCGGTTGTTGTATTACACAATCTTTGCCTCGAGGTGGAGCGAGAAGATTATGTTGAAACTGAAGAAGATATTCAAAGTGATGACAGTATTTCACTGAGCCAAGTCAATAATGAATCACCATCGGAAGCTGATAGTAATAGTGAAAATGAGGTGGAAAACTTAGACCGGAGACAACAATTAATTGCTTTTTTTGAATAAATTGTCTTTGTTGAATAGAAGTTATATTTACGGGTTTACTACTCATTTGGGTATTTTCGTGTTTTCTTTTACTCATTTTATAACAATATACTGCCTGGCAATGTAACAATAAAAGGAAGTTTTTCACAAATCGGTAAACGATATGGCTATAATCAACCTCGTTTGCTGCCGTAAATCTTATATATAAAATGCAAAACGCCGACAAACTCCTCCTAAACCATGAAACTTTACGCTTAAAACGCCGGTCTCTTTTACCTAAGTTTCATATTACAGAGATAAGTAGACTTTTGTGTAAATTTTTACCGATTAAATTTACAAATAAATTATATTTACGATTTGGCTTTCATCTTCAAATATTTTAAGCCTCCCGAAAATAAGGCCATCATAGGATCTTTCCATTATTACGAAGCCCAGATAGTACCTATAGAGAATTACTCAGCTTAAATTTAAAAAAGACAAATCGATTTTCAAAGCAATTTATTACGGTAGTTGAAAGAAACCATTTGTTACTACTATACTCTTCAGTCACTATCAGAAAAGTCGATTGTAAGGTTACGCTGGCGACAATCATCTTTCAGGAGACATACTTCCAACCTCAATTTCTTGTATTCCATGTCCAGTTTCTTGTTCTGCTTCCTTAAATTCTCATATATCAGCTGATCCTTCATTCCGGGACGATGGTGTTCACGATGTTTGCTTTCATCTTCTTGCTCCTCCTCATAACCTGCTTGCGACAAATCCTCCAAAAAACTCACAGGTCTACTGGTACTCTCCGCCGCTTCCTCCATCGCATCGACTTCCGCCGATGAAGGTCCGCAAACCGACTCATTGGATGGAATGGCTACGACGACTGGCGAGTCTTTACCAATAAAAGCAAGCAGCAAGTCATCTATCTCACTGAGCTTCGCACATGCTTCGTTGCCAGCTCCGGATCTCATGGTTGAACGACGCAGATTCTGGAACTCTTGGTCCCGAAGTTGATCCAAGGAGCCCGCAAATCCGTTGGCTTGTAATAAAAGATGGATTTCTTTCCTAACATCGTCCTTCTTCTTCTTACCGTCACTAGCAGATTGAAATTTCCGCTGCAAAACGGCTTTGTGCTTATTTAATTCCGTCAGGAATAAAGTCTTTTGTGGAACAGTTAACATAATAATCACGCTGACAGCTGGACAAGAAACAAAGCAACAAGCTCGCCGAGCTTCTTATAGCTTCTATACATGTCACGTGAAGATCATAGTTTACAGTGCCTCGTCACAGAATACAGCTTACAGTTTGACAATTTTTTTTGATAAAATGCATTCTTACAGATCTGTAAACTGCAACTGTAACTCTGTGACTGTAAAACTGTAAATTACAGTTACTGTAGTTTGATAAAATCGGCCCCAGATGGATCCACAGGCAGCGCTAAAATGATACATTCACAAGTGACTCTGCTTTCAATTCATTTTGTCTCCGCTATGAACACATGTTGGAGATATTTTATGTCCGCTCTAGATAACAGAGATATCTAACAGTCCGACCTCTGTGCTCGTACTGGAGTGCACGGTTGAACACTGGATTTTCGAGTGTATTTATGATGAAATCAGTAGTTCAATCAGACGAGCTCTTGTCTCTGACATGCATTAACATTGACAGATCCCTAAATAATCTTATCTCAGCAAAACATGAGAGGATCGTTACTTACATGCTGAGAATCCGTGCTGCATTCATAGTTGACGATCTGAAAATAGAAGTAACTAACCAACCAAGTGATATATAATACAGTGAAACATGACGAAGTGAGATAAGAATGGTATTGTGTAATTTCAATGTCAGTGTCAGAGAGTAACATTGGATAATCAGCGTGCTTGCAATTGTTTGCTTATTGACATCAGTCATTAACATGAACAACTTTTCTCTTCTCTTCTATTATGTCTGAAGCATGACGAATGCAGAACGCATTGAGGTTCTTCAGTGCGATCATGTAAGGTCAATGAAAACTCTGTGTAACAATCGGACTAAACTGAGGTATGTATGGTTATCTCAACCCCACCCTCTGTTCTAAAATCTCCAAATATGAATCAATCAGCACCAAACTTCAGGTAGACGTATTTAGGTATATTTTCTACACACATACAAAAATTTGTGCAGATCAAACAAGTAATTTTTGCATTACAGACGATAAAATGGTGAAAGTGTAGCGATGTCAGCAGTCTGATTTGACTTCGTCTGTTCGACGTATCATTGTTACCCGTGTGTGCATTATTCTATCTCCCTCTTCGTCTCATCCAACACAGAATTAAATATTTTGTTTATCTGCTTCGGTTTGCTAGAAGTGTGATTAATACGAAATTGACGGCACTTCGAGAAAACTATTAAGTGGGCGAAAAGGAATTCCTAATACCTTACAGAGATAGGAAAAAAGTCTTCGTCGCTTGCGGATTAATGTGAGTTCCAGCAAAGTGCTTCGACTGTCACAGTTCCTTCAGATTCGAAGAATTCAGATCATTGCGCACAAGTTTTCTCCAGAATGTTGGTCCTTCCGATCATTATTAAAGAAAGTAGCAGGCGTACGAAAATTAGTTCACTTGATGATTTCACATCATCTCCTCTGCATTTCTCACTGCATAGTGCATGCACTGAATCGAATGTTAGCCAAGAAAGCGATGTGTGTTTTGGTGTGTGCGAAGTGATATCACAGCACGCACACAACTCTCACTGGCTCTGATGTCCTCTGCTGACAGCTTATTGTTTGTCATTTACAATAGCAAGCGATACACGAATTATCCATTCGAGAAGGAGCAAGTTATCTAATTCTGTGATGTGCCACTTCGATATTAAGGCTAAATATAACCCTTCCTTTCTAGGAAACCGAAGCGCGCGCAGATGAATCTAATTCTGTGGATCCACTGCTATTTGAAATCTTGTGCGACCAATACCTTGTCAAGTTAAAAATGTTAGTCTTAGAGATATGTCTTGGTCATCAACACTTCGAGTTGTTGGGAAGTGACTGTGTTGACGTCAAGTGCTTTCTGGTCTGACGATGAGGTCAGAAGAAGTCAAATCAAGCTGCAACAACGCTTCAGTTCAAGTTATCGCTCCTAATTCTAAAAGTACTTTTCCGATTTGCCCAAACTTTGGCATGTGGGTAGAAAATGTCCACACTTACATGGACCTGAAGTTTTGTGAAGATTGATTCATTTTTACGGAAATTTGAAAACGTGGGGGAGATAACCCACAAGTACCAAAATTAAATGCTTCAGGAATTACACTAGATTAAGATCTCGGTTTTCGTTCATATGTAAGTGATGTCAAAAAGAAGGTATCCTACGATTACACATGTTGCGAGCTCTCGGTTCATTTGTAAACCTCCATCTTGTGCACGTTAGCTCCAAACGTTTTATTTTAGAATATGCATGCCCCGTACTTGTTGAAATCCAAGAGCGCCGGCACGCCGCATGTTCATAGACTTGGACTATTTTATTGAGTGCCAAAAAATCAGTCTTCAAAGGCCACACAATAAGTCAAGCATCTCGAAAGATTACGACGTGACATCTACACTACGCAACATCGAAAAGTTTCCACCATAGAAATCTACAGATTAAATCTTAATTCTCTGACTGACACAGCGCCGCGCATGATGATCGCTCATGCTGCGTCCATTGTTGTCTCTTACACATCAGATTGATGAAATGTCATTCTTTAAACCATAATTTGACAGATGACTAAGATGACTAATAATTTTCTAAGGCGTGCACGTGAATCGATATACATTCTGAGATTTAGTAATTCTTTGATGAATAACTGTATTGGTGAGGCACTGCTGGGTTTCATTTACCAGAAGTGTGCACTCTACTGCCTATTTTAAGCATAGTCTGCATTCTATGTTCAGCCGGACTGAACTTTACACCAACCTCCAGCTTTCTTCATCTGTGTCATCTGTAAATACCTCTCATTCATCTTGACTTTCACATTCTACTTTGTGTGCATCCGGTCTGACATTGACCCTTGAGAAAGAACGACGAAACATCGGGTGTTACGAAATAAAAATAAAATTCCTGCGAAGGTAGTGGCAATTATTTTTTTCAATGATTTATCCAGGAATGACATCAGTACATCAGATGTGCAAATTATTATATCCCCTTATGGTTGAAATTTTGTAGATTATTCTGTACGAAATGGTAGTGAATGTGGGGCTCCCTTCAGAGTGACCCGTTCCTACACACGTTTCTTCAAAGGAGTACTGTCATTGCTAAAATTGCTTCACCATCACAAAATTCAGGCTTCCTTGACAGGGCAACTAGTGCACCGAGGCGCTCTCTCAAATGTGCAATATCTAATCGAATAAAAGACGAATCACACTAATGCACCAATCGCTTGATATACGATATTATTTAGTAGCTAGCTCATTTAGAACCCTATGGATCCCCAATCCGGCGCCCATCTTGGATTCAGTAGCTGTGCAAATTGGATGTGATCCTCAATAGACAGACGTACTTATCACATTAACTTTGACGAATACGGTGAAACTTGTGCCAATGTAGCAGTGAGTAAATTACCGATCGAGGTCTGTACTTTGTGAGATTGCAAACACAGTAAGATCATTTTAAAAACAAAAACGACAAGTGCTGGTCGATCGATTTTATGTCATTATTGGACACATCATCAGGACGAAGTTGGGTAAATCCAAGATAGATGACACTTTTCTTCATTTTATTGTCCACCATAATTTTAAAGAAAGTACTTATCGATTCATCGGTTGATTACATGTTTCCATGATTCACATGCGCTGAATTTAATAATCACAGTTTCACTTTTTGGCTAAATTTTGCAATTTGAAAATAATAAAAAGATATATTCATGAAAATAACAAAAATAGCATGTCCACTTTTCAATCTTTGATACTTTGCTATCATGCTACACCAAGGAACACTGCATATCTTATTGCACTACAATATTTCTGTATAGCAAATACCTCAAAAATTGACAAGTTAACACGAGAAATCACACAACTTTTGTTTTTATTATTGTGTTAAGGGCATTATTTTTATGTCCTTTTAAATGTCTGGTTTAAAATCAGATGAAATTTGTAATCGAAGGGACGGTGAATTATAGCTTTTCCAATATTCAGGAGCAAATTTTGGCATTGGTTGCGTGAAAGTTGAGGGAAAATAGAAGTGATGCATTAGTTTCAAGATAAAAAATCTTTGGTAGGAAGTTAGGAAAATAATAAAAAAATATCCCTTTTTTCACCACGATTTTGTAATCAAAGGGACGCTCTCTTTTCAACCAAGTGCGATATTTTGAAGGTAAATATTTATAGCATTTGGGTGGTAGGATGGTCCACCAATGAAATGTACAAGTAGATCTCATTTCATTTTTGTGGCTAAAACTACAGATGCTAATATAGCACGATTTGTAATCAAAGGGACATAATTTGAGGGACATCCCAAGTTACAAGAAGTTGAATGCTCATTTCAAGTGCTAGAAATGGGCATCAGGACTGAGTGGACTAAGGCATCACAGAACTAAGAGGACTATGGCACGGTTCTGACCGGAACGAGCGTTGGACTGCACGGTCTGCAGACCGTGGATCGGATTGAGCGTCGGATCGCGCTGACCAAACCGGACCGCGCCCAGCCCTGAAATGTTGCTAAAACCATGAATTTCGACTGATGAAGATGAATAGCCCTATATTGTATCGTAGCTGATAATTTGTCATTGCCCTGGTCCAACACAGTTATTGAAAGAACCACTGAGGTGCTGGTTTGAATACTTAGAGCAATGGTGTGCACCAACGGCAGCCTATGTATTTGCTAATACTTGTGGTGAGCAATTATAATGGCTGCACGTGACTGATTCTATGACGCATCACAATCACAGTTGGATACAGATGGTGGGTATGTCGTTATTAATTGGCTCAGCAATTCAGTGTGACTCGTATTGCTTCGATATTCCTCAGTGCGCAGCAGCTGCAGTTCCCTCTCAGGTCACCATTCTAGCGTGAGACTCAGCTATCACTCTATGTTCGTCGCTTCGATAGCATACATACCGTCTGTATACGGTATCACTCTACGTTCGTCGCTTCGACATACATACAGTGTCTATAGCCTACGATATTGGCACCTCATCGTCGCTCTCATTAGTCTCATCGCTAACTCTGCATTGCCTTGACTTACTGGTATTGTCAAAATGCCACAAGATCTGCAGAAAGTTCGTGAAAGAAATAGCTGAAACAAGAAGGAGGGCAGAGATTAGGTTCGACAACAGGCACGTGAGTCCTATCACAGACGGAAGTTGCTGACAGATGAGAGAGAAAAGCGATTGGATAGGAGAAGACAGCGTTTATACATGAGAAACTATCGATCAAAGACTAAATCTACTTCTAATCACGACACAAATGCTGAAGACACTTGAATCCTGCACTACATATTTATCTGATGACTGTGCAACTCCATGTTTGTCCACAAGTCAGAGAGACAATCGAATTCAACACGCTGCGAAACAAAGAGAGGTGCGCAAGAGAAAAGGTGATGAAATTGAAGAAGAAAACTGTTGTATTGAAGAGAATAGTCGATCAGTTAAGAAAGCGTCTTGCAAGAAGAGCTGAGATCGCACATACGGAAGAAAACAAAGATGAAAATCATTCTGTCATAGAAGCATTAATGAAGTCACCCAAGAAAGCCAAATTAGCATTGAACGTCCATTTGGCATTAATTAAATCTATCAAGAAGAAATATGAAATTCGAAGAAAAGTGGCTCGAAGCATCAAGGATATATGCGCTTCACAACGTGGTGCAAAAAGTCATCTACGGGATTTGATGAGAACTGACAGCCAGGTCTACCACAAGAGTCTATCGAAAAAGTCATCCATATTCTTCACTGATCGTTTCTTTCTATGATCGCGATGACGACACAAGGTCAGCGTCAGGAAAAAAGGAAGTCGTGTCGATTCGAGGTGAGACGCACCAAAACGATATCTTCTATGCTCTATCGATGAACTTCATGAAAAGTTTATTTCTGAGAATCGCTGTTTGAGTTTTCATGCATCATACCGCTTGAGACCTAAGTACGTCGTCAAACCTTTTTGAATGATTGCGATCTTTGCTTGTGTATTAAATGCGAAAATCCAAGGTTGCTACTAAAAAGTCTGCATTTCCGTGGCATCATAGATTCAGTCAATTTGTTTGATAACCTAAGACAAATTGTTTGCTCTCTATCTTCGATAAGCTGCTGTACCCGTGAATGTCAAGATTGCACTTCAAATGTTCTATGCTTGCCACCATTTGTGTACTTCAGAGATATCATTTCATCAATGGGTTCGAAGCAAAGAAGATGGTCTAACAAAGCGTGTTGAAGAGACTGCAATCATTGATGAAGTTGCTCGCAAATGCGACACAGCCATGAAAAACTTCGCTTACCACTATTTATCTTTCGTCAATCAATACAGGGAAATGAGACTTGCTAAAGAATCATTAAAGCCTGAGGAGCTTTGTCTTCCCATTGATTTCAGTGAAAACTTCACAATGAAGTTTGGTAACGAAGTACAGTCAGCACATTTTGGGTCAAATGACCAAATTATAATTCATCAAGGTGTGGCGTATGCCAAAAACGAAAAGCCAAGATGCTTTGCAACTTTGAGCGTTGACAAAAGAAAAACTGGAGAAGCCGTCGTAGCCCATATTCAAAAGGCACTCGAATTATTGAATCGCAGCATCAGAAAGCTTCTGATATTTTCTGACAGTCCAAGTTCTCAATATCGCAATCGATACACGATATTTCTTCTGTCTAAGCTTTGCAAAGAACTGAACATAGACTCTTTCGACTGGTACTATAGCGAAAGTGGACATGGTAAAATCGCCGCAGATTTTGTTGGTGCAGTGTTAAAGCGCACATGGGACATGACAATTGCTTCAAGAGTGTTTTTTCATGACGTTTATGATCTTCAGAATCATGCTGATAGTTTGTCGATTGATACATCTGTAGTAAAACGGAGTACATTGAAAACATAACACAATGGAAAATTGACGTCCCACAGTTGAAGGGTGAGTAAATTCCTCGCGTGGGCTATATGACATGATTATAAATATGATGTGCTTATTATTTATCACCAAATAGGTAGCACATCTGTTGGTAAATGTGTTTGGTTGCTTGATGTTTGTCTAGACGCTTTCTTAGCAAGTAAAGTAAATATGATTGCATTTAACACAACGGGATAGTGTCTTGGATTATCATAATGCATTTGCTCGAAACGCACAGCATACACATTCATCTACATACATGTAAAGTACCGGTAGCTCACACAAATTGCAGAGCTACAATAGCGTGTACAGTCTCTTTAAAAAATTGGCCATTATCAGATTGTTTTAACAAGAATTGCAAATTTGTAATCACATATGCATAGTTCTATTCCATACTATAGGCCTAGACATAAGTACTAACATTTTCTCATTTTGCGTCATCCGAATGCATGCAATTACGAGTATATTGAGGTAGGTCGGCCTATGTAATATGTGTGATGTGCCGTTTCAGGTATTTCAAAATGTCATTTCGTCAGTTGGACAAAAGAAGACAATGTTGTTGTACTAAAAGAGCTAGCCTGTCATTGTGATGAACATTGTGATTGTTTCAATACAAAAACATTAACATTCATGAATGAAGCGAGCTTGCCCATTGAGGAGGATACCTCTCCACTCACTGGTGTTACTGTTGTGAATCCAGAATTGATCAAAGCAAATGATTGGCTTCTCATATCTATATTCACTAACAATCGCAATTCGACAAGGAAGTTATTCGTGGCTAGAGTATTGAAATTGATGGATTGCGGAGAATTTCAAGCTACGTACATGAAACAATATACATACAGAGGTGCATTCAATGAATTCATTGCACCGGAAATAGAGGATGTTTCTGTTGTTTCCTCAGCAGAAATTGTTGGCAGACTAACTGAGCCAATCGAAAATCGTCGAAATCTTAAGATTTTCAACGTTGATAGTCGTGAGTGGTAGTCTGAGTCAAAGGCGATGTATGTGTTTTTGTTTCTGAGTTGTTTTTTTTAAATTTTCAGCTGCATAAGGCCTTTAATCAAAATACATTTACATGCATATATCAATTTCCTTTTGATTTTGTGATCTCTAAGTCGGACTGTAGAAATAATATCATGATCTAAGGTCATTGGAGATGACATTTTGTTACTTGAACTTTTCGTTTTTCAAGCTTCAATATACGGTACATGAAAATGTCTAAACAATTAGCTTAGCCATAAAAATCACTGGATAAGCCGACATTCTAATCGTTTTCCAATTCATAATCAATAGTAAAAATATATAGGATCATAGAGCTGAAATTATTCTTGCTTTATGCCATGTTGTGCGTAGGAACTGATCCGTGTAATTTGAGGGACGCTTGTTGTAATTTAGGGGACGGTGCCTGTAATTTGAGGAACTCTTGGGTTTTTTCCAATGAGCGATCATTACGTCAGAAATAATTTTTCGTGCATACTACAATGCTAGGTTAATTTCTATCATCATTTCCAATAGATATATAACAAAAAATAAGATTTTCAAATACCAAAGTTGCGTGGACAGAAAAAGTGGCATCTATCTTGGATTTACCCAGTTACAATAAAGATAAAAACATTAAATACATCAATTGAGAACCTGTCAAGCTAAAAGAACTATTGACAATTGCACCTAAAATCACAGAAATTGAATACATGCTAAAAGCAACACAATTGAAACTGATTTGCAATTGCAATTACGTCTAAAACTGCGGAATTCAATGTCAAATGCTAAACAATAAAATTGGAACTGAAGACTCGTGTTCGTTCATCATATCTTTAGGTCTACCTTCCAACTGTTGTCTAGTAATTGTCTAGTAGACATTTTATCACCAGAATTCGTGAACACTTGGAAGGTAGACCCACAGAGTATATCTTTATTGTGACTTTTTCCTGATGATATGTCCAATAATGACATGAAATCGATCGACCAACACTTGACGTTTTTGTTTTAAAACGATCGAGGTCTGTACCAATCATAGAGTGACGCTATTCGTTTGAATGAAAACCACTTGCTGCATTCATCAATTCCATCTTAATTGCCAACAATAGTGACTTTTCTCGAACTAGAGTCCGCTGAAACTCATTTATTCCGTCTATGATTCGAACACTTCAATCGTACATGTTATTACTGCTATATTGGGCATTCTTGTATACATTTCATATATTTGTAATGCTGCCAGTGTGAAACTCGATGTTTAATCCTTTGATTCTACTAACACTATTTGACACTACTTCTATTATCACTGATATTCATTAATTAGCTGACAAGCATGCAGGAGCTAGCCTGCGAACGAAAATTGAATAGGCTCTACTATTAGCAGCTTGCAATAGTGATCAAAATACATCCCATTTACAGAAAGAAAAAAATCATGGCCCTAGCAGCAAAGCAACGATCCGATTCCAACTAAGCTATCATCGATAGTTCAAACAATATTAGCATTAATGCATTAATTAATTAGCAATTAATTAATCTGTTAATTAACAGATTTTTGTTCTCGTCCACTTGCATCGACACTAGTCAAATCACTGGTATTTCCCAAGTTGGACTAGTGTGTTTCCCTATTGGCAGGTACTCCAGAGATCCAGTTAGCCAGGCTTCAGCGTGTTATCAACGCCTCTACACGAATTCTTTACAACCTTCCGAGATCATCTCATATCACGCCTGTTCTCAGAGAACTGGAGTGGCTCTCCATGACATCAAGGATTGATCTTCGGCTGGTTATTCTTGCATACAAGTGTCTTCATGGCTGTGCACCTCATTATCTCAGTAAACTAGTTGCACCTGTTTATTTATTTATACAAGTATTTGTATAGCGCACAATACAATGTCACAAGGCACTCTGTTCGAACAGACAGGTTTTCAACAACCGACGTGAAGTGTCAAATTATTGTCCCTGAGATGCAAAGGGAGGCTGTTCAGCAGTCGTGCTCCAGCAACGGCTAAAACTCTGTCACCCAGGCGAGTGCGCGTTCGGGGCACTTCGCATGCTCTCAGATCACTCGATCTCATGTCGCGAGAGCTGTGGCCCTCCCTAGGGTGACACTTGTCCATCAAGTATCGTGGTGCATGGCTTTGAAGGCCTCTACCGCTATCCGAAAAGTGATCCTGTGGCGCACTGGGAGCCAATGCATCTGATACTTAGGATTCAGAATTTAGGCTCACCCATCCAACTAATTGTATAAGATTCATGATTTCCGTTGGACGGGTGAGCCGAAATTCTAAATCCTACATTCTGTTTCCTACTGAGTAGCCCACTATCATTCTCTTTTCCTCTCTGAAGGGGCCCCTTATCATTTTGCCTTGCTGTGAGGAGGCCATAATCAAGGGCGAGCGGTGGGTTTGAAGGTTGGGCATTCACCTCATGCATAATGATGGCATGAGTGGCTCCAATGGCAACTGTCTTACCTCCTTTTCTATGCACATGTCCACGCGTTTTTTCGTGTAACAATTTTATATAGCTATCAGTAATAAACGATGTCATTATTATCATTGTTTATCTTAAGTTCTCTTTTGTAGTATCCAGCATCGTTTTATGGACAGTTTATAGTCCACTGACACGAAAGCTATATGAAGATAAATAGGCGGCACACAAGCGATTTATTTATTTATTTAATTGCCAGAAAATCTTGACTTTGAAAACATTTGTAATCAAGTTAAATCAGGGTGGCACCAGGTCGGGGTGTGGGGAGGTTTTAAGAGGTGTCAACTTGTTAAAACACCTGTCAAAACATGTTAAACCTAAATTTAATATAATTCTAGTATATTATTACCGCATAACTTATAAAGTTATGTTTCAAAAATGTATTTTTGTTATAAAGAAATCATCCATTGAAAAGTCGATTAATTCATGCCAAATGTGTATTCAAATTACAGCAACAAAAATGTGCGGAACTCTAAAAATTGACTAAAGTCTATGTAACAAACATATCACCTGGAAGGAATAACAAATCATGAGCAAAAAATCAATTGATGGTTTGAGAAGCTAACAGAATTTGGTGGCATAAGAACAAATGCAAAGATCTAAAGTTCGGATTATTCTATGACTGCTCGTCATCTGAGCTATCAAGTTCTTTGATAGATGTAACACGAAGAAATTTTTGCCAGAAAAATGACTTTGAAAACATTCTTTATCAAGTTAAATTCAATGTACAGGAGTGATTCACTAATATTCAGTGGAGTTTATTTAGTCATCTCACTACCATACTTTCCCGTGGAAATGAAAATGAAATGGATTGTCTACTCCCGCTGTCTGGCTAAGCCAACGTCACGTCATCATGGTTTTTTCTTTTCCTTCGACTCCAACGATAGAGCGCGCTGCATAACATCGCGTATTTGATCATTGTCTTGTTATCTCCAACTCTAGAAAGCCATCAAACGAAAACTCTTGTCAAACAGAAGCTCTAATTTAATTGGCTCGTCTGAGAATGAAAAGGAATCACTACCAGAGAACTTCGACCGGCGCTGTGGCCTTGTGGTAGAGTGTTCGCTCTGCGTCCGGGAGACCTTGGTTCAAATCTTGGTCGGGTCAAACCTAAAACTTTTAAAATAGGAACACTGCATTCTTGCTAAGCACTCAGCACAAAAAGAATGAGTGTGTGATAAATAACAACTCGGCCACATGGAAGACAGGCCCGTGTCTAATGTGGTTCCGAGTATAAACCGCGTTCATTGATTAATTCATATATTTTATCATTTATTATTCGATCGGGTTTATCCTAGACAACCCAGAACTTCGGAAGTATTTCATTATAATAATTACCAGTGGTTAGAGTATAAGTGATGCATATTACTTAAGTTTTAAAGAAAATCGACTAGCTATTCAATGTATTCAGTTGTCTTACTGTGAGGGCATTACAATTCTGCCTAGCTCTTAGGGGGCCCATCTTTGTTCTATTTCTCTACCTGCGAGAGCACATCATTATTCTGTGTTTGGACTTATCATTTTCCAGAGTGTCATGTGCACCATAATCTTCCTAACGAACGGGATTTTCGACATATCATGAGAATTACCGAAGGAATGTAAAATAATCCGGAATTCCGGAAAACCCGGGAGATTCTTATCCCAGAAAATCAGCAGTCTTTTGAAGTTTGTGGAGGTGGGCTATGTACATAAATGATCATAAAGAAAAGTCAATGGTGATTTTCCTCTAAGACCAGTAGCCTCAACTGTAAACACGCCTACAGAAAAAGTAGATCGGTACTGCTCCAATTTTTTAACAACTTAGTGTGAACAATTCAGAAATTCCACTATGCCGCCATCTTCATTTCTTTGGGTGTTACTACTTTGCATCCTAGTGCCTCTAGTGGTCTTGCTATCAACGTTATTGCTACGTAGAAAACCTCGGTCAAGGATTAATAAGACGAAGATATAAGATACTAACTTTAATGGAAGACTTCATAAAATGCCTAAAATTCGTATCGTACGATTACGAAATAAGACTTCATCATCAAGTTTATCTGGTGTCCCAATTACTACATATTTTTATCCGCCGCAAACTATTATACTTACATACATGAATTAAATTGGGACTGATTACTTGACCCCCCCCCAAGACTAATAACCAGGGCTGCGGCAGCGATTGATTTTTATTCGCTTCCGCTTCCAATCAACCGCTCAGATAATGCACCTTCGTTCTCATCATAATGAGAAAATTAGAAGCAACTACATTTAGTAATACAGGTGCCAATTTGTAATTAGGTGTAATAGGGCAGGCACTAAATGTGATAACTATTACTTGACTCATATCAAGACTTAAGGTCAAAAGTCAGAAATGCATCGCCTCGCTGTGACACGCAAATTGCGTCAGTCATTAGTATCATGATACTTTCCGAATCGGAAGCGATAGTCGGCATTCGCTTCCGCTTCTACACCCCTGCTAATAACCAAGACATTAATTCAAGACTAATAACTTGGTAACAACAGTAACTGCGAATAAGAAATTGCAGTAATTCCAACAGTGTAATTCCCAAACTTTCCAGGATATTTTCAAGAAAATTTCAGGACCCATGCTGTGATCTAAAAATGCTCGAAATTGCAATGGACTTCTAAGATAAAAATATGTGACGTAGGCTATCATGTGCTACTTCATAGTCTGCAAATGTGGGTTAGGCTTAGGAACAAGCGGGCTTATGGTGCGGTTTGAGCGTATCACCTATACAGTTCCTCCCGATGCACAACAAAGCAGAGTGCCCGCGCATTTTCGGGAGGATAATTTCCAGACTCATGAGAAAAAATCCAAACTCACTGATAATCCCAATTTACCCTAATTCACCCAATAATTTGATTTGATTAATCTAAGGGAAGAAAAAAGTTGGAAGAAAGAACAGCTGGGCTGTATTCAGCAATCAGAGAGGTAATGACAGAGAGTCTGTCGATGTACAGGAATCGCTCATGTAACACTCCTATTTATGGATGAAACAGATTATGGATTAGCAGACTACAGTCTGACGAGAACATGAAAATATAGTAGCGAGTGCAATCAATTTCGAAAGGCGGTGCGAGCCAATATGAAATATGCCTGCAGGAGAAAAACCGACTGATTAAGCAGAGTCTGCAGAAGCAGAGACACGCCAAGCATACCTGCTGACCAAAGATGGGTCGCGAGCCCGGAATAAATGTGAGAAAAATGATTTGAGGGACCAACAGTCTGTTTAGTTAGTAATTCTAACCAGTGCATTAGAACTTCTTGGTGTAAATGAACGATGTTCTTAGTCGTTCACTAGTAAGCGAAGGAGCTTCCTTAACAGGATTTCCTAGTAATTGTCACTGAAATGAACTGATGCTTCTCAGTCCTACATTTACTATGGGTGAAATTGATTCTCGTATTGTTTTCTGCTGTGAAGACATAGCTGTATCGCTCAGACAAATCCGTACTGTTGTTTCTGTTCGTGAATATATTATAATACAATACAAGTGAGCAGATTAAAAATCAGACCAGATAGAGTTTTGAAAGTCATTTTAGCCGGCGCAGCGACGCATAAGAATTTCCGTGAGCCTTATGAAATGTTTCATAAAATCTGCAGGGTGACAAAAAAAAGGCTGTGGTAAAATTCCAAGTAATTATGGCTCCAAATATTTACGAGTTATACTCTATGACATTAAAAACGATCCACTTGATATAGAAAATCTCAATGGAAGTGGACGACTTTTATTTCATACTGCACTGACCAGGATGTCTATGCATCAAATTTGTCATGCTAATATAAAGCAGCTGTCCATTGTCGATATCTTTGGCATAGTTGATGCATTTCAAATTCGACCTTTTATCACTATCAAGCAATTCTTTCTGACTAAATTTTGAAGCAAAAATGTCGCAATCAGAGTTTGTAAAAGGAATGGCTGTTGGAATGCTACGATGTGGAAAGAGTTGTAGGTTTGTTGGACGGAAGTTGGGTGTGTCACACTCCACTGTGAGCAGGTGGTGGAGTCGATGGAACAATGATGGAAATGTTAAAAGAAGGAAAGGATCAGGGAGACCGAGATTGACAAACAATGCTACCGATAGGAAGTTGGTTATCTCAGCAAAGCGCAATCGCTTTAAGAGTGTTCCTCAACTGGCCATCAGCTGGAAAGCTGCAGCAAGAATTGCATGCAGTATACGAACAGCATATCGCCGTCTAGCAGAAGCGGGCCTGTGGTCAAACCGACCTGCTGTAAGAATTCCTCTAAGTAAGTAATGCGAGAATTTCACACAATGACATTGTTTCACTGCCAATTTTTTTCTCCACAGGTCTCGAACACAAGCGAAAGCGCGTGGAATGGTGTGAGCAGCATCTGTCGTGGAGCACAGAGGAATGGCGTCAAATGATGTGGACGGATGAATCCCGTTTCACTTTGGATTTTCACGATGGTCGCATTAGAGTGCATCGAATGGTTGGTGAGAGGTATTCACCCTGCTGCATATCTGAGCATGACCGCTATGGTGGTGGTAGCGTGATGATCTGGGCCGCTATCTGGTACGGAGGTCGAACTGTCGCAGTCATTGTGAATGGGAACTTGAACGGAGAGCGATATTTATCGAATATCATATCTCCAATCGTCATCCCAACGGTAAATGAACTCAACCTCATGTTCCAGGATAACAACGCTCGACACACAGAGCTCATTGTGTAACAACAGACAACAGCGATAGTGAGATCTGGAATTAAATTCGCATGCCCTCCCCCGCATCCTCCATTGGCCTTCACGCTCCCCCGACCTGTCTCCGATCGAACATGCTTGGGATGAACTTGGTCGGAAAGTGAGAGATGCATATGATCATCCGCCATCAACATTGACAGCTCTTTCAGAGAGATCCATCGATCAATGGTCATTGCTGGATCAGGAACGGGTTGATCATATTTGCGACTCGATGCCGATGAGACTTAAAGCTGCATTTCAGTGCGGGGAGGACATAGTCCGTACTAATGTCTCCCATTTATTCAAATATAATGTTTTATATAAAATGCTATCTTATAATTCATGAGTGTGAGTGGAATAAAGTTCATATTATATTTGAGTGGAGCATTTTTTATGTCAGGCAGTATATATGCTTCTGGGATACATAGGCCAATCAAGTAGGCCTATCATTGATGCCTATCAAAGTGAACAAAAAGGAAGTGCGTGACTTGAGTGTCTCAGTTCAACTGGAAGGCATAGCGTAAAATTAAAATTAACAGGCGAACTGAGTAAACGAACAAAATAGTTGAATGAGCGAAGAGCTAAGTGAGCTGAATAAATGGCGTCGTTCGAATGCACTGATGCACTTGGATCCTGGAACGATCTTTTCCATTCAAGTTTCGAATATACATGTATTTATCGATGGAATGATAATTTGCGCCTTAATAAATGAATTTACGCTTCACCAATTGATGCTGTAGTGAAAAAGGAATATTGTACTTCAAAATGCGACAAAAATAGTCTTCTTACTTTGAATTTGTTACAAAAGATTTTGCAATTATGATGAATGAAACTCAGTGGGTACCACATAGCAGCTGGCATCTGAGCGCTTCCAATCTTGAGCAGATATTTTCACATTTTTTCTATTATCAGTAAAATAGATTTTTCTTTTTAATTAATTCATTAATTAATTTAATTAAATTTTTTTAATTAATCATTCGCCACTTTGGCAGGCTGTCGTGCGGTCGCCGCACGTGCGCGGCTCCTGCTAGCGGCATGCTTCTGCTTGGTTTGCTTCGCCTGTACTTAAATCATCATTATTTGCTTACATAGTTTCACCTTATATTTGATCCACCCTTGCATCACCTGACTGTATATATCTCCACTTGGTCAACGGCTTTTCGGATCAATTACGGGTTTATTCTCCTCGCTGGACAATACACGTTTTCTGCTATTCTGCTATCGCTCGCCATTATCACTCGCTTAGTCATCGTCTCAAACCTAACGACATTTCCCTTGTACATTACAGCTCGTCTGCATCTTATTACATGCGCGCTATCTCCTGCTTTCACAGACTTAGGATTCACAGCCCTAATCCTAGGTCTGTGCCTGCTTTACCTTCTCCAACATCTTTCTGCAGTGCTGTGTGACGTGTTTCCCTGCATCATTCAACCCTATGACTTATTGTGACCTTCAGCCAGCGACGCGCTTTAATTTTCTTTGTAAAAGCTCTTACCGATTCCTGACATGTAAGACTTCAATAAAGATATATATTACTTAAGTTGATTTTATTCAAATATTATATTACAATTTTTGAAAATACCATACCATACCAACGCCAAGCATATTCGAGCATTTCTATAGTGCATATCACTCTTAAAGGTGTAGTTCGATCTAATTTTCAACATTGTTTCAATGGCTTCTTCATTGTTTTTTTAAAAAAGATATATACGCTGCTACCTGCAGCTATAATCGATTATTCTTGCTCAACTGTTTTTCACTGTAATTTTGTATCATTAAAATACGAAAATCACTTCTGTGGGAATATCACAACTTTTAGCGCACAAGAAACGGACTATTTTGATAAGTCAATTTCATTAAAAACCAACTACATACCCTAACAAAGTCTAAAGCAAAACAGCTAACAGAGCAACTGAGTAATACTTAGTAATTAACACTAATTAAAACTATCTGAAAACAAAACTAAGGTACAATTAAGGTCGTCTTATTAATATGAAAAGTAAACATGGACAGCTTGAAATTATATAATTTAGAATCATAACTAGCAGCAGTTCACACACTACCCACTTCATGTGTTTGAGAGAAAGTGAAATATCGAAAATAATGAAAAGGAGTAGAGGTTAGAGTCACTCATCTAACTTCTTCTCTTTATCAAGAAGGTCAATAACACTTCTAAACGTCATACGTCATTGACCAGATGTTTTCCTTAATCAAGTTGCGTCTACTTTCTCTCTCATTATGTTGTCTTCATTGAATATGTATGACTCTGTTTACTAAAATGTTTTCCCAATTGCGATTTTGTCCACATCGAGCCTTAACATCTATGGCTCTTTCAATTTTCTCACTGTATTTAAGTTTTTCTCATATAGTTACAATCGCATTCTGTGCATTCATTAGATATATTGCGCTGCAGTGCTTGTCTTTTCCCAAATGGTCGCTCAACTATCTTAAAGCACTAGCAGAAATCATATCATTTGAAAAGGAAAAGAGAAGCGCTAGGAAAGTAATATGTGTAGTTCGCAGCAATGAACTCACAGAATGCAATTGGAATAATGTAAGTGAAGCTTAAATACTTTTTCTAGACCTATTTATCCAATATTTTTTCAGCCTTTCCGCACTATCCAGACAATTTCTTAAAAATAATACTTTTCCAGACTTTATCCAGACCACCCTATTTTCCAGACTTTC
Organism: Prostheceraeus crozeri; assembly: GCA_907163375.1. Lineage (NCBI taxonomy): Eukaryota > Metazoa > Platyhelminthes > Polycladida > Euryleptidae > Prostheceraeus > Prostheceraeus crozeri. Next base: position 46,721 of record CAJQUW010002444.1, on the reverse strand, counting down.
CAAACCCGCGGGAACCCTGCGAAACTGTTTCATACGTGACATACAGGGGAAAGTGAGGAGGTAAAGGCCATGCCATCAATGACTACCTATATGCCGCAGAAAGGTGTCAAATAGACCAGGGAAAAGAAACCAGCACTTTAGGCACCCATATAAATTTTTAAGTACCGGTACAAATTAACTATAAAAACTAAAAACAGGAAACAGGTCTGGGCCACTTGCTAAATTCATGATCTGACCGAATAAAATTCTCATTTCTCACTTTGTGACAGGTAGCATATACATTCTTCTTTATATATATATACTTCTAAGCAAATAACATCATTATTATTGGAGGTCTTTATGTTTATGGTTTTGATGGCTTTTACTTCATGGTTTTTTTGTGTTGGCCCTGCTTGCATATTTAGGTCCACTGGCGGCTAGTGTCGCACTGTTGAGCTCAAGAGGAGCGCAGTCCACACTTCTTTATAGAAGTTCATAAGCTCATGTGGTTTCAACTGGTACAATTAGCTATACATGTAAACCTAGACCTATTTGTGTGGTCTAATTGTGACATGGCAAAATTGAATATCTAACACTGATCACTTTATAACATTGAATTCTATTTACAGTTCGGACCCTCATTCAAGAAAAAAGTTTGAATTTCAGAACAGGCAAAAAAAGAAATTCACTTTTAAGCTATATCATTCAATATAATTTTAAGCTATTCACAATTTATGATTTTTTAAGCGAAGTCAGTCTTCAAAAATAAAAAAAATCAATAACTGTTGACTGTTGAGTAACCTTTTCATTGAAATCCGGAAGGCTAGTGACAAGGTTTTGAGAAACGTTGACATGATTCCCAATTATTTGCAATCTTGTTGTGTCAAGACCTCTTAATTTTATTTTTTCTTTCTATAGAATGCTGAGATAAAGACTTTCTAGAGAGGAAATATCTGATTCAATTTCAATCGAATCTCCACAATTAAATGAGAGAGCAAAGAATAATGATCGAATGCGTTTTGTATGCAGTCTACAAGACTTGTACAATACACATGCTTAGTACAACAGAATGACGCAAGCTTGACTTCACAACACACGAGGCTGCATTTACTAATAATAACCCCTATCCCTGCTAATCTTGTGCACAATTTACGCATGATGCTGCTAAAAATGTTTGATGTCTGCAATTGTATGATCAGAAATACCTATGTGAAACGAGGGAGGCGCATGAGCTGAGCGCCCCATCCTCGATACAGAGGGACGGTGACGTCAGAGCTACTTAAAAGTTGAAACGCGCTTTCGTTGATGTGTTTGGGCATTCTTGGTAAAGGACAGGTTTAAACATTTACTGCACAGTAACCACATAACTTGAAAATGATCTATGATAATTCTCCTTGATATATTTCCTAATGGATGCTTGTGCCCCATGCGCCGAAATGGAGGGGAGACATAACATATCTCAAAACTATGTCTGAAACGAATTCACCTGTTCATCTATCTCCAATACCAATGCAATTGAAGAGCTGATAATTTATTTATCTACTCCAGCAAATTTTTGTAGCGCTAAACTCAAAAGGGATCACAGCGTTAAAACGTGCAATGCTACAGATTGCATTAAGTTGTGATAAAACTGAAAAGTAATAATCAGAAAATTTCTTTATGCGGCGATTAAAGTCAACTGTTCGAATTTCTTGTATCTGGTGAGATACAGTTCCACAGCGCACAGAGGGTTCAGAGGACCGAACATCACGACAATTAATTACCCTTGCTAATGAGTGCTAGGATAACATACAAATGATATAGCGTACCTATTTTTTTCAATTTCTGAATACACCATTCTGACTTGAAATTTTAAATAGAAAAAGCAACGCCAAGGTTTTCATTAAGTGGCCCGGTATATTTCGCCGGCTCTTCTCAAGGTGAACACAGAAGTGAGAGACATGGAAGTTGACAGCAGAATTGCAAGCATGAACGCAGTTAACAGACGGACAGACATGGACAGTATCTCGTGACATAGATAGCCGACACATTCACGTTAATAAAACGTCTTCTACTGAAAGGTAGGGAGTATTTACAACCAGAAAAATTAATAAAGGCAAATAAAGCAATATAGAAAATAACAAATAAAGAAATGTATATAAATAAAAAAGAAAAGAAAAATATATACAAAAACAAATAAAGTTAACTAACAAAAAAAGGAAACAAAGGAAAAAGTTACCAAGGTAAAAGTAAGTTCACAACTGTCTCTTTCTGCACACACAGATCTGGTTGCACTTTATGAATGAACAGAGCTTCAGTGACTGCAAGGTGTCCGCTTCCTCGACATCTTCTTAAAATCCTGAAGCACGATCTTGGCGGTCGACTGGGTACACAACTCAACAAATGACGGTTGATGTTGCTTGATGCTCTCCTCCTTTGTCCCTTCTCGAGCCAGCGTGGAATGTGCTCAGCGATCCGTTGGGACAATCGACGCTCCGTCTGACCGATGTATTTGCTACCGCAAGTACAGTTGAATTCATAGATGACGATGAATTCGGCTTCAGGAGGTAAACAAAAAAAGTCATCTATGAATTCAACTGTACTTGCGGTAGCAAATACATCGGTCGGACGGAGCGTCGATTGTCCCAACGGATCGCTGAGCGCATTCCACGCTGGCTCGAGAAGGGACAAAGGAGGAGAGCATCAAGCAACATCAGCCGTCATTTTTTGAGTTGTGTACCCAGTCGACCGCCAAGATCGTGCTTCAGGATTTTAAGAAAATGTCGAGGAAGTGGACACCTTGCAGTCACTGAAGCTCTGTTCATTCATAAAGTGCAACCAGATCTGTGTGTGCAGAAAGAGACAGTTGTGAACTTACTTTTACCTTGGTAACTTTTCCTTTGTTTCCTTTTTTTGTTGGTTAACTTTATTTGTTTTTGTATATATTTTTCTTTTCTTCTTTATTTATATACATTTCTTTATTTGTTATTTTCTATATTACTTTATTTGCCTTTATTAATTTTTCTGGTTGTAAATACTCCCTACCTTTCAGTAGAAGAAGTTTTATTAACGTGAATGTGTCGGCTGTCTATGTCACGAGATACTGTCCATGTTTGTCCGTCTGCTAACTGCGTTCATGCTTGCAATTCTGCTGTCAACTCCGGTGTTCACCTTGAGAAGAGCCGGCGAAATTTTTCAATTTCCGCAGAAAGCGGTGGCTAATACTTCCCCACTTTCCTCTACATAGTGAGAAAATCAGAATGTAGAAGTCTCCCGGCAAAATAGCCATTGAGCAATTTTGGCATGCTTATCCAACGTCAAACGTTATGACTCGGTAATTAAGTTAATTCTATGTTGCCATCGAACATTGGCTCGGCTGGTGTAATATCCTTAAGTACCGGCTCAGTCGATGTAGTAGCCACTGCCGACGTTTTCCGATGTCTTCAAATATTGAGATGTATACATGAACCACTAACATCGAACATGATACTGACATGCCACGTAGGCCTAACAACCATCCAGAATTAACAACCCGGAGGTACATGGTGTAAAAAAAGCAATCATCATCGACGGAATGCAAGAGCATTCTATTGAAAATGTATATCAATACATCAAGAATAATATTCAAACGTAATATTACAAATGGAACGGACGAATCGAAAAGGGTGTAGTCAAAAATGTCATTCAGCCGTCGTAAAAGATTTAGAACCGTAGGATGTCTTTTGGGAACCAATCATTTGAGAATCTCGTTTTAACACCGTTAGCAGAGCTTGAGAACTTTCAAGAATTTTCATGTACGCGCCCTCTGTTTCGGCAATAGTTTTGTCATACTCATTTCGAGTGGCAAGTTTCTTGCTCAAACTTTCATTGACTTTGGCTAGTCTCGTTGACAGTACTTTCAAGTCATGCTCTAGCTTTGCCCTTTCCTCTTCCTCTTGATGAATGCTCTTCTGGAGTTCATCGCGCTTAGCACATAAGTCCTCAACACACTTCACTAGTTCGTTGTTGTAACTCTGAAGCGCAGCGCCTTGCTGAGACATGATATCGTAACCTTAGTAACTATTTTATAATTGACGAGAGTACATTTTATTGACCATAGTATTGTGGAAGAACAAACAAGCTTATTGTGAATATATTTGATAATTTCTTAACGATTCCAAATCATTCTACGGAAAATTAGCGATTACCTTGACAACTCTTTTATTTTCATCAAAATTCAATCCATGGACTAATATTAATTGAACTGTGTCCATTCCCAGCTTACATGCATCTGATCATCAACTATTGTCTGCGATAGTAAACACTATACAAAATAACATTCTAGCGAAATCGTGGTTAGATGAATCATCGACATCAGATAACTAAAATTAACACACAGCTATGTTTTATGGTTTTATTCTTGGGTTTGCTAAATTTTGCTGTTTAATTCGACATGACATATTTTGTTTGTTGATGGCCATCTCAGTAGATATCGAATTACATTATAATTATCCTAATAATGTAATCCGATGTCTATGGCCATTTCAATCGCTCTGCTAGACGCCGACTAAGTCAATGCAACCATAGAGTATGCATGCAACCTGCATGCAACAGTCATAGTCATAGATCTTTGGATTATTCACGTCAGGTGATTTATTGCAAAATATATGTTATCAAAATGCTTTTATATGTGAAAAGAAATTATGGCAACCTAGAATATTCGTAAGTGCACTGATAAGCTGCCAATGCCTAAACCAGGCATAACCATTATCAACCACTGGAAGGCGTCATCACATGAGTCATCGTTTAGGTGCCGTTGACATATGACATCCAACGCATATGGTCCAACTGTTCAATATATATGTCCGTTCTGATCATGGTTCTTATCGTTCTTATAATTGGCATAACTTTCAAGCATTCATAGACTGTGGATCATGTAGAATAGGAAATAAAGTTTTGGATTGACCATGGGATTAACCTAATTTTATTGCTTTGTACTCAAATTGACTCATTTAACTTCAGCAAAAAGAAATGCATGAATTCCGAAGCTGGATCGCAATTAATTTATGTCTTTGTACAACGTCGTAGCATCAAGGCCCTTCACCTACCAGCCTATCCCTGACTCTGACCAAGGTGTAGAATGACCTCTGTATAAAATTTTGTTTTCACTACTCTATTTTTTTTTTTGCTTTATTAGACTACATACTACTTTAATTTATTAAACAGTAGAAGAATAGCATATTTTTTAGGAGAATTGCTAAGTATCTTCAAGTTCAACTGTCATACACATATTCGTTATTTCAGTGGGAGTAGTCAATTGCGTAGCGCGAAACTCTTCCATCTCACTTGTCGAGATAACTAACTTATCTGCACTGACTTGCTATGCACGGTTGTCACAAAGATCAAAATAGCCTCAAAAAGTACTTTGCGTTAAGAAATATTTTTTCATGCTTTGTTTAGGTATACTACGATATTTGTAGAGCAACATTTCGAAGAAATTGATGTTTTCGCCATTTTGGATTTCATCTGATAGCATCTTGAAAAGGTAAGATTTTTGTGAATTTTACTACCTTTACATTATGCATCTGTAAAATAACATTATAGTATTAAAAATGAACTAAGTCAACATTAAAATCCTTTCTCAAGTTTCATTCTCTCTATAAACCAAATTTCAAATCATTTGGCCCGATAGTTTTCGTGCAATTTTATTTTTGCCCTGAATGTTCCCAAATGGGAACGTTAGGAATACAACTCAGTGAGTGACAAGTTCACGAAAATTTTGAACGGCGTTCAGTTCACGTTCATTTTTAAATTTGTGAACTCCGTTCAGTTCAAGTTCGCGGTTTCAAAAATTGAACGCCATTCAGTTCAAGTTCAGCAACATGTCCATCTCGTTCACTTCACGTTCACTGATTTCCCTTTTCGTTCATTTCCCGTTCATTTCAAAAAGAAATTTTGACCTTTACTTCGAATGCGCTTATCTATCAAATAATTGAGTCATCGCTTCCTTCACATAAAAGCTTTAGTGTAAGATGCAATTTAGAGAACTTCCGGGTTATATGATTACATGGCTTAGCAGCCTTTTCCTCTGTGACATAATGGCAATTGTATGAAGCATATGCTTGTGTAAATTTATCGTTAATAGATGGAGAAGAAGCAACGATCAGTACTAGAGCGGGTCTACCATTCTTGTTCACTAAATTTGGTTAAATTGTCGCTGCTGTGGTCAAGCCATTAATGGCCTATGCAGGTGAAATCACATGCATGCACAGAAAAGGTGACATACATGTCATCAATGCATATGTATATATCTTGCGCTTTGCGCATAACTAAATGCAAAATTCCGTTTGAGGAAGCCCATATCTCACACCACAAATGTAGTCATCTATGAGCACTAGACAACTTTTCATGAACTATGGCAATTTCCTAAGAAATAGTTTTTCATAATGGACGACTGATAATGTGACGATGCGATACTATTGTAGGCCTAGCATTGTGCTTTGATGCGAATGTAGACAGTATTGGCAAATTCTGTATCTGATATCATTGCCACGTAACTTCCGACGTTAACGGTAACTGTCCGGATAGACTGACAAGTCCTGTTTATAGTTGCATGTGACCGGAGATGTAATTGCTTACATAGAATGCAAATTGACAAACAACAAAAGATTTAATTAAGTATTGAAAAAGCTCAATTTGCTCTTCAAAAAATCACATCGATTCTATGATTTTCTTAATTCTTTCACACCACACTAGTTGGAAAATGGTGAGAATGATGTCTGCATGTACATAGCTAAATGAAACACTTGTTCAGTTGCAACAGTAATTGCTGTTCAAAGTTTTTGTCAGATAGACGACATCGCTTCCTGCTGAAGAGTTCTCCAGCATGGGAAAAAAGCCTTTCAACGGGGGCGCTAGATGGCAATGTAGTGTTTGATTGCACAAAAACTCTTTTGATGGCTGGAAACACGTTCAACAAAGCCAGCTCTTCAGTGTCCTGAGTGGAGAAACCTCTCAATTAGTTCTTTCGAAGAAGAACGCACTTTGTTGGATGAAAAAAGGATGCACTCTTGTCCTTGGATGTCTCTTCGATGTCGACTCGCTTGTCTTCAGGGGCCTTTCTTTCTCCACGGCCTCTTGCAGTAGCGTATAGGCCGCAGCTCTTCGATTTTCCTCATGGATGAAGTCCAGGCGCTTGAACTTGGGGTGGCACACTGAGGCGAGGAGATATTTTTCATCACTCAGAAGGTGTCCGAATCGTTTGTCCAGTCCAGCCACAAGGCCATCCACAAGGGGCTTGCACACTGTCAAAGTATTTTTCACTTCCAGCAACTTTTCCTTCAGTACGTGAATGGTTGGCAACAAATAACCCAAGAATATATGCTTGTCTCCTTGAAGAATATCGAGTGCACAGGCGAAGTACTGCATTGTGGTTACGTACTCCTGGATAAATATCTTCTCGTCATTCTGAAGGTGACGATGTCCTAAGTGATCAAATAGTGACTGCATCTTATCATCTTTCTCGTTCAAGATTTCCTGCACCCGCTCCATAGCGTGAAAAGTGCTGTTCCAACGAGTACATATAGGCACAACAAGCTTCTTACCGCACGTGTCTTCAATCCTCTGAGCAATGATGGTGCTCTTTGACTGTTTATTCCACAAGTCGTGTAGTTTCAGCATTGTCTTTCGTGATACTCTTTTGAACTATTCGGCGGTCGTCAAGTATTTTTCAACGTCCTTTGTTGCGATTAAGTTCATTGTGTGAGCAGAACACCGAAAATGTGCAGGAAGAGAAAAGCGTAGTGTCAGACGAAGAGAGAATGTCAGTAAGTTCTTGATAAATTACACCATCCTCGTCATTGTCATTTTCATCAGCGTCATCGTCTTCCTCACCTTTGTTTGATGCTTCCTTTAATAATTCAGCTAGAGCGGTATGAGCCTCTTCTCCAAAGTGTTTGAAGCTCTTCACAAAATTCGACGCATTGTCATCACAACTCCTCCTTCCATCTTATTCTGGATGCCAAAATCGCGCATTATGGCCTCGAGCTCCTCGGCAATGCGGTCATAAGTGTGATTGCCTTTCATTCGCCTGCATGCTAACACAGCAGACTTCCTCTCAAGGTTTGATGTGAGCCAATGAATAGTCACACCTAAGTATCCGCGGCGGAATGTAGTCCAGCAGTCAGCAGTAAGACAGAAGACTGAGATGTTTGAGAATTCCTTCTTCATGTTCGTCTTCATGGTGTTGAAGTTTGTATTTAACTTGGACATCAAAGTGGCGTAAGATAGAACAGTTCGACCAGGCGCCAATCCCATGACAAACTTGCGGAAGCCCTGTCTGCGGACAATTGTGAATGGCATGCCACAAGAAGGAATGAACTCCGCAATGAGCTGATCAACTTTCTCCTGGCTGGGCACAGATTGCTTTGACTTCCCGAGGAATGCATCTAGGGTGCTTTGGTCTTGGCCTTTCTTTTTCTTTGCTGTACAACCTGAGACGATCGCTTCGAATTCCTTGACATGAGTGGAATCGTGTTGATTAGAGAGATGACGCTTGAGGTTCGAGCGTGAAGTAGTAGCTGCAGAACACACACTTTGGCAAAGATTGCATTTGCAGTAAAGTTTATCATCGGTCTGCTTATTGAAAGTAAAAATGGGTTCATACATGTCCCACTTCTCACTGTCATTCTTCCGCTTTGCCATCGAGCCACTTGGAGATAAAACTTCACCACTTAACAGAAGGCATAAGGACACTGTGACTGCATTTTCATAATGAATTATTCGCAGAGACATCTAATCCCCATATCACACGTCACAGCGTGCGCTTTTTTATCATTCGATGTAATATTAACATCACTTCATAAAGGACTTCTAAATATAGAGCTGACGTGGCAGTTTTCATGCTGCATTCGGTTGGGTTCCAACAATGGAGGACGGTTCTATCTTACTTTATCGGAAATGCCAACATCTAAGATTTCCAAGAAATAAATATTATGCCTGCGTGGCATCATGAGCGTCAAGCTTCCAACAGCATGGACAAAAATAGTACAGGGTGAAGCCATGGGAGAAGCAACCGTAGAGTACATTCTAGCTTGAAGCAATTCCGGACAATCATGTGTGAAGGTTCAAAGGTAGAAATGAACGGGAGCAGTTAACTGCCGTTCATCTCCGAAATATGCGAACGCCGTTCAGTTCAAGTTCAATTTTGAAAAAAAGAACGCCGTTCAGTTAAAGTTCACGAAAATCGTGAACTAGTTCATGAACTAGTTCAATTGAACGGCGTTCAGTCACACTCTGAATACAACGTCAAAAAAATGCCTATTTTTGTCATAAAATTTCTTTCATATGGTATCTTGATTATTGCGGCTTTGGATAAGTGTAGACTTACGTAACACTAAAAATGACTCCTCAGCTACATCATGAATGTCAGGAAAAATGTTCCGTGAGAGATTCGATCTCTGTACCTTGTGTACGGCAGCCAAGCATCGTACCACAACACCATAGTGTCATCCATCATACTTAAGTCGCGCGACCTGTTTTGATACAAAGACAGAAGTACTGAAATTTGTGATTATCAGCATTGCTATCAAGATCTGGATGAAAATTGACTATACGGCATAAAATTTGAGTACGCATTGACTTCTTGAACATTGAATTTCATTCCTTTACAGATGGGCGATGGAGGTTATCGGAAGAAGCTTAGATTAGATCCACCAAAAGTGACGAGATTTATAACAATGAGTGAGGCCTTAGAAATCGTGTCAAGTTCCACTGATCATGTGGCTGTTTTACCACCGGAATCAGGAGATCAGGATGTGCCGAGTGTTGAGGAGGACGTGGGTGATGATTTTGTCGAACCAGCTGGTGAAATTGAGATTTTCGACAGTGACAGTGACGACGATGGGCCTATTGGAAATGATAGTCGAGATCAAGCCAAGACGCTGGTCAAGAATGTCGAATGATTCGATGGACAGCCTGATGACATCAATGTAGTCTGTATGGAAGATAAATACCCACTTCTAGTTGACAAAACTCCTTACGAAATATGGAGACTGTACTTCAATGACGACATAATAAAGCATATTGTTCTTCAAACTATACTATATGCCAGGAGAGACCAGTGGGATTTGAAATTTCAATTTACTGAAAATCAATTGTTGAATTTCCTAGGAATTATCATTCTATCTGGTTATCACAGTGTACCATCAGAAACAGATTATTGGTCAAATCAACCTGATCTTCATGTTGCTGTTGTCTCTGAGGCCATGAGTCGTGATACTTTCCAACAAATCAAGAAATACATTCACTTGGCAGATAACCAACAACTGACAAAAGGTGACAAGGCAGCTAAAGTGAAAGAAGTTTACAATTTACTCAACAAGTCATTGCAGCAATTCGGAATGTTTCATGCCAACCTCTCAGTGGATGAGTCCATGGTTCCTTATCGTGGAAGGAATTCCATGAAAATGTACATCAAGGGCAAACCAATACGTTTTGGGTATAAGCTTTGGATGTTGGCAGGGGCAGACGGATATCCATACAAACTCATCATTTATCAAGGGAAAGAGAGTCATCAAACAACTGAGCCTTCGGGTACGAGGGTTGTGAAATCCTTACTACAAGGAGTGGAGGATATATCGACACCATCCGATCATTATCTATTCATGGACAATTTCTTCACGTCCTATCAACTCTTGTCTGAATTGCGTCTCATGCAATTCAAAGCTACAGGTACAGTCAGGCATAATCGAACTGGAGGAGCAGCCAAACTTCTGGACGATGACAAGGCCATGAGGAAAGCTGGTAGAGGGACATTTGACTACCGAACTGATGGCAGTATCTACATTGCTAAATGGCAAGACAATTCCTCAGTGACCATAGGTAGCAATCACTTCACCCACGAGCCACTACAATCTACAAAACGGAGAGTCAAACGCGACACACTTGATCTGACTCAACCAAATTTGATCAAACAGTACAATCTCGGTAAGTATTTATTGTTTTCATCTAGAACTGTCTACTTTTTCGGGACTAGGTTCCTACCGGACTATAGATTCATACTACGTGCAGTGCTCTAGTCGCGCTCACCTTTCCAGTCAATTGCACTTTTCATGCCTATGCACCTGTATTTTATGTAGTCTACTGATGATGGAATTCTATATATGATTGAAAAATTCTATAACTATTCTGCATTGCTGTATTGGTGAAAAATATATTTCTATTTCTACGTGTATTTTTGCATGACTTATTATTTTCCAGGCATGGGTGGAGTGGACTTGTGTGACCGACTTCTCTCGTCCTACAGACCGAACATTGAGGGTAAGAAATGGTGGTGGCCACTGTTCACGAATTCCGTGAATGTGTCCATTGTTGCGGCTTGGCGATTGCATTGTCAGTTACATCCAAGTGACAAGATCAGCCACATACAATTCAGAAGAAACATCGCTCTGTGTCTTTTGAAATCGAGTCCCATGCGTCCTCAATCGGTGGTGGTCACCACGTGGATTTGCCGTCAGATGTCCGATTCGATGGTATTGGCAACACCAGAGTCGATGCCAATCAAGGAAGATGCGTATTCTGTCGAAAAAATTGTCGACACAGCTGTTTCAAATGCAATGTTCGGCTACATACCAAGCAGTGTTTTGATTTTTATCACAGTAGGTAAAGAAAATGTAGACTCTGTCAGATTGCATTTATTTTTGCATTGTTTTTTTTTTATTTTTTTTATCACAGTAGGGAAAGAAAAGGTAGACTCTGTCAGATTTCATTTGTTTTTTGCCTTATCATTGGGTAAAGTAGTGTTTAAAAACTTGTTATAGTAATATGATGGAAATATAGACTGCTAGATTGCATGAATTTTGTTGTTTTCACTTGAACATAAAATTAGGTAATTTTTGTACCTCAAGTTCCTAACGTTCCCATTTGGGAACATACCATTTAAACACTATTGGAATATGTTTTTCAAGCGTTCAATCCTGAAAATACTTTCAAGGGTATCAAATGGTTAATCATCTAAAAAATCTTTGCTCAACTCTTTCGTTTTCATGTAGCCGGAGATAAGAGGTTTCTCCGTTTAATATTTTGGTCAATCGTAAATCAATGCACGCTACTATTCCTTTCTTAGATATCAGAACATGCAGATATTTTATGAGGTGACACATTTCAGTAATTATAAATGTCAATTGTTATTGTGCTTATTATATATTTTACACATATTTTGGTAACGTATAGATTGTTAATTGTTTCTATGTAAGTATATATGGATTTTATTGTCGATTGTACACAATGGATCTCGAAAATCATTGTTTAATACAGTTGTAATGAAATATTCTGTTTTCAATTGTTGTCAGTACATATTTGGGTGTATTAAATCGCGGAACATTATGAGATAGGCCCTGTAAGACATAAGTGTATACATCGTATGGGCAGCATCAGCTGCAGATTGTTTTGCCGCCAAAAACCATCATATGCCGCCATATAGCATACTTCTGCCGCTAGCGGTCCGCCAGCGATTCCTGCGGACACTGCCGCTAGAGGTCCGTCGGCGGCAGCCACCGACGGACCGCTAGCGGCTTTAACACTGGGTACATCCCTCGAGCATGGGTGGTACGCCGGTACGTAGTTGATTCGCTGAGATTGCCTATTCTTCCCTATGTGTAATAGGAAATGAATGCTAAGGAATACAGTTTTTAACTTCTTTTCGCCGTGCGTGAGTCGAATAAACCTTCAAGATAACTTTCTAATAACTCTCGTCTACCGAACTCGAGTTTTGATTTTGATGGACATGGCGAGCGACATGTCGAGGCCACCAGGTCTTCACTTTTCTTCTCCCTAAACATATTCTTACCTATCCAATGCAATTTATAATATGAATAATACAGGTTATTAAAATGCGACTCTCACTATTTCGAGTCTCAATTCAAATAATTATTAACCATAATTCTACATTTTAAAGGTACAACATCATTCTAATACATAATTCAAGGGTATTCAAAGAAATATGTTACATAAATAATTATCAATGGTTGAAATTTATGCGAACGTTGAATATTATTTATGTCTTATTCACAGACTATTTCGCTCAATGGCTAATCACATAAAAAACGATGCGACAGACGTGTAGTTAATTTGAAAGAGCTGGAGCGTAAGTTTTGCAGTTCTTACTCGTCGAAGACAGCAAATTCTAATTTCATTATCCATTGAAAGCAGTCGGCTTCTCATTGGTCTATTATCAAATTTAAGCCAATTAAAAAGGAGCGCTGACTTTCGTATCCCGGGTTGAAAAAACCAAGATAATTTATCTAATATATGATTGATGGTGATAGATTTTATAAATATTTGGTAATTGTTTTGTAAAACAATCAAATACTTCATATTTGATATTTTTAAATAATCTTTGATACATATTTGATTATTATTTGACAAATATTATTATAATCACTTAAATGTTCAAATCTGAAACATTTTACAAATATTTATAAATTAATTTGTCTAAATAACAAAAATATTTCTGCATACTTGTATGCTTATCTAAACAGAGCAGTGAGATCTGTTGGGCTACCTGATGACAATGTTTACGTCAAATGATATACAAATCACAACTTTTTATCACTGGACAGCAGCTGGTGTCAAAACGGAACCGAACTCCAAGACAAATACGTGAACAATTAAATTGCCATTAATGAATTGGTGCCATTAAGAATTGCAATTACAATTGATGGCTGCCATCAAATAATGGTTGCTTCGATGCATTTAAATTTGATAGATTCCGATTAGCCCCTAACCCAATTTAATTAAGTATGCAATCATTTTTTTACAATTCTGAGGTTAGAGTGACTGACTTGTCGGTCAGCAAATTAAAAGAGGTATCATTTGTACAGCACCACATCAGCTGGAAGCTGTTTTGTCTCCTGCTACGTTCGAACATCCATTGGAGGATGTTTCACAATGTAACTTGTACTAGCGTCGTAGCAGAAGCGTGTCGGTCTAATGGTATTCACATCACATTGAAGTCGATGTAATTGATTTCACAGACAAGCACAAACAGCATCCCATCTTTCCCATACTTTGTTAATGCTTAAAGTTCTACATTATGAGCGTTTGCTTCTCTTTTCATGTCTTTCGAGGAGTACTTCTGTTAATGCGATCGAGTGACGTCAAGCTTGCCTCACACTTTTTAGATCATTGCCTTATACAGTGACTCACGCATAGTGTGCGCGCGCCCCCGCCGTCTATGGCGCGCATTGACTTACTTTGCTGTCGTTTCCTTTAACAATGCGTGACCTGATAGTCTGGCCATTCTTGTACGCGCGTTTCGATGTGCGTTCCTCAGTCGAACAGTAGCGCAGTGAATCGTGAAGCATCACTGGATGCCAGCAAATTTTCTTGATGATTCTATGCATTGGAAATTTCTGATTTCGTGAAACTTCTTCGAATTATACGAAATATGATTGAAGATGTGTGAATCGAATACCTGTGTGACTCAATTTCTTCCGATTCTATCAAGTTTAAGTGCGGATAAGGAAACGGATGCCACGTAAAAAAAGGTGAGACGATGAGTCGTACTACAAACCAGCTGTTATTCCATAAAATGTGAGTTAAATTGTATTTTAGCCGTAAACGTGCACCTTCATGGTTTCCTTTTTGGTCTAATGTGCTTCAGATTGTCGAAAAAAGTAATTATACTTTTCTAGAGCTACGGAACTAATTTTTTTATTTAAAAACATCCTCACAGTGAATAGTTTTTTGAAATCCAATGTGAAGGTCAAGCGTCACATCGTTTTCAGTGTGATCATTTTTATACTGTGCTTCATTTGAGGGTTCCATTTCTTTTCTGACTCCGATCCAAAGTGCTCTGATATGGGTTGCATTCATTGGTCATGCCGCATGCGAGAGATAGGAGAATGTAACACGGCTGTTTTAGTCTGGGTAGGAATTCAAGAAAAATGCCTATGTTTTCCTAATAATTCATCCGGTGAATGTAAGGTAGGGCCTACGTATTGGGTCTACAGCATCAATGTTTCAAGTAGTATCAGGTAAGGAAATTAAGCAGGCCTATCTTGATCATCAGGTAATCATGTAAATTGGCAATTAGTGAGTGAGATAATATCAATTTTATAGTTGTCTTGCTAAAATTATGAATTAATGAAATGAAAAATAAGATAGCCTATTACAATAGGCACTTTATAAAATGAACCATCACATGAGGCATTGAAATTTTCTCAACCACTGAAACGAATCTTATTAATGCGCATATTCTGCGGTCATGGGGTCAAAGTAATTCGGAAAGCAGCGCCACTGTACTTGGCTCATAAAACATGTTTGAGACGAATCTTAGGTGGATACTTGCTTTCTTTTAGATGATGCCCTTGCATTAATCCAAATGGTCCCCCATCCCCTGATTAAGTAATAAAATGCTCAAGCTAGATTAAATGGCTGACCAAATCGACCTCACGTGTCATTCTGGTTATAAATATAAAGGTAAGTCCTTTAATTTTGATGCCGACACATATGTCAGAGCTTCCGAATGCTTTGTAAATAATCCTCGAATATTTGTGGCAAATGAAATTGATCGACAGTCGCAGGATAATTATAATTTAATTATTACTGAGACTATTGTGAAGTATACGAATATATGCACTTGAGAACAGTTGCGTTCTTAAAATTTTTTTGACTTGTGTTGTGCATGCAATATATTATAATTATGTGTGAATCAATCTGTTGAATATCTTTTTCATACTTCCTACAAATTGTCACATTAAGTGTATTTTGAACCAGTCGTCACATGTGAATTAATTGTGCCATGTAAGTCATCATGTAAATTGATTGCGAATCCATGTTTGTCTATGATAATTTGTCCCATAATTTGTTTAAAAATCTGTTTCAGTATCAAAGCCGAAGACTTTCTGAAATTGCCTATAGAACATGTAAATCTTCTAATCATGTGATGTTAAATGTTTCTTTTTTTTACAAGAATACTATGAAAGTTCACAAATTGTGCCTTCGCAGATGCTTTACAAACTTGCGTTTTTTGCATTCAAATCTATATCTTTACTCTGTATTTCAGACGTGAATCGTTGTCCTAGGAATCAATACTGAAAATACGAATGGATTTAACCAAATCAATTCAATGAGTTCGACCGTATGGCAATTGGGAGCTTTTGATCACTCTGTGGGCTTGCACATGGTACTGAGAGGTGAGTTGGTTGAGTAGTTTCTTGCACATTTTTGTCACTGTCTCCGAATGTTGTGGTTTTGCAGTGATGCTATAATGAGCTGCTAATCCTTTAGAACATTTCGTGGCAGTATGACGTTGAACAACAATGTTTTTTTGTATTTTATGTAAATGTTAAATGTTGGCATGGTCAAGGAATGGTAAACGAATAAAACTATTTATAACTGTAATTAGTAGCTTTTGATTTTGCAATGTTAACATTCTATAGTTCGACATATATAGATATATATATATAATTGAAAATTTTACCAGCGCTTCAGGTTTAGAAATCAAGTTTTTAATATATTTTGATAAAATACCAATTACATTTTTGGAAGCATTACAGAGATTTGATAGAAATTTGACGAATTATTTTCATATTAGATAAATAGTATAATAGATATGATACTAATATAGTTATTTTGATACTTTTTAGATGAGTATTTGATAAATATTGTATGTATTTAATCCTGAAATGATAAGTTTAATATGATTTTCATCATAAATTGATAGATTTGACAATGATTTAATTAGTATGGTTAAAATTTGTGAAATTTTTGTCAATTCTTTGGTTCAGGATTTGCCTAATATTACTGAAACTAACTCGGTTTTCTCGTTCCGGGATGATTAAGTTTGTCACTTGTGTTGAATGTTTCATTCCATTTCTGATCTGAAGATCATTTCAAATGTCCCTTAATTCACAAATGATATCTAGATCCTTGATTTACGCTTCAAGCATAACTTTTCATTGCTCTAGAACTAAAAACCAAATATATATATATTAATTTTCTGCTCAGTGAAATCAATCACATGTACAGAAATGTTAAAGTTTCACAAGTTAAAATCAACGAATGATGATTGAGATGGAGCACGTGATTTTCAAATCAACGCTCTGCTAGTTTCCCATATGCTAATGTTAATGAATGTGAATGAGAAATGAAGACTTTGATGGGGTGGGTGATAGGAGAATAATTGATAATTGCTGAAGAAGTGGATGGATGGAGCACCCGTTGAATGTCACTCATTGTTAACTTGCTCCCCGTTGAAAATCCAACTGGCACCATGCCAACATTTTGCACCGGCATCATGTCGACATTTGTGTCCGCCGATCATGATGGCATGATGCCGGCATCATCAAGCTGAATATAAGCCGCTGATATGCCACTTCCATGCTGATCATTACTAGGCCTATGCGCAAATATTAAAATGTAATAAATAATTTTAGAAAGTTTACATCTGTTTTCAAAAACATATAAAATACGCCAGGTCTCGATGATTCACTCGGCATACCGTAATCGTGTAATGGAATGAAAAACACATGAATTATAAGGTGTACCAAGTGGGTCAACGAAAGCTCGAACATTTTACTTTTTTGATAACAATCAAGATTTTCTAAAATGATTTATTACATTGTGATTACCCATCTGGAAGAATATTTTAGACTGTTAATGCAAAATATCATTTTCTATATATAATCATATAATTATATGATTAATCTTTGATAAAGATTACAGAAAATGCTTCCTTGTTTCATTGTTGACAGATACACAGTACAAAATCAATCACTTTCATCACTAATAATTCGCCGGGATTTTCGCGGGGTTCTTTCGACGATCGCTGCTAACTTTAAGCAGGTTGTTTCATTGTTGACAGATACACAGTAAAAAATCAATCACTTTCATCACTAACAATTCGCCGGGATTTTCGCGGGGTTCTTTCGACGGTTTTCTTTCGACGATCGTTGCTAACTTTTAAGCAGGTACGGACATTTTGTCGAATAGAAACCAAAGGTTCACCAGAAAATAAGTTATTTGAGTGCACGGAATCTGAAATACAAAGAGAAACTGAGTTAGACTATGACATTACACTATTTTACATTATATATTGTTTACTCATCGATTCCATGTTTTAAAAATCAACCTGATCATTAAAACACCGCATCAATTAGCATTCTTAAATAAGGTTTTCGGTTCCGAATACGGTGCCGGTAACAGTATTAGTAAGCGTCTGGTTCCGTTACCCGAATTTCTGTATATTATCGACAACTTTCCGTTTGTTTCCGTTCAGAAACATTCAATCCAAAAGTGAAGTTGGTCGGTAATCATTCCTTTCAGTCTGATTAAGACATTTTGAGAGTCACAAGTCAATTATACCAGTTCAGGCAGCTACTGAAGATTGAGCAATGACGTTTTAACACTAAAGATCGATATATAACATCAACGGTGATTTTACTTACATTTCACATTTTATTTCCTATATTCAAAACCAGACAAACAAATAAACAGACTACCGGTACAGTAAGTAGTTCAGTTCTTTAACATGAATCCAACTATTCATATCAACCAATAAATTTCAAAAGGAAAAATTAGAATAGGAGTGAGATAAACTTTATGAATTGCAAACACTGGCAAATTCCATTACCTTTTGTGGTTGATAAGAATTTCTCACACCTTCAAATTCTTTCCAGTTAAGAATTAATAGTTCACATAAATAGATGATATCGTGACAAGTATCTGAAACATCAGTATTCCGAAGTTGAAGTCAATCGGATTTCTAGTGTTTGTTCAAAAGCAAGATGTGTACACGGAATGCAAATGTGTAATACCGCCATTGCTGTAATACATCACTCTCTTGTCAATAATATTATCGCTTAATTCAAAAGTATTTGTTTCAGCTTGATAAACTGACATGTGAGACTCTTCGATTGTTCTAGTCAGAAGGATATAATTTCCAGCTAACTTGACTTTTATCTTGCATATACTCATCTTAATGCATAAAACGCGATTATGTAACCTCCACTTACTACCTCTAATTCACACGGATGAAAACTCCAAAGCCCCAAAAAAAGCCTTTTTTGCAGATTTTTTTTCATTTTCAGATTTACTAATTCCTACACTGTAAATTGCGCAATACCAATCACATGCGAAGGATGTATACCAAAATATTTTTTTGGTATATTTCTGTATGATCTTGGTATATATTTGTATGCTTTTCGCATGTTATTTCAAGTGTGGTATGCTTTACATACTAAAGCCATACCAGTACAATGTTAAAAGAAAGCATCAATCATGTCCAAAGTATGTTGATTTAAGGCTTTTTGTCAATAAAGATCACACTAATGCTACTACTGCTTTGTAAGTAGTGAGATAATGACATTTTATAGTCAAACTAACAATACTGAATTCGATTTTAATACATGTAAGTCCGAGGCATTTCATAAATAATCAATAAGTATTTGACCATCAACAATTATGCATTATGTAATTTTGGAACTAAGCATATTATCAATCCAAAATAAAGACACATTATAATTCATGAACGCAAAAATAGTTATGTTTGAGATATATAAGTCAACATGGTTGCTGAAAAGTTATCGTTTTATTGAAATGATGTTTATCAATTTAGTTCAAGGAAATGAGCTAATTATGAATCTTGTGAATGCTATAAGACAAGTTGCAAAGATGACATGCGGCTTTAATTCCACAACATATCCAATCTAGTCAAATACCACACTTTCACAAAGAAATATTCACGGCTGGTATTACTGGAAAAAAGTTATTTGTAAGTAGTATGTAGTATAACATATTTTTTGCCATATGACATAAAGCTATTCATACGAAAGATATACGAAACATATACCAATTTGCATCGGGTCTCGTATATAAAACATACCAAGAATTCGTATTTCAACGTAAAACAGCCAATCACAGTTAGCATAGTTCGTATCGTTTACATACCAATCACATACGAAAGTAAATGGCCATTCGTATGAAAAACATACCAGATTTCTTTATATATACCAGAATCTCGTATCAAATGTTGGTTTCAAATTGTATGTAAACTTGGTATGTGTTTGTATGTAATTTTTGTATCCAGCGATTTACAGTGTACAATAACCCTTTAAAAATGCATATCGCGATCGAGGATGTTTACGATTTCCACCCGAAAAGTAGATACCTAATGAAGTATTGATACCTAATAATTCAACACTACTCATCATACTAGGTCTACGTGATGTCATAAACTAGTAGTAACGGATAATGATGCAAAATAAAATACCGTATTCCCTCTGATAGAAGTCCAGTCTCAAATAAAAGCACAACTGAAAAGCATCAAAAAGAATAGAAGTTTTTCTCTGAGGCCCAGTCTCTAATGAGAGCCCAAATAAAAAGCGTCAAAAAAGAATATAGGTTCATCTCCCTAATAGAGGCATAGTCTCTAAAGAAAGCCCAACTGAAAGGCGTCAAAAAGACCGTTGAATGGCCAGAGAGTTCTCATATATGACCCTGGGCTTCTATTAGAGAGAATACGCATCTGGCTTCGGTTACTGTGAAATCGTTCTACGGATGTTTCTCGTTAGGTTGATAGATATTTTTGCTGAACTTCCGCAGTTTAACCTGAAAAACAATGAGTTAATTACAAAAACGTTCATTAATCAATTAATTAATTATATTATGACCGCTGTTGGAAACACAAGATGTGGTAAACGGATACACTTCGCACGCGTGTAGCCTACATGTACTGTACAAATAGATTCTGATCATTGAAATAAAAAACAATGGACAATGGATCAAGAGTATCATAGCAAATCATTGTATGAAGTATTCCTGGACAAAGGATGAATTCGTTATATACATTAAAGTGATAGTATAACTATATGTGTAGTTTACAAGTATAACCAGCGTTTTTTTATCTTTTTTGGACATCTGCAATATGGCAGGTAAACTCAATTTGCCACCTGCAAAATGCGCATGACAAATCGTACAACCTGCAATTTTGCAGATGCTTCAAATTTTTCACCTGCAAAGGCTCATTTTTACCTGCATTTTGCAGGTATTTCGCACGTTAAAAAAGACACTGAGTAATGAGTATAACTGACAATATCGGCATTGATTTTCAAAAGCATCAGGCCAATCGTCGATGTTAATCCATTGAACCACATTATAGACTGTCCGAGTTACAGTCATGTATGACTTCCATATTTATCTAAATTGCAGGATGCTTTCTTAAATTGTTGGTATGCACTCATGAACACGAATGAATGTATTCTGTAAGTTTCGACACAGTATAGCTGATACATAGTCTTGTCTGTTCTCATACAATGGACGATACGCTGATACTATAATTTAGTTATTTCCTGTATTTTATTTAGACGTTCTACGCGCGCGAAACGTGGCGTAGTAAATTCTAGTCTAGATCACCCTTAGATTTCAAACTAGGTTTTGATCAACCTTAGATAGTCATATTAGTTGAAGTTTTAATTGTTTTATCCCTGTTGGGTAGGACTATCTAGCCTCAATTACAGTGATTATCAAATAATGACTTAATTAGTTGCGATTAGTGGATTACAGCAATCAATACTTTTGTGTATTATTTTGTTGTTATCTTGGTAATCAATTACTTGTAAATTCTAGTCTGCTATGGAACGACCATAGCAATTGTAGTTATTTGTTTCTTTATCTTTGTGAAACGTGTCCACAGGCAAATTCTTCAAAAACAGTGGTTATTTCTTCTAAACTATTTATCTTAGCGCATCAAGTCGAGACAAACTGTATAGTCAAATCGAGAGTAAATATGATGGCGACCTCAAAGAAGTCAGATCTGTTTACTTGAGAGTCTGAGACTATAAGCAGCTATCGACTTACCATATATAAGCCCGAGCAACTCATCCATTAACTTCCTCTTAGTGCAGGTACCCGTTAAGTTGAATTTGGATTGCACATCCCTGCTCATCAGTCGATTCATGATGTTTTGAGTCATAGTATATAATTTCGATCCACCTTCAGTAGTAACAAAAGGTCCAGAATAAACACAGCGCGCCCCCCCCCTCTGGAACGACAGAGGTTGTGGTCTGTCGTGGTGTGCCGGCCAGGTTGGTTCACAACATGTTCGCTGACTCCCCCCCCCTCTGCAACGACAGAGTGTGAGACTCGAGTGAGTTGGTCCGACCGCCTGGTTGACTTGGGCGACCGTCCAGGTTGACGTGGGCGACCGTCTAGGTTGACGTGGGCGACCGTCTAGGTTGACGTGGGCGACCGTCTAGGTTGTCGTGGATGGTGAAATGGCTGCCAGATTCGGATTCAGCGTAAAATTCTGCATCTGTGGTGTGATTTCCAGCTCAATCGGCGAGAAAAACTGTTTCTTCAAAATTTTAACAGAGTTAAAATTTGGGACGTTTTGGTGTGTAGCGCCCAAACGAAGCATCGGATGAGAAAACGGAGGCCAGATTCGGATTCAGCGTGAAATTCTGCATCGGTATGGTGAATTTGAAAGCAATCGGAGATAAAAAATTTTTCGCTGACGTCCCCCCCCCTCTGGACAGCTTGCTTCGATTTTGGCTTCCAGTGGACGGATTTTGTCGTGCGATAGCTCGTTTGAAAGCTAAGAGTGAGACGAATTCAGTGAAAGAATCGGCTTGTTCCTATCTGTCTTCGTTTAGATGTGAGACGCCATTTAAGATTTTGGGACATTGGCAAAAAACGACAGAGTTAGAATTTGGGACGTTTTGGGCTCTAGCTTCAAAACGAAGCATCGGATTGGAAAACGGATTTCAGATTTGGAATCAGTGTCAAATTCTCTATCTGTATGGTGAGTTTCAAGTCAATCGGAGAGAAAAAATTTTCAACATTTTTCGAAAAAACGACAGAGTTAGAATTTGGGACGTTTTGGTGTGTAGCGCCCAAACGAAGCATCGGATGAGAAAACGGAGGCCAGATTCGGAATCTACGTGAAATTTTGGGTTAGGAAGGATGTTTCCAGCGAAATCGGTGATAAAAAATTTTTGGCTGACGTCCCCCCCCCTGGACAGCTTGCTTCGATTTTGGCTTCCAGTGGACGGATTTTGTCGTGCGATAGCTCGTTTGAAAGCTAAGAGTGAGACAAATTCAGTGAAAGAATCGGCTTGTTCCTATCTGTCTTCGTTCAAAAGTTAGAGCGGTTACAAGATTTTAGGTCGGAGCTCGCTTACCTGAAAAAATCCTAAGTGTCAGAGTGACTTTGTATGGGTAAAATTTTCAAAATTTTCCAAAGTGTGGAATTTCGACCTGGGACCGTCACCAAAACATTTTTCATCAAATTTTGAAATTTCACTGACGTCCCCCCCCCTCTGGACAGCTTGCTTCGATTTTGGCTTCCAGTGGACGGATTTTGTCGTGCGATAGCTCGTTTGAAAGCTAAGAGTGAGACAAATTCAGTGAAAGAATCGGCTTGTTCCTATCTGTCTTCGTTCAAAAGTTAGAGCGGTTACAAGATTTTAGGTCGGAGCTCGCTTACCTGAAAAAATCCTAAGTGTCAGAGTGACTTTGTATGGGTAAAATTTTCAAAATTTTCCAAAGTGTGGAATTTCGACCTGGGACCGTCACCAAAACATTTTTCATCAAATTTTGAAATTTCACTGACGTCCCCCCCCCTCTGGACAGCTTGCTTCGATTTTGGCTTCCAGTGGACGGATTTTGTCGTGCGATAGCTCGTTTGAAAGCTAAGAGTGAGACAAATTCAGTGAAAGAATCGGCTTGTTCCTATCTGTCTTCGTTTAGATGTGAGACGCCATTTAAGATTTTGGGACATTGGCAAAAAACGACAGAGTTAGAATTTGGGACGTTTTGGGCTCTAGCTTCAAAACGAAGCATCGGATTGGAAAACGGATTTCAGATTTGGAATCAGTGTCAAATTCTCTATCTGTATGGTGAGTTTCAAGTCAATCGGAGAGAAAAAATTTTCAACATTTTTCGAAAAAACGACAGAGTTAGAATTTGGGACGTTTTGGTGTGTAGCGCCCAAACGAAGCATCGGATGAGAAAACGGAGGCCAGATTCGGAATCTATGTGAAATTTTGGGTTAGGAAGGATGTTTCCAGCGAAATCGGTGATAAAAAATTTTTCGCTGACGTCCCCCCCCCTCTGGACAGCTTGCTTCGATTTTGGCTTCTAGTGGACGGATTTTGTCGTGCGATAGCTCGTTTGAAAGCTAAGAGTGAGACAAATTCAGTGAAAGAATCGGCTTGTTCCTATCTGTCTTCGTTCAAAAGTTAGAGCGGTTACAAGATTTTAGGTCGGAGCTCGCTTACCTGAAAAAATCCTAAGTGTCAGAGTGACTTTGTATGGGTAAAATTTTCAAAATTTTCCAAAGTGTGGAATTTCGACCTGGGACCGTCACCAAAACATTTTTCATCAAATTTTGAAATTTCACTGACGTCCCCCCCCCCTCTGGACAGCTTGCTTCGATTTTGGCTTCCAGTGGACGGATTTTGTCGTGCGATAGCTCGTTTGAAAGCTAAGAGTGAGACAAATTCAGTGAAAGAATCGGCTTGTTCCTATCTGTCTTCGTTCAAAAGTTAGAGCGGTTACAAGATTTTAGGTCGGAGCTCGCTTACCTGAAAAAATCCTAAGTGTCAGAGTGACTTTGTATGGGTAAAATTTTCAAAATTTTCCAAAGTGTGGAATTTCGACCTGGGACCGTCACCAAAACATTTTTCATCAAATTTTGAAATTTCACTGACGTCCCCCCCCCCCTCTGGACAGCTTGCTTCGATTTTGGCTTCCAGTGGACGGATTTTGTCGTGCGATAGCTCGTTTGAAAGCTAAGAGTGAGACAAATTCAGTGAAAGAATCGGCTTGTTCCTATCTGTCTTCGTTTAGATGTGAGACACCATTTAAGATTTTGGGACATTGGCGAAAAACGACAGAGTTAGAATTTGGGACGTTTTGGGCTCTAGCTTCAAAACGAAGCATCGGATTGGAAAACGGATTTCAGATTTGGAATCAGCGTCAGATTCTTTATCTGCATGGTGAGTTTCAAGTCAATCGGAGAGTTTCAAGTCATCGGCGAGAAAAATTTTCAACATTTTTCGGAAAAACGACAAGAGTTAGAATTTTTGCGATGGCTGCCTACTGTAGAACCAAAACGAAGCATCGGATGGGAAAACGGAGGTCAGATTCGGATTCAGCGTCAAATTCTACATGGAAATGGTGTATTTCCAGCTCAATCGGAGCACTAGAACCGGAGATAGACGGGATTTTTAGTGTTTGGATGATGGGTATTACGTCATCAGCTGATCGCCACACACTATATAAGCTGGGAACCGACGGAGACTTGTCATTTAGAGGAGAACGATTGTCAGAGTAGTCGTCTCTCTGAGCTCCGATGATAGCTTCGGACATTCCAAATTCCAAGTTTCTGTAAGAAACCGACTTAGAAAATTTCATTGCTGATATCAGCTAAGGCGTCAGACTTAGAGGTTCGCCAGGAGATGGCCTTCGTCTCCAGGCCATAAAAGACTCCAAAACTTTAAAGGCTCGTAACTTTGCTTCTACAAGTCCGTTTGACTTGATTCAAAAAAGGTTCGGTCGCTATTGACCTGCCCTAAGTGATGGACTACTTATAAAATTTCATAAGTAGTGCTAAAAAGTTGAAAAATTTAAATTCACTAGTTTTGGAGGTTTTCTGGGGTTTTCGACCCTGCTGAAGTCAATGAAAGCATTTTTAATGATGTCTGAGCCAGTCTTCTCATGGTATAAGCGGCTTTTCACTGAAAGCGAGCAAGACACGGAGAGTTTTGCTGTAATATTCCACTGACAGGGTGTTCCTTCGGGACGGCGGACGATGCCGTAGTGATAAGTGTGGCAAGGGAATGTGTCATATTTAAGACCGTAACCGCTGGGACAACTCATGTCTCATGTTGGCATTTGACACAGCTCTCAACGTAGCACTTTGAACGCCAATCGGTTGAGTCTTAGCTATCTTGTCATGGGTGGCCTCTAAACATCTCCATTGCAAAACGCTGGTGAATCAAGCTCTCTACGGCTTGCTATCAAGCAGATCAAAGCAATAACTTGGGATGTTTCCTCAAGGTTTTCAAGTATGCTGAGTTCAAATCTGCTATCAGATTTCAAATTCAACTAAGACTAAGGCAGCTTTGAGGGGTTAGATCCCAGCTACTGTTCACTACCTTTGACTCGGCGTTGCTGTTACCACTTCGGGGCAGTGACAATGATGTCTTCAGCTGTAAAGAGCGGTATCGGGAAGATCTCTCACTTCCCTAGTGATCAGTACAAGGCCTTCGGGCTGTCGACGGGATCGAGTGCCACTCACTACACTCAAATCTATCATTCCTCACTAAGTGTAAATTACTGACTATACATTTGTCCTGCTATCAGGTTATTTTTGACTTGCTATCTAGTTGAATAGTCTCTTGCTATCAAGAGATTCACTTCTACTCATAAAGCACATCATCGCTGTAATACCTCCTTTGCTCGAGCGTTCCTTCGGGACGGCGGGTACTGCCGTAGAGGGATTGTGTTGCACGGGTTGTTCGTCGTTTGTTAGACCGAAACCTCTGAGCCTTTGCTCATGTTGGGCGTTCGACTTCATACTCAACGTGACGCTTTCTCTCGCCAGGTCAGAGTACTTCAGCCATTCGACAAAGGTTAGTCTTTATGATATGGAGTAGAGTGAAATGTAATTCATTAGATGTCCCTTCAATGATTGCTCCCATGATAAACGTTGATGAGACAAATGAAATGATTCTCATCTTCCCTTTCAATGATTGAAATCTACTAACACACTACCGTATAATCGGCCACTATGGGGCAAGACATGATAGAGCCTCCACGCGCTTTGCCCTGGGCAGTCTTTAGACTGGCGAATACTATCATTAAGTTGAATCTGTTATCAATCAACTTGAACGTTGCAAATGAAGTTCGGTGTAATACTTCCTTTCGACGGGTGTTCCTGTAAAGGGCGGCGGTGAAACCCGTAGCTATGTATACCGCAAGGGACATTCGGCAATGGTCAATCTTGTTAAACCTCTCTGCGTCATGTTTGCAAGTGATTGCCGCTGTCTCAACGTAGTATGCATTCGCGCCAGGGCGACATTTAGCCAACTGTCGAAGGTTGCCTAAAACTTTCCATTGCATACGTTATGAGAACCATGAGTTCTACCTGTCTCTATCAATGAGACGAATTGATGAATGGAATGAAATGGGAGGACACTCACGCGCCACACGCAACATAACACACTTCTCTCTTTCGTAGTCTAACAAGCTCTTTACACATGGATCGCAGTCGATTGCTATCCCTGTATCAGAAGTGTAAGCTATCTTAATTTTATTTGACACTATTTCATCTATCATCATCGCCCATATGAAATGTTTTAAGATTTACAAGTTAGACTAAGCGTGCTACTATTTCCAAATGAAGAAGTATACATGATTAAATCATCCACTTAAGCCCATCCGTAGTCTAACAAGCTCTTTACACATGGATCGCAGTCGATTGTTATCCCTGTATCAGAAGTGTAAGCCATCTTAGGTTTATTTAACACTATTTCATCTACCATCATCACCCATATGAAGTGTCATAAGATTTACAAGTTAGAAATAAAGTTTCAATAGTGTATGCGTTAGAAATAAAGGTGTAACTGTTTGTAAAAATAAGATCGCAAGATTTACTAGTTTACAAGTTAGCCTAAGTGTAAATTAAAAATAAAATTATAACTGTTTCAAGAGTTTACAAGTTAGAAATTAAGTTTTAGCTGCTTGTATATCAAAATAAAGTTTCAAGAGTTTACAAGTTAGAAATAAAGTTTCAATAGTGTATATGTTAGAAATAAAGGTGTAACTGTTTGTAAAAATAAGATCGCAAGATTTACTAGTTTACAAGTTAGACTAAGTGTAAATTAAAAATAAATTATAACTGTTCACGTGTTAAAGCGTTGATGCAACGATGAACAATTAATAAGCTGAAAAGTTTTAGATTCACTTTAACATTATCATATGTTTACAGATAGAAATGTATTACAGCAAAGCTACTTCATGAGTTAGTTTGCCAGGAGTGTATCATCTCAAACTTTTACTCCGACTGTGGAACATTGATTTCCATGATGAAGATTTAAATATTTAGATTCGATGGCGAACAAGATTTACTAGTTTACAAGTTGGACAAAGTGTTCTACTATTTGTAAATGAAAGATATCATTTCAACAGTTTACCAGCTAGAAATAAAGTTTCAACAGTCTACAAGTTAAAAATAAAATTATAACTGTTTCAAGAGTTTACAAGTTAGAAATTAATTTTTAATGGTGTATACGTTAGAAATAAAGTTTTAGCTGTTTGTATATCAAAATGAAGTTTCAAGAGTTTACAAGTTAGAAATAAAATGAAGGTTCACCAGTTTACAAGTTAAGAATAAAGTTCTATCTGCTTGTATGTTAGAAATAAAACAAAGTTTCAACCGTTAACAAGTTAAAAATAAGGTTTCAAGAGTTTACAAGTTAAGAATAAAGTTTCAATGGTGTATACGTTAGAAATAAAGTTTTAGCTGTTTGTATGTTAGAAATAGAATGAAGTTTCACCAGTTTACAAGTTAAGAATAAAGTTCTATCTGCTTGTATGTTAGAAATAAAACAAAGTTTCAACCGTTAACAAGTTAAAAATAAAGTTTCAATAGTTTACAAGTTAAGAATAAAGTTTCAATGGTGTATACGTTAGAAATAAAGTTTTAGCTGTTTGTATATCAAAATAAAGTTTCAAGAGTTTACAAATTAGAAATAAAGTTTCAATAGTGTATATGTTCAGAATAAAGTTCTATCTGTTTCTATGATAGAAATAAAACAAATTTTCAACCGTTTACAAGTTAGAAAAAAAGTTTCACCAGTGTACAAGTTAGAAATAAAGTTTCAATAGTGTATATGTTAGAAATAAAGCTTTATCTGTTTACATGTTAGAAACAAAATAAAGTTTCAACAGTTTAAAAGATAAAAACTAAAGTTTCAATGGTGTATACGTTAGAAATAAAGTTTTAGCTGTTTGTATATCAAAATAAAGTTTCAAGAGTTTACAAGTTAGAAATAAAGTTTCAATAGTGTATATGTTAGAAATAAAGGTGTAACTGTTTGTAAAAATAAGATCGCAAGATTTACTAGTTTGCAAGTTAGACTTAGCGTTCTACTATTTGTAAGTGAAAGATATAGTTTCAACAGTTTACAGATTAAAAATAAAGTTTCAATAGTTTACAAGTTAAGAATAAAGTTTCAATAGTGTGCATGTTCAGAATAAAGTTCTATCTGTTTCTATGATAGAAATAAAACAAATTTTCAACCGTTTACAAGTTAGAAATAAAGTTTCACCAGTGTACAAGTTAGAAATAAAGTTTCAATAGTGTATATGTTAGAGATAAAGCTTTATCTGTTTACATGTTAGAAACAAAATAAAGTTTCAACAGTTTAAAAGATAAAAACTAAAGTTTCAATGGTGTATACGTTAG
This sequence comes from Prostheceraeus crozeri, assembly GCA_907163375.1. Classification (NCBI taxonomy): domain Eukaryota; kingdom Metazoa; phylum Platyhelminthes; order Polycladida; family Euryleptidae; genus Prostheceraeus; species Prostheceraeus crozeri. The sequence goes on along the minus strand of CAJQUW010002444.1, from coordinate 17,311 downwards.
AAATAAAGTTTTAGCTGTTTGTATATCAAAATAAAGTTTCAAGAGTTTACAAGTTAGAAATAAAGTTTCAATAGTGTATATGTTAGAAATAAAGGTGTAACTGTTTGTAAAAATAAGATCGCAAGATTTACTAGTTTGCAAGTTATACTAAGCGTTCTACTATTTGTAAGTGAAAGATATAGTTTCAACAGTTTACAGATTAAAAATAAAGTTTCAATAGTTTGCAAGTTAAGACTAATGTTTCAATAGTGCATATGTTAAGAATAAAGTTTTATCTGTTTGTATGTTAGAAATAAAATGAAGCTTCACCAGTTTACAAGTTAACAATAAAGTTTTATCAGCTTGTATGTTAGAAATAAAATGAAGTTTCATCAGTTTACAAGTTAAGAATAAAGCTTTATCTGTTTGCATGTTAGAAACAAAATAAAGTTTCAACAGTTTAAAAGATAAAAACTAAAGTTTCAATGGTGTATACGTTAGAAATAAAGTTTTAGCTGTTTGTATATCAAAATAAAGTTTCAAGAGTTTACAAATTAGAAATAAAGTTTCAACACTGTATATGTTAGAAATAAAGGTGTGACTGTTTGTAAAAATAAGATCGCAAGATTTACTAGTTTGCAAGTTATACTAAGCGTTCTACTATTTGTAAGTGAAAGATATAGCTTCAACAGTTTACAGATTAAAAATAAAGTTTCAACAGTGTGTATGTTGGAAATAAAGTTTAAGCTGCTTGTGTGTTAGAAATAAAACAAAGTTTCAACCGTTAACAAGTTAAAAATAAAGTTTCAATAGTTTACAAGTTAAGAATGAAGTTTCAATAGTGTGTGTATATTAAGAATAAAGTTTTATCTGTTTGTATGATAGAAATAAAACAAAGTTTTAACCGTTTACAAGTTAAAAATAAAGTTTCAATAGTTTACAAGTTAAGAATAAAGTTTCAATGGTGCATATGTTACGAATAAAGTTCTATCTGTTTATATGTTAGAAATAGAATGAAATTTCACCAGTTTACAAGTTAAGAATAAAGTTCTATCTGTTTGTATGTTAGAAATAAAACAAAGTTTCAACCGTTTACAAGTTAAAAATAAAGTTTTATCTGTTTGTATGTTAGAAATAGAATAAAGTTTCAACCGTTAACAAGTTAAAAATAAAGTTTCAATAGTTTGCAAGTTAAGACTAATGTTTCAATAGTGCATATGTTAAGAATAAAGTTTTATCTGTTTGTATGTTAGAAATAAAATGAAGCTTCACCAGTTTACAAGTTAAGAATAAAGTTTATCAGCTTGTATGTTAGAAATAAAATGAAGTTTCATCAGTTTACAAGTTAAGAATAAAGTTTTATCTGTTTGCATGTTAGAAATAGAATAAAGTTTCAACCGTTAACAAGTTAAAAATAAAGTTTCAAGACTTTACAAGTTAGAAATAAAGTTTCAATAGTGTATATGTTAGAAATAGAGTTTTATCTGTTTGTTAAAATATGATTGCAGGATTTAATAGTTTGCAAGTTAGACTAAGCGTTCTACTATTTGTAAGTGAAAGATATAGTTTCAACAGTTTACAGATGAAAAATAAAGTTTCAACAGTGTGTATGTTGGAAATAAAGTTTAAGCTGTTTGTGTGTTAGAAATAAAACAAAGTTTCAACCGTTAACAAGTTAAAAATAAAGTTTCAATAGTTTACAAGTTAAGAATGAAGTTTCAATAGTGTGTGTATATTAAGAATAAAGTTTTATCTGTTTGTATGATAGAAATAAAACAAAGTTTTAACCGTTTACAAGTTAAAAATAAAGTTTCAATAGTTTACAAGTTAAGAATAAAGTTTCAATGGTGCATATGTTACGAATAAAGTTCTATCTGTTTATATGTTAGAAATAGAATGAAATTTCACTCAACAGTTTACAGATGAAAAATAAAGTTTCAACAGTGTGTATGTTGGAAATAAAGTTTAAGCTGCTTGTGTGTTAGAAATAAAACAAAGTTTCAACCGTTAACAAGTTAAAAATAAAGTTTCAATAGTTTACAAGTTAAGAATGAAGTTTCAATAGTGTGTGTATATTAAGAATAAAGTTTTATCTGTTTGTATGATAGAAATAAAACCTGAAAAGAAGGTGTTCCGCCTGTTAGTGTTGGTGTATTAATATTGAAGAATTTGGTAGTATCTGTTCAATTGAAGACTATAATGGTTCTAGCAAATATTAAAAACAGCAGCCATTATATAATTTATGAAACTGAACCCTTTCCTGCTGCTCTCATTCGAGTGGTACCCTATACATATTACCATCCTTCATAACGGGCATTGTATCATAACAGGCTTATGTGATTTCAATAAAGTATCACGGATTGTTAAATTCCTAATGTGTTATCTGTTTAATGTATAGCTAATGGAGGTATGTTAAACGTTGAGTTTTTCCTTCATTCACTGACGACTCATCATATGAATGAGTTAAGGTGAAAACGGTATGCATCATCACTTTGACTGACAAAGGAATGCACACGCACTGAATGGGAAAAGATCAGGCTGTCAATAAGGATGAATAGAATCTTATCGAATGGTCTGACATCTATGACAATGAGGTGGATCCATTTTTAGACATGGGTTATCGCTTTGTCTGATATGAAAACGTTCACACGCTCGCATATTCAGCTGTGAATATAATTTACTATTGCTATTTTTAGTGACTATCTTTACAAGAAGAATGACAGTGATGTAAGCAACATGCTTCCTAAGCTGAATAGAGCTGTTTGTATTATTCTATTAGACATGTCGTTTAGCAAATCGGCGATACAACGATGTTGCCCACCTGTTAGAAAAATTAGCACAAGCGAGTTATGTGAAGTGTTACTTGATGATGCAAAGATACATCACATTTCATTTTTGATTGAAAATCAAAGTGCTCTTCTGAAACTGGGCGATGGCATTCATTGCCAATTGAGTGAAAATTTGATAAAACTGTAGTTTTTCATTGCTGTAAAATGTGTTTACTGCTACACGCATGATTGGTGTAGGAATACCAATGACCCTTAATAAACATGAACAACACCTTTACATTCAAAGTGATCTGATTTCACCTATTTCTTTTAATGAGAAAAAAGAATACATTTTACGCGATTTCATTCATGACAAAGACGCTTCATATGGAATAGTCCAGATATTGTTTGAACCTATTTTCTACCATCCTATCGTCAAACAAATGATACCCTCTATTGCTATCAAAATTACCAATGGTTTACAAGAGTGCATCCACGTGAAAGATACTAAATCCCTCATAACGTTAGTGTTTCGGAAAACAAAGTGAAGTCTTTATACAACATTTATTGAAATATGTACATGAATGTGAAGCAATAGACTTTATACAACATCCACTGAAAATATATACATGAGCGCACTTCAATAAACATTGTTATATACAAAAAGTCTTTTTACTTCGTGAAGGGTGGAAATATACAGGGATAGGAAAAATGTCTTTCAGTGGAAAAGTCATCACAAGGGGAATGTACAGATGTGGACACATATTCACAAGGAAAAAACAATCTCATGCGATACATAAAACAACAATGTTTATCTACAGAAATCAACATCAAAATACTGAGTTAAGGATGAATCTATTTACACGTCTCCTGAATGTGGTAGTGTGAGTTTAATTCTTTTGGGTGGTGGTATGTTTGTGTCAGGATGTCCATGTGGAAGAGATATGTTTGTGTTCTAACCAGCACCTCTTATCCTCCCATGCTGAAAGCGCCCGTTTCCTAAAAGTATGAGTTTTGATCTCATGCGACTTAGATTTTAAGATTGTCATATTGACAAACGTTATATTTTTATTTCTATAGGCTTTCCTGAAATTCTTATGTTTCATGTTAGAGACCAATGATCTTGATATGCCTTTAGCGCGCTAATACTATCGTCGCTATCCTTTAATTTCATACTGTAACATTTTTGGACGGAGGAGAATCATTTCATCTATTTCCTTCCCTGCTGTCTCATCCTTAAAGCAGCCAAGTTTTGCCTTATTTTTGATGGAGTAGAGTGGGTGATCAGTAGGATAATTTGATGTATCAAAATATCTTTCTAAAGATTTTCCTACTTCATTGAAATTTAAATCTTTTTGAGTGGTAATACCTAAGAAGAAACTATCTGTATCACCACCCAACAAACGAACCTCTTTTACGAGAGGACATGGTTTTAGTATTTTATAAAAGAGTTGGTACATTTCAAGCTTAGAGTAATCTAGTACAGCTTGGCCAATATAGATGGGCTTGCACAACTCAACTTCAGATTTTATCATTTTAACACCTACAAGGTCCTCATCGATAATGTCTCTATCGATGAATAGAGGTGATGAGACCAATTTGTGATACTTTTTATCATCATTAACTAGTTTATAGTTTACACGTTTTCTAACATCCTCCATCGTCTTACCAAATAGACTATTATTCTTATATTTATAAAAATCTTTTTCAAAATTATTTTGGGCTAGTGCACGTTTCTGGCTGTTGCTATCAATATATGGTTTGAGGAAGGCTTTCTGTCTAAATTTAATAATGCGGTGAACTCTTTTTAAAATCATACCCATTTCTAAATAAAATTTTAAGATGCTAAAGTGGACTAGATAGTTTTCTTTATCATACTGGGTGAGTAAAAGTTTCGGCAAGGCTTATAGTCGGGTTGACCGCATGATTCTAAATCTTTATGAAATTGTTTCATAAAGTCGGAAAACATATCTTTACTCACTTCACCTGATTCGGGTGCGAGTGGAAAATCTACGGTTTTATGTTTAATATTATTTGGATAGATTAGATCTATCTCAAAATAATATCCCCAATCACCTTCATCTGGAATTGCTAGTATGTTGGAAGGGTTGGAGAAATGTTGAATTTCACTATCATCTAACCAGCTAAACTCAGAGTGAGGTAGCGGTTTGGATAATGAACTACCATACAAATTATTTTGGTCATAGTACTTTAGGTGGATATGATCATCACCTACTGTTTCAGATTTTATATGATGTTTATTTACAAATGTGAGACCACCGCGTATTCCGCGCTCAAATATATTATACATCTCCGGGTCTTGTAAGAGATGAATGGTCTCACCAGTCATTTTAAAAGGCTGATTTAAAGGACATGGCTGGTAGACTGACAAAGTGGACGGGATCTAACTTATCTTCTTCTAATGCCACTCGTCGAAACTCCTGAAAGACATCAGCCAGCAAAAATACATCTAACTTAAGGTAGGCAATCATATATTCGCCAAATGTATGGCAGTCAAATTTTATCCATGCATCTTGTGCATGATCATAATCTTCGGTCTTACATTCTGCGCCGATCAAATCATTTTTAAATTTATCTATGGGCGGAAGAGAAGTCTCGCCGAGTTTACTAATCGCATCAAAATATGCATATGGAAAGACTCCTTTCCGTGTGATGACTTCATCGGTTAGATTTGGGTATTGTTTCTTAAGATTTTGTGTTAGTGGAAGAGACTTTAGATTTTGTACGAGAGAGGCCAGTGATGCAGTCATAAATTGGTAGGAATCTAAAAATTTTATATCAAAATAGACCGTCTTATTTTCTTTAGTTTTATCGACAGGCACTTTTGCTGTCATGGCCATAAACTTCTCTCTCGTTTGTGCTATTACATCAAGCTTCCACTCTTTCATTTGACCTAAACCTCCTTTTATTATCATATGGCTGTCGTAGCCCTTAAAATTATGGAAAATGACGGGTAATGTACGCCGTTTCATCCTAAGTGAAAAATTGCATTTTGAACATAGTGCGTTTCTAAATTTACCAGTGATGTGATCATGGTCGCGCACTTTCTTAATCTTATCATCATCAAATGTTTTACTACATTTGGGGCAAACGTTGCAACTATCAAATTTTGCTTGATCATCTGCTGTCATATGCAATGATCTGCGATAGAGTTCACCATCATACTTTTGTTGAAATTTGACAGCCTGTTCGAGGAATTGTAGGAATTGGTAAATACAATCCTCACCTTGCCAGACGTGCATTTTATTTTTTCTATTTTGGAAATGGTCATGCCATACTTCATAGCAGGAAATGGCTGCTGGCTTGTGGATGATATCATCGATATAGCATTCGATGTCAGCATAGATGACACGCAGGGGACTTAGTTCATCACCATTCTCTCTATATGAAGACTCCTTATCTTTGGGCATGCGCTCTATTTGTAGTTTACCCCGCTTGCACCATTCATAATGACTTAGAAATTTATTTTTCGACCAAAATGGTCGTGTGCAGCGGTCGCATATGAAATGTTCACCTTTAATCGATTTTTGTATATGGTTGTAAAGGCGATGAATTTTTGGAATGCCACAGTAATGCCACTGTTGAGTATTGTCCTCATACACTAGCAAAAGGTTGACAACTCGATCATACCTACTTTGGCGGTTGTTATACCTAACGCCTTTTAACCCTTTCTCCCAGACGTGAACCACTATCTTAATTTTATTTAATTTCTCAAATTTCTCTATATCTTTCAATTTCATGTCTTCACTATTGCAGTCATCAAACTTCAATTCATTTTCCCACTCTTGATACTTACTTCTACGGAAACGATTATCACTTACATCATTGTAGTGGAGAATGGATAACACTGCATACTTAAAACATTGCGATTCGCAATCTACAGAAATGACTGCTTTTTTGTCTTTTAAAATTTTTGGAAGATTGAAGGAGCCTCGCCCACTATAACTTTCTAGCAAATTGATTTTAAACTTGGCAGATTCTATACCATCAAAAATGAGGCCACTATCGCGTTCGTTGAATTTAACTATATTTAGTTTTAGTCCTTGGATATGAAAATTTAACCAAGAATCTTCATCGATTACTTCTGTAGCAGGAGGAGGGTATGTGAAACTCCAACCGCTCTACTATTTGACCAGTATGATGATCGATTTTTACATATTTTATTTTTAAGTAGATGAGCGCTTTTATTCTAAAGTTGTCTAAATTTCTAAAGAGCGCATCTATCAAGGATGAATTTTGATGAAACCATTCCTCAAAGTTAGCAATGGTTTCTGAGGAGTCCATCTGGTAGTTCCTCACTAAATTGTTCATTGATATTTCAGAGAGTCGGATAGAGGAGGTACCGTTGGTGTAGGTATCGTTCGTGTGTGTATGTCGAAGTCTATGTGAAGATAATTCAAAATGTGACTCAAATGATTGAATGCAGAAGTCGCAAGTAAAGGAGACGTGTTCAATAGAGTCATCCTCACCTCGGGAGATTGATGGCGACTTGGGTTGACACACACGTTGTCTGATGTGTCGGAGCAGATCGCGTTTCCTCGTGAAGATGTGCCCACAGTCAGCACATTCCCGCTCGTCGCCTTCCCGCGATAGTGTTGAGCTGGAACTAGCATCACCTAAAAGAGAAATCATTCTATCATCTCTATTAAAGTCTTAGTGTTTTGTTACAACTTACCTTCACTCAATAGCTCTAAACTTTCCTTGAGAAAGGAGGGCTTTGGTGATGAAGTCGATGCCTGAAATTGAGGAAGATGCTATTAGCCAAACGTTCGAGGGAGATGAGTGAGGAAATCTTCAACCTACCATTTTAATGGTGTGGTCGCACACCTCGATCTCCATTTCTACCGACTTGTTGGAGATGGGAGGGAAGTCGCCTGCTGTTGCCGGTGGTGGTATGTGAGAGTTGGCGGGGTGGTTAGGAACGTTGTCGCCCAGAAATACCGTTGCGAGATCTGTTGAGAAAAGGAAGGAAAGCGATCAGTAACATGACTATTCAATTCCAAGTGTGGCGTGCGTTTTGTTTAAGTCCTTGTCCCCCTTTACCATCACTGTAACTTACCATCAAGAGAATCTGCTTCCACCATCACCGATGGTTCAAGAGGAGGTAGAAGGGGGATGCGAGCCGAGGGTGGAAGAGTCCGCGGCTTGGGTGTTGGAGGGATGCGGCGACGAGGAGCAGGTATGGGTGGTGGTGGAGGTTGGGCGATGACCATGCCTGAGGTGGATGGCTGCTCAGATGGTGGAGCTGAGGTAGATTGGCGAGAGGGTAGGGTCGGAAAATCATCATCATATTTCCGCCTCGCGACTTCCTCCCACTTCTCCTGCCCTGCCAAAACTGTAGAGTGGAAAAGAGATGAGATTGATGAATGATAGAATGCATGCTATCAGCCATGATGATACAGAACACATGACAGCATTCATTCATTAAGATACTTACATATTCCCAGTCGTTCATAGGCTCGACCAAGTGCCCCTTCAGGAATAGGTTCTCTGTTCATGATCCGCTGCTGTACTGAAAAAGGGAGGGAGATATTAGAGTGCATTATAAATTTTAGAAATGAGCTTCGCTTTTGAAAATCGCGGAGTAAAAAGACGTTAAGGGTCTTTTGTTGAAAATTAGTAAGGATATGATTCTTACATTCTTGATGTTATTCAAAGGTTTATGAAAATTAATTCCTATGCTCAACACACATGGTATCCGAATGATGTTAGTTCAAGAGTTTTATTAGCACAACCTGCATCCTTGCCCCATCACACAAAAACTTACATTGCTCAATGAGAGTTTCCTCCATCTTGGCAGAGACGCGATAAGATTCAATTTTTCTCGTGATACTCGTATCCATATCGAAGATTAAAGTAGTTAGATTCGACGTCGAAGGCAAATTCACTGAAAAGGATACGTAAGATTTATTTCATTTTACCTATGATGATCATGTGAATAGTCATTCAATGAACATGAGTCAATCAACACTTCGAAATGCTCCATACCATAAAGACTAACCCTTGTCGAATGGCTGAAGTACTCTGACCTGACGAGAGAAAGCGTCACGTTGAGTATGAAGTCGAACGCCCAACATGAGCAACAGCTCAGAGGTTTCGGTCTAACAAACGACGAACAACCCGTGCAACGCAATCCCTCTACGGCAGTACCCGCCGTCCCGAAGGAACGCTCGAGCAAAGGAAGTATTACAGCGATGATATGCTTTATGAGCAGAAGTGAAACCCTTGATAGCAAGAGACTATTCAACTTGATAGCAAGTCAAAACAACCTGATAGCGGGAGCTCACCAACACTCACCTTATGAAAGATAAATGTGAAAAGTAGAGCTGGTGCACTACCTTTTATAAGATTTTCCTAAGCGGTGAATGGATGAGACGTCTCGTCCAATCACAAGACGATCAGGAGTTTCCAGTGCGCTCACGCACTTCCAATTAATGCTGATGTCACAAACTCTCTTTTATGAACGTATGAGCATCTATTTGAATCTGTCAATGTACATTCCTATTGCGATATGATTTATTCGTTGATGATTTTACTATGATATCTTATGTGTTCAGAGCTTGCTCATACACTTAGTCTAACTTGTAAACTAGTAAATCTTGCGATCTTATTTTTACAAACAGTTACACCTTTATTTCTAACATATACACTATTGAAACTTTATTTCTAACTTGTAAACTCTTGAAACTTTATTTTGATATACAAACAGCTAAAACTTTATTTCTAACGTATACACCATTGAAACTTTAGTTTTTATCTTTTAAACTGTTGAAACTTTATTTTGTTTCTAACATGTAAACAGATAAAGCTTTATTTCTAACATATACACTATTGAAACTTTATTTCTAACTTGTACACTGGTGAAACTTTATTTCTAACTTGTAAACGGTTGAAAATTTGTTTTATTTCTATCATAGAAACAGATAGAACTTTATTCTGAACATATACACTATTGAAACTTTATTTCTAATTTGTAAACTCTTGAAACTTTATTTTGATATACAAACAGCTAAAACTTTATTTCTAACGTATACACCATTGAAACTTTATTCTTAACTTGTAAACTATTGAAACTTTATTTTTAACTTGTTAACGGTTGAAACTTTGTTTTATTTCTAACATACAAGCAGATAGAACTTTATTCTTAACTTGTAAACTGGTGAAACTTCATTCTATTTCTAACATACAAACAGATAAAACTTTATTTCTAACGTATACACCATTAAAAATTAATTTCTAACTTGTAAACTCTTGAAACAGTTATAATTTTATTTTTAACTTGTAGACTGTTGAAACTTTATTTCTAACTGGTAAACTGTTGAAATGATATCTTTCATTTACAAATAGTAGAACACTTTGTCCAACTTGTAAACTAGTAAATCTTGTTCGCCATCGAATCTAAATATTTAAATCTTCATCATGGAAATCAATGTTCCACAGTCGGAGTAAAAGTTTGAGATGATACACTCCTGGCAAACTAACTCATGAAGTAGCTTTGCTGTAATACATTTCTATCTGTAAACATATGATAATGTTAAAGTGAATCTAAAACTTTTCAGCTTATTAATTGTTCATCGTTGCATCAACGCTTTAACACGTGAACAGTTATAATTTATTTTTAATTTACACTTAGTCTAACTTGTAAACTAGTAAATCTTGCGATCTTATTTTTACAAACAGTTACACCTTTATTTCTAACATATACACTATTGAAACTTTATTTCTAACTTGTAAACTCTTGAAACTTTATTTTGATATACAAGCAGCTAAAACTTAATTTCTAATTTGTAAACTCTTGAAACAGTTATAATTTTATTTTTAATTTACACTTAGGCTAACTTGTAAACTAGTAAATCTTGCGATCTTATTTTTACAAACAGTTACACCTTTATTTCTAACGCATACACTATTGAAACTTTATTTCTAACTTGTAAATCTTATGACACTTCATATGGGTGATGATGGTAGATGAAATAGTGTTAAATAAACCTAAGATGGCTTACACTTCTGATACAGGGATAGCAATCGACTGCGATCCATGTGTAAAGAGCTTGTTAGACTACGGATGGGCTTAAGTGGATGATTTAACCATGTATACTTCTTCATTTGGAAATAGTAGCACGCTTAGTCTAACTTGTAAATCTTAAAACATTTCATATGGGCTATGATGATAGATGAAATAGTGTCAAATAAAATTAAGATAGCTTACACTTCTGATACAGGGATAGCAATCGACTGCGATCCATGTGTAAAGAGCTTGTTAGACTACGAAAGAGAGAAGTGTGTTATGTTGCGTGTGGCGCGTGAGTGTCCTCCCATTTCATTCCATTCATCAATTCGTCTCATTGATAGAGACAGGTAGAACTCATGGTTCTCATAATGTATGCAATGGAAAGTTTTAGGCAACCTTCGACAGTTGGCTAAATGTCGCCCTGGCGCGAATGCATACTACGTTGAGACAGCGGCAATCACTTGCAAACATGACGCAGAGAGGTTTAACAAGATTGACCATTGCCGAATGTCCCTTGCGGTATACATAGCTACGGGTTTCACCGCCGCCCTTTACAGGAACACCCGTCGAAAGGAAGTATTACACCGAACTTCATTTGCAACGTTCAAGTTGATTGATAACAGATTCAACTTAATGATAGTATTCGCCAGTCTAAAGACTGCCCAGGGCAAACCGCGTGGAGGCTCTATCATGTCTTGCCCCATAGTGGACGATTATACGGTAGTGTGTTAGTAGATTTCAATCATTGAAAAGGGAAGATGAGAATCATTTCATTTGTCTCATCAACGTTTATCATGGGAGCAATCATTGAAGGGACATCTAATGAATTACATTTCACTCTACTCCATATCATAAAGACTAACCTTTGTCGAATGGCTGAAGTACTCTGACCTGACGAGAGAAAGCGTCACGTTGAGTATGAAGTCGAACGCCCAACATGAGCAACGGCTCAGAGGTTTCGGTCTAACAAACGACGAACAACCCGTGCAACACAATCCCTCTACGGCAGTACCCCGCCGTCCCGAAGGAACGCTCGAGCAAAGGAGGTATTACAGCGATGATGTGCTTTATGAGTAGAAGTGAATCTCTTGATAGCAAGAGACTATTCAACTAGATAGCAAGTCAAAAATAACCTGATAGCAGGACAAATGTATAGTCAGTAATTTACACTTAGTGAGGAATGATAGATTTGAGTGTAGTGAGTGGCACTCGATCCCGTCGACAGCCCGAAGGCCTTGTACTGATCACTAGGGAAGTGAGAGATCTTCCCCGATACCCGCTCTTTACAGCTGAAGACATCATTGTCACTGCCCCGAAGTGGTAACAGCAACGCCGAGTCAAAGGTAGTGAACAGTAGCTGGGATCTAACCCCTCAAAGCTGCCTTAGTCTTAGTTGAATTTGAAATCTGATAGCAGATTTGAACTCAGCATACTTGAAAACCTTGAGGAAACATCCCAATTATTGCTTTGATCTGCTTGATAGCAAGCCGTAGAGAGCTTGATTCACCAGCGTTTTGCAATGGAGATGTTTAGAGGCCACCCATGACAAGATAGCTAAGACTCAACCGATTGGCGTTCAAAGTGCTACGTTGAGAGCTGTGTCAAATGCCCAACATGAGACATGAGTTGTCCCAGCGGTTACGGTCTTAAATATGACACATTCCCTTGCCACACTTATCACTACGGCATCGTCCGCCGTCCCGAAGGAACACCCTGTCAGTGGAATATTACAGCAAAACTCTCCGTGTCTTGCTCGCTTTCAGTGAAAAGCCGCTTATACCATGAGAAGACTGGCTCAGACATCATTAAAAATGCTTTCATTGACTTCAGCAGGGTCGAAAACCCCAGAAAACCTCCAAAACTAGTGAATTTAAATTTTTCAACTTTTTAGCACTACTTATGAAATTTTATAAGTAGTCCATCACTTAGGCAGGTCAATAGCGACCGAACCTTTTTTGAATCAAGTCAAACGGACTTGTAGAAGCAAAGTTACGAGCCTTTAAAGTTTTGGAGTCTTTTATGGCCTGGAGACGAAGGCCATCTCCTGGCGAACCTCTAAGTCTGACGCCTTAGCTGATATCAGCAATGAAATTTTCTAAGTCGGTTTCTTACAGAAACTTGGAATTTGGAATGTCCGAAGCTATCATCGGAGCTCAGAGAGACGACCTACCTCTGACAATCGTTCTCCTCTAAATGACAAGTCTCCGTCGGTTCCCAGCTTATATAGTGTGTGGCGATCAGCTGATGACGTAATACCCATCATCCAAACACTAAAAATCCCGTCTATCTCCGGTTCTAGTGCTCCGATTGAGCTGGAAATACACCATTTCCATGTAGAATTTGACGCTGAATCCGAATCTGACCTCCGTTTTCCAATCCGATGCTTCGTTTTGGTTCTACAGTAGGCAGCCATCGCAAAAATTCTAACTCTGTCGTTTTTCCGAAAAATGTTGAAAATTTTTCTCGCCGATGACTTGAAACTCTCCGATTGACATGAAACTCACCATGCAGATAAAGAATCTGACGCTGATTCCAAATCTGAAATCCGTTTTCCAATCCGATGCTTCGTTTTGAAGCTAGAGCCCAAAACGTCCCAAATTCTAACTCTGTCGTTTTTTCGAAAAATGTTGAAAATTTTTTCTCTCCGATTGACTTGAAACTCACCATACAGATAGAGAATTTGACACTGATTCCAAATCTGAAATCCGTTTTCCAATCCGATGCTTCGTTTTGAAGCTAGAGCCCAAAACGTCCCAAATTCTAACTCTGTCGTTTTTTGCCAATGTCCCAAAATCTTAAATGGCGTCTCACATCTAAACGAAGACAGATAGGAACAAGCCGATTCTTTCACTGAATTCGTCTCACTCTTAGCTTTCAAACGAGCTATCGCACGACAAAATCCGTCCACTGGAAGCCAAAATCGAAGCGAGCTCTCCAGAGGGGGGGGACGTCAGCGAAATTTTTTCTCCCCGATTGCGGTCAAATTCACCATACCGATGCAGAATTTCACGCTGAATCCGAGTCTGGCCTCCGTTTTCCCATCCGATGCTTCGTTTGGGCGCTACACACCAAAACGTCCCAAATTTTAACTCTGTTAAAATTTTGAAGAAACAGTTTTTTCTCGCCGATTGAGCTGGAAATCACACCACAGATGCAGAATTTTACGCTGAATCCGAATCTGGCAGCCATTTCACCATCCACGACAACCTAGACGGTCGCCCACGTCAACCTAGACGGTCGCCCACGTCAACCTAGACGGTCGCCCACGTCAACCTGGACGGTCGCCCAAGTCAACCAGGCGGTCGGACCAACTCACTCGAGTCTCACACTCTGTCGTTGCAGAGGGGGGGGAGTCAGCGAACATGTTGTGAACCAACCTGGCCGGCACACCACGACAGACCACAACCTCTGTCGTTCCAGAGGGGGGGGGCGCGCTGTGTTTATTCTGGACCTTTTGTTACTACTACCTTCTATGGCGAGAAAACGTATCTGAAATAAATGACAATCAATGTATTGAATCTATGTGTATTGAACTCTATGTATTGAATCAATATATACATATCGTATTAAGGACGAAATATAAAATTTAAAAAGTTTTACTTTTAACTAATAAATCGGAGAAAGAATTGATTGAGCATAGAAATGAAAAATCGAATGAAAAGGCCAAGAATCGCATATATATGATCAACGTCGAAGTCCGTTCCAAGCATCACTCAATTAATATTTGACTGTTTCCGCTGTTATACTACTTGGTTTTAAAAGCTTCTTTTATTATCCTGGTGTTATGATGTTTTCGTTGTCAATTATAGTTGTCCACCAATTTATTCTATGATCTGATACAAAGGAGTGGTTAGTAATTTTATATCCTGTTATCCTTTTTATGATTATTGGTTGTGATCATGCTGGCCGGTAGTCAGTGAAATACATTGACTTAATGATACATAAAATTGATATTATATTCCATATTTTTTGCTTGCCCTTTTCTCCAATATTTAAACATTTTACTATGGGCTTTTTCCATAACACATATACTGCATGTGACTTACTATTTCATCTTTTGAGGAATCATCCTTTATTTTCTCCAGTAGCTCATCGATATCTTTGTCCAAATCTACTATGAGAGGACTCGAAAACTTCATCCTCAATGAAGCTGTGTTCAATGACGTAGCTTGTGACAGGTGTCCTCGTAATTCCTTCATTTCGTATTCCATTGCCATTATTCGCATGATCAAATGAGTAACCAAGAAGGAAGTACCACGCTCAGTTCCCGGTAATAGGCCGTTGTTTCTTACCAATTCATCTACTTTCTCTGAGCATCCGATGTTTGTTATGGACTGTGTAACAGACGGTTTCTCGACTACGGGCGTACTCATTCTCTCCTCGTTGATAGGTAAATTAGGTAAAGGTATATAATCCACTAGTGGCTGACCACTCGAGACATTTAATCTCTCATTTTCAACAGTGACAGAAGATTTGTCAACTTTACTGTGGCGTTTCTGCTTCCTGACAAAATCTTCATTAATATTGAAGTTTGGCGTTTCGACGGTTCGCCCTTCTTCAAGATCAGTAGTGTCAACTTTGCCGTAACGTTTATAGTGAGATGATTTTTGTTGCACCATAGCCAAAGATTCTGAAATGTAAACGCATTATCGGTAATAAGTAGTAAAATTGTCAAATATGGTTCAACAATTACTCTGAATGAGGACTGCAATAAGAATTATGATGCTTATCGCCTTCAATCATCGGCAAACACCGTACGACTATCATCCTCATCTAAACAACAGCAATGGATCTATCGATCATCAGAGTCCTCTCTAAAGAAATCTTGTGCACATACTTCGTTTTTCCCTTCTTAGTAGTAAGCACATCCCAGACGCAAGGACAGTGCGGTGCAGTGATGAGTCATCGAGGAGTCATCATGCTGACTCAGCCCCCCCCCTCTGGAAGGTGAGGGAGTTGGCCAAGGATGTGTTGGGAGGAATGGGTCCGTGAGGAGAAAACCGCCCCCCCCCCCCAACGACTCAACTGACCAAATTGGTTGAAAAGACCAAAGTTGTTCAGAATCATGTGAAACAAACTTCTATCAAGGTTTCAGGTTGAAATTCGTCCAAAAAATTTTTTCGAAAATTTTCACTACGGTGGTCTCGACACTTAGGATTTTTTCGTGAAAAAAAAAAAAAAATTTTTCAAAATGTTGGAATGGAGCTCCGAGACCCATCCCATCGTGTTTGTCGTCAAAAGTTGGGTCGGTGAAGTTTCGGTGAAAAAACCGCCCCCCCCCCCCCCCCCCCCCCCAACGACTCAACTGACCAAATTGGTCGAAAAGACCAAAGTTGTTCAGAATCATGTGAAACAAACTTCTATCAAGGTTTCAGGTTGAAATTCGTCCAAAAAATTTTTTCGAAAATTTTCACTACGGTGGTCTCGACACCTAGGATTTTTTATTGAAAAAAAAAATTTTTTTCAAAATGTTGGAATGGAGCTCCGAGACCCATCCCATCGTGTTTGTCGTCAAAAGTTGGGTCGGTGAAGTTTCGGTGAAAAAACCGCCCCCCCCCCCCCCCAACGACTCAACTGACAAAATTGGTTAAAAAGACCAAAGTTGTTCAGAATCATGTGAAACAAACTTCTATCAAGGTTTCAGGTTGAAATTCGTCCAAAAAATTTTTTCGAAAATTTTCACTACGGTGGTCTCGACACTTAGGATTTTTTCATGAAAAAAAAAAATTTTTCAAAAAGTTTGGAATTGAGCTCCGAGACCCATCCCATCGTGTTTGTCGTCAAAAGTTGGGTCGGTGAAGTTTCGGTTAAAAAACCGCCCCCCCCCCCCCCACGACTCAACTGACCAAATTGGTTGAAAAGACCAAAGTTGTTCAGAATCATGTGAAACAAACTTCTATCAAGGTTTCAGGTTGAAATTCGTCCAAAAAAATTTTTCGAAAATTTTCACTACGGTGGTCTCGACACTTAGGATTTTTTCATGAAAAAAAAAAAAAATTTTTCAAAATGTTGGAATTGAGCTTCGAGGACCATTCCATCGTGTTTGTCGTCAAAAGTTGGGTCGGTGAAGTTTCGGTGAAAAAACCGCCCCCCCCCAACGACTCAACTGACCAAATTGGTCGAAAAGACCAATGTTGTTCAGAATCATGTGAAACAAACTTCTATCAAGGTTTCAGGTTGAAATTCTTCCAAAAAATTTTTTCGAAAATTTTCACTACGGTGGTCTCGACACTTAGGATTTTTTCGTGAAAAAAAAAAATATTTCAAAATGTTGGAATGGAGCTCCGAGACCCATCCCATCGTGTTTGTCGTCAAAAGTTGGGTCGGTGAAGTTTCGGTGAAAAAACCGCCCCCCCCCACCCAACGACTCAACTGACTAAATTGGTTGAAAAGACCAAAGTTGTTCAGAATCATGTGAAACAAACTTCTATCAAGGTTTGAGGTTGAAATTCGTCCAAAAAATTTTTTCGAAAATTTTCACTACGGTGGTCTCGACACTTAGGATATTTTCCAAGTCCCAAATGTGAAATGT